>OX376208.1:14987351-15587351 GCA_947363905.1 Lithophane semibrunnea | reverse complement strand
ATGTTACTCGAGATCGGAACAACATTAATTTCTTTCCCACTCTCCCCTGTTTATCGTCACCCTAACTCTCACTTCCTTTTGATTCATATCATCCCTCACAAAATCCATACATCTTTTGTTCGGTCTTCCTCTACCTCAAACCTTGACTACATCGAGACTGAAACTTGACGATATCAAGCCTGAGTCTTACTAGACACAATCAATAATTATCTGTTGTTCGCTCTTGGGAATCCGTGTGGCGTTCGATTCCTCCGTCGTATACTTACAGCTGTAAACAAGAAGCAGAAGTAATGCACAGATCGGCCCCCACCAGCACAGCCCCGCACCAGAACCTTCCCATCAGGTGGACTGACGCCATGAAGGGGTAGTGCTTGATGTTCGTGCGCTCGCCCTTGAAGATGCGGCGTCCACTCTTTTTGCTGTCATGGTAGGTCTTCATCTCTTCTAGTTCGCCTTGAGGATCTGGGGAAGAAGCTCTAAATGACTGGGATTCAGTTGTGCTGCGACGTGGCACTGACTGAACTAGTTATTTGGAGAAAACACGTGGAAAGGAGGATGAAAATTAATATTAATGAATACAAGTTAATATGACATCAGAGAATATGCCACTTAAACTACTTTAGGTTTAGACCCTCAGCGTTCTTTTTCGCTTTCATGTTAGTAACATTATGGCTTTATAGCAATACTTCTATTTTAGTTATTGAGCAAATAAGAGTCAGCGCATATCCTATACCATCGACACGTTACTGTTTCGTGAAGCAGTAAAATATTCTTAATTATCAATAGCGATGGCGTACTTAACGTGTGTACGACAACGTACAACGAAAATGTACGATCGACGCGCTACCATTATCTATGACTGACTATTATTACCACACCCACACTGTTCTCATATGCTTCATGCTGATACGATGGAGAAAGACTCCATATTGGTAAATTGGCAAAAAAAAATTGAAATACTTATAATATTTATTGTTCAACGTACCCCAATACACACTTTCTATAGCTTTCAGTTTGTGAGGATCGTTGGGCGCTTCTGCTAACATTTTATCAACTACGTCATTCATCTTCTCATCATCTTCGTGCTTAGGAACATCTTGTTCCATCATCCTACGAGCTGATTTCACCAATTTCTTCCGTTTACCTCTCTCAGCTACAATCTTCATAATATCATCACGAGTCATCTTTTCCTTCAACTTCAGATACAAATTCTTCGTTTCATTCGTTGTCAAGTATCTAAAATGATCATTTTCATTGAGTGCTTCATAAAAATTGGTTTCATTCAGTCTGGTTTCCATTGTCACATTCGTTAGGACTTCTGCTACCAAATTATGGTCGACTACATAATGTTTTATTTTTTCAAGTTTTTCTGTGAGTTTTTTGAGTCCGTCTTTGTTAATGTCGACTAGATTTAGTAATCTGTTGGAGATATCGTAGACTGTGAGGTTATTTGCTTCGGTAAGTTCATTTTTGTCGTAATCTGCTCTGACAATAGCATTTGTATAAAGTAGTAATGTCAAATATAATGAAAAACACATCACATTGAAGTGTGCTCGTTGTTCTGTACTTATCGCCTGCGGTGGTTTATCGATATTCAATAATTTTATGAGCGCTCGAACTTTTATCACATTCATATTATATTGGCTGCTGTGAGTAATCACATAAATGTCAATCGTTCTTGTTTTATGCTGAAACGTGCCTATGTAGGTACTCGTTTGTTACAAGTACCTTAACGCTTGAGTACCAGACGCAATAGACAGAGAATGGCCATTTTGATACAATAGTACATTACTGTCGCGGCCTGGTAATTAATTTAGGTACTAAGTTTTTAATTTCCGCGCATTATTTGAGAAATGTACTATACCAATAAGCCTTGGCCGCAACCAGGCATTGATGGAGACAGGTATGGTATATATGATATTATAATATATTTTCTCGTCCGTCCATCAATGCCCCGTTTCGTAGGCCGCGGCAGTCATCATCTGCCTAGCCTTTTTCCAATTATGTTGGGAACGGCTTCCAGTCTAACCGGATGCAGCTGATTACCAGTATTTTACATGGAGCGACTGCCTATCTGACCTCCACAACCCATTATCTGGGTAATACGATACCCCTTGGCAAGACTGGTTGTCAGACTTTCGGGCTTCTGACGACCCGTAACGACCGTCAAAGATCCACAAATGACAGCCGGGACCAACGGCTTGACGTGCTTTCCGAGGCAAGTAGGAGTCTCGGTACGTAAAGATGGTCACCAATCCACGGACCAACCCCGGCACGCGTAGCTTAACCTGATGACCCGTGCGGCTGTTATTACCTAGCCACAAGCTCCTACTTCGCGGCAGTAATGTACAATATCTTTTACGGAAATATTTTAATTTGTTCCCGTTCCAGGAACACTGAAATTTGTTACAAAAAACCATTCTTAAATAACTAAGAGCTATACTCCATTTATTATAACATTCGATAATTGACGGCCAAATATCTAATATTGTTGAAATTACTGCACTTCAGTGTTATTTTTAATGTAAATGATAAATAGCTATACATTTCTTTGTATTTATCGTGAAAGTTTAATAAAAGTTTCGTTATTGTTGCCCTGCGGTAGGAAAACACAATAGTAATCTGGTCGTGCAATTTGCCGCGTGTTGTCAAACAGTCACTCATGAAGTGGAGACGGCTGTAATAAAGCAACGCGCAACAAGATTGTGTAGCCGAGCCTTAAATCCTATCATCAACTATCCTCATTTCGCGTCAACCCAACAATCTCCGTCTGATTGAACTATCATTAAATGCCGTAAAAAAACCAAACACGTAATATCTTCACACATAAACCAAGACTATACGCAGCACAAATAACATTGGCTACTATCCAAAATTGGGAACTTATGCCGATAATAAGGCTGTCGTAACGTCGGCCCCGAGTCATCAATCAGTCTAGATCGTGCTACAGAAATACCTAAACAGGGAATCAAATTACGACCCGCAGGAAATCGAGCCACTTCAGCTGGGTGGACAGGATGATTATTTTTATTTGGGGTAATGGTTGAACGGAAAATTACGCGTAAATGTTATGTTGTGGGCAACTGTTTTTCTGGTCTTTTGACTGGCAAAGAAATCGACTCTAATGCCATCTTGGGTAAGAAGGTTAAACCCTTTTTATAATCTACGATTTTATAAATTATTCTAGGAGTTAAATTAAATTTGACTCTGTCTAAGGCCTGCTTGCACCACAAATCACTAAATGCACTAAATAATTTTATATTAAAAACAACATTTTACATCTGTCATCAAAGCCAAAGTCAAAGTTTGATTTTGTTCATCTTCAAACGACAAACGGAACGATATTTTAAAAATTGTGTATTGACCCGTATTGCTCGAATTTATAACACAGATTTCTCTTAAGTCAAACTTTAAACTTTTTCAAAGTTTTTGTGGTGCAAGCGGACCAGGGGGCCTAGACAAAATCCCTTTTCTGTAAGCGTTAACGCCAACGGAAAGATCAAATTGTATGCAGTTGACAGCAGCAGTCACGTGACATCTCTAAAACTAATGTCAACTCCATACAATTTGATCTTTCCTTTGGCGTTAACGCTTACAGAAAAGGGATTTTGTCTATAGCTGCTGAGCAGGCATTCTAGCTGATGTTAAAAACACGAATGTTACTACCAACTAGGTACGAATAATATATTCTGACCAAAATATGTCTGGACCAAACTAATTACAAGCTTTATATTAGCTTGCTCTGTTCGTATGTGTTTCCGGTTACTCCTTTTGTCATCAATTCTTTTTTATATATTTGTTTCGTACGGGGAACCGAACCCGCAATCCTTAGCTTTTACTAACCTAGCGCTTACCATATAAAAATTGTAAAGTTCAGTCAGGAAAATTAATTGACAAGCAAACTGACATGCTACTACGATAATGTGCAGTGGTTAAGCCATTTCATAAAACTGTCAAATAATGACATTTGTAATTTGAATACACGGACCCTTTAAGTTGGCACTCAATACACATTCCTGACTTTACAAAAGTCACGTTGACATCTAATCCGACCATCTAGAGAGTTCCCACGCTCCCAGTCACAAATACTAAAAACAAAACAAAATCACTCATTGTAAAAATCTGCCAAACGTTCCACTAGAAACACAGATCCTTCAGTATAAATCATGAAGGATCTAGCAAACATTCCGTTTCTCTGCCCCCATGGGAAATCAACCCACACCGTATCACACTGAACGGGTAAAGGGATTTAGTACAAATACACTTGGATGCTAGGAATGTATTCGATTTACTTAATTTCGTATTGGCCTTTTCTCCTAGTCTTCTAGCTTTGCGTCCTATTGGAAAGGGTCTTATTGAATTTGTGTTGGAACTGTTCTGAGAGTTTAATGTGATACAGTTGTGGAGAATCGTGTGGTTTTCTACTATATTTTCGAGAAAATCTTGAAGAAATGGCATCACGTTTGACCCTATTTCTTTGTGACTAGTAAAGTTGCTTCTGTTACACGGAAAAACAAATACACAAATACTAACTTAAACTTTTGTAATATTAAAAAATATTACGAAAATGTTCAAAACTTTCAGGATGTCACTTGTTAACGCCATCTATTGTCCAGTCGCTTGACTAAAAGTCATAAATCTTATTTTATTTTTTGCAGTAAAATAATTTATATATTTCAATACAATTTGGTAAGTTTAGATAAATTATTAGTATTATTTTGTTAAAGGTATTGTTTCGCACAAAGGTTTTCAGTTGTTTCCATTCAGCGCCATCTAGTGGCAAATGGTGAGACCAATAGTTTGCTACGTTCACCAAGGGAACTTTTAGTGAGCAGAATTGTCTACAGATGGCACTGTATTGGAAATATAAAAAAAAACAATTATGATTCAACGGCTTACTATATCGGCCAAAAGCATGTTTTTGAGCTTTAATGTACGAAAATTAATTAATTATCTAGACTAATTGCTTGTCTGTTCATCTATCATAATTATTATTTCAGCAGTAAACAATGGATTACCTAACATTTTTTGAGGTTTAGGGTAGGTGCCGTTGTTACGTTTCAAATAAAAGAAGAAGGAAGCCTTGAAGGAAGCCCATGTGCGTATTTCTGTGATATGTGCACTTGTTTTAACTTGATTGAACGACATTTACTGTATGATGTAAATCTACGTAATGTGTCAAGGTGAGTGAGTGATTAAGTTCCCTGACTGCAATCATACTTTTGTGATATAATTCGTAAGATACTTAATTAAATTTAGTATCGTAAGAGGTTATGAAGGGCGTTATCACAATCACGCTTACATTTTGATGTCGTAGTGGCTTCGAAGCTTCGAACCCTTGGGCAAGTCGTTTGCTATCATCTTACTAACCCGGCTTCCCTCGCCGCGATTCGCATTGCTAGTGCTACACAATTTTTGTAAAAAAAACAAAATGGTCCCACCATTTGTTTTTATAATTTCTGATCGAGTTCCATAACACAACGATTTACGTTGTGTTAGTCAGTAACGAGCAACTAATAATGAAGTACCTACCTATGAAATTAAACCATTTCCATAAAACACAATTAATGAATTACCAAAACACTCCTTTATTTACCTTACCGTAAAACAGAATTTCATCGCATAAATTCCACAATTAAAGTCAAAAGACCAGTCTCCTTGGATCACCGTATCTCACGACAGAGTTAGCTAAGCTAGGCGAGCGTTTTAAATGAAATCGCCGGTAATTTGATTCTACGGTATAATTCAGTTGGGGCGCCTAAACGGGCGGGGCGAGCTAGTAATTGATTAACGACATTGCCGTCGGCTACGTGGCGTCACGTTCGGTAGTGATGGTGAATGAAATGTTTTGTATAGCTGCAGGCGTAGCATGAGCACCGTTTTGTCGACGGAAGAGTAGACAAAAATGACGTTTTCTGTAGACAGTAGACAGTACGAGACGGCAGCAAAATAGAAAAAGTCAACTGCACTTTTTACGAAATTCACTCTTTTACATAATTCGACTCAGAATTCTTTGTTTTATCATAGGATTTATCGGTTGTCAGTGTGATTTTGACAGTAAGGATAAAAAACTTTCTTCCGAAATAGTCTACTTAAAAAAAGACCTAGACAAAGATCGTTAGAAATGAAAGACAAAATGACAGATTGTAGAAAGATTTCTACGGTGGATGTCAAAAATGAAGAAACGAACTGTCATTTTGTATAGAAAAAGTTATGTCTATTCTTCGTAGAGATAGAAAGCGCCATGCTACGCCAGCAGGCGACAGATGGCGTTAAACTCCGTAACGAATATGGTACTTATTTAACGATTATAATATTCAAACGTGTAATATCCTCACGTTACCTAACTTCATGGCCTCACGACGTGTTCATTACGGGGTGACAATGAAACAGTTTGTGCGACCCAACTCCGACTCTACCGCCGGAGGCGTGTATTAAGCAATTTCTTATTAAAACAACGTTCAATTTCGGTCTCATCAGCCGCCATTATTAAGGCTTTGACCTACGAATAATACAGCTTTGACAAAGTTTCAGTAAATGTCAAGTCTTTATTAAATTGTATAAAAGATAAAAGGTATTTGCACGGATTATTTCTACGACTATAATAAGTTAAGTCTTTAAATATTTTCCCCTTTACAAAATATGTTTTTACGGCTACTAGGTAGGTACGTAGTTGGCAGTGTTACAAGAAGTTTCACATATTAATTTGGCACTTATTTATCAAAATATGACTTGTCTAATGTCAGGACTATTCGACATTCATTTAACGTGGGTACCATGCAGGTTTGCAGGTAGTAGGCGGAAAGTATGGGAAAAACGGACTAAAAAAGTTCACTTATATTGACTAAAATCGATCCATGGAATTGATGACTTTCCACTGTAGAGGATGTGCAGATTCGTGTCCCGAATTACAAAAGGAAAAAAAGAGGTAGGTACATATCCATCTGACAATTTCCTCTTTGACAGGCATTGGGAGGTTTCCAGTAGCGTTGTGCGTTGTGTAATAAATGAAAATATGTCGTAATAAATGTTTTTTCTTCTTCTAATTCCTTTTTCCAACCATACATAAGGTTTGAAATAAATATATTTATGTGTCTTTTCCGTGTCGCGTTCAGCCCTTGAACTAAGTTGCAATACATTACATTAGCTGAGCCTTGTAATAAATAACGCAAGTCGCACATTGTGAGTAAAAATAACTGCTGTTACGAAATAAATTACTACTCTTTACTGAATATTTTATACATTTACTTACATAAGAAAACACTTTCTTTTATTTTTCTTTACCTACCTAAAGAAATTGTTTTCAACTTAGGCTTTAGAGTTTCTTAATAAACGACAGTTTCAAGTGTATTTATTTACCGTATAATCATGACATGAGCTTTGTCTCTGGCATGGCAATGCTCCTGGGATGCCTCTGGTAACGCATGTGTCCATGGGTGGCATACATATCATTTCTTATCATCAGTTGGCTTTATTTTTGCTAAATAAAAAAAAAAAAATACATCGACAGCATGAGGCACAAAAATAAAAGAAGAATATGAAATATTTATAATTTGCCAACATGCCCGAAAAATTGTTCGTGCCTTGGGTTTTTGCTGAATAAGGCCGAACATTTTTTACAAAAAAACCGTGAGTAATTCAGCTCTGTTGTAATGCGTATAATTTAAATGTTCCAAGTGTCGTAACTGAGCGGAGTGCTAAACTCTGTGTTATCTCGTGTTATGAAGGGCATAAAACAAAGGAATGGGCTGTAACGCAGTAACATTCAGTTGTAAAGCGCTTCAAGTCCGCGAGTGTTAAAAAGTTTAATGAATCGTGTTGAAGAGAATGTAGACGCTGAAATTACGATGTGGAAATAACTTGCAAGCGTCGCGCCATCTAGCATCCGTTGATTGTAGTCATTCAGGTCCTGTATACTGTTCTGTACTATGTAAAGTCGAAAATAACGGGTGTGAAAAGACATTTAACGAAGCCAAAAACACCTGTTATTCCCGTCATTGTACCTGGAAACCGGATATACTGAAGGTGAAAGTTCTAACTTTTTCAGACTTTTTTTTAAAGAAAGCTAGTTTTAAATGTTATAACTTAATTTTAAATAACCCCACAAACCCTGCATGCACCCATAAACACAATGTTTTGCGTGCGTTACGTTGCGCACTACCATAAACTGCGATTTTTCACATCAAAAATAAAAGTCGTTTCCCAGCAATTATTTTTGTGCAATGTTACTTAATTTGATGTACAGAATGTGTAGCTCACGGCTATCGTCTTTTTACACTCTGTATGTAGTCTTTATTTCGTGTACTGGCAGCTAACTTGCATCTACTTTTAAACGTAGTTGTGTTTACTGTGTATTACATCACTCTCTTCAAGTGTACATAAGCTTGAAAAGTGCATATTATAGTAACACAATCAAAATGAATATTGGCAGTTCAGTGGAATGATGAATATTTGCCTGTAGAGTCCGATTAGATTGTTGGCGTAATTTGTGCTGACAAATTACACCACCTTACACCGCTGACTAGCTATAGGTCGTGAGTTCAATTCCTTCCAGTTGCACTATTGGCATCAACATACCACCTTAACATAAACCATAAACTAACCGAAATTGCCTCAAAAGGTGAGAATTTAAAGTTCTTATAATCTCTCGTACTTCCAACAAAGTTTTATGAGCAAGTAAAACAGCAACATGTTACTCTAGCGTGAGCCAGTAACACAGACTTGGTATCATATGCACGCCCCACTGCGTCAGAGCACCGAGCTAAACATTTGACACACTAGCGGCGCCGCGGGATGTGTGTAGTCTATAGAATAGCACGTATATACGCTATACGCTTACTTTACATTATGCAGAGTTTTGAAGCCGTTTGGTTTAGAGAACAAGAGTTTTTTTTATCTTTGAGAGAGAAATAAAGCGATGAATTCACTCATCGTCGCATCGATTGGATTTAATGAAGTCAATCGTCAGTTAGTTATCTATAATCTGAGTCTGATCTATAATATATATCTGAGGAATAAAATTGCCGGTTTGACAGCATTAAGTAGAGAAAATATGTGAAACAATTTATGCTCCAGATAAAAGCTATCTGACTACGTATTGGAAAATCGGATCTAAAGGGGAAATCATATTGGTAATGTTTGTAGGGAGTTTACAAATAATTGTGAAGACTTGGAGATTAATATTATTGACCATTTCACTTTCAAAAAAAGGAGGAAACTGCGGTAGCACCGGCTGTTTTGTTCTTTTACAAAGTGCTGAATGCACAAGATGTGTTTCTCGGTATCATTGTAGTCCTACACGTTCTATTAAACACTTAAAGCGTGCAACAGCCTATTGCCGGCAATGTGACTCATTCGATCACGTCTATCCCGCGGGATGAAGCTGATAACGACACAACACAGACAAGGGTTAGAAGATCAGATGGTGGCGTTTGATTTCATAGTCTATTAAGAGGGATTAAAGCCTCGATTTCATTGGGAGACAAAGTTGCGCAACATTGTTTCCAAGAATATTGCGCAATTATAAGTATTATTGGAACGAAGTTCTTTAATGCGGCTTACGGTAGGAGCAGTAAAAATCTTCACGTAATGATAACGCGTTACGCCCGAAAGTATTTGATTGTCTCATTTCGCCAGAATGCTGCTAGATGAGAATGAAAAATGATTTAAAATCTTAGCGGTAAGCTTTTTTAGGCTTGCAATAATAACCTTACTTGCAAGAATAATGTAACCAGTAGTGTCAAAGATACACTTTTCTGGCTTTACAGTAACATTTGGCGAAAAAACGTTGAAATGTTGAGTGTTGATTGCTACGCTGGATTTTGTTAAATTACAGCTTTCGCTTCTACTCAGCCACTACAGTTGTTCAGAGGGAATCTTCTGTGTCTGCCTGTGATGGTAGCAGCCTAAAGCCGTCTGCGAGATAGCAAGTGATTGACGAGATCGTTACAAGCTGACGCAAAAAGTGTGACGCAATTTGTACGAGAATTGTGCCATGATGGGGGATTACTGTCCTGTTTATTTTACCTAATACGGTACATTTTCTGTTACAATGCTCGAATAAAAGATAAAAAATAAATTAAGCAGTCACGGGACGCCTTGCAGATGTAAAACATCTTAAAAGTTGGCATAATCAAAAATAAAATATTCAGATATTATTAAAGGAAAAAACTTTCTTTTTTTGGCTATTGGCGGTTTGGTAACAGCCGGTCTGACTTGCCGCTTTAGATGTTTCACATAAAAACCCTAGGTAAGCGGCCTTAGAAATGATGGCACATCGAGTTTTGCTAAAGTCTAGGTATGTAGAGCGCAGCGTCGTCTCTCTCATGTAGAGCGCAGTCTCTCTCATGTCTTTAGGTAACAGTCTCTCTGTCTCCCTCAAAACTCTATGTAACATAATACTGTTCTTAGATTTTGAATCTCACATCTACTACTTATACAGGATGTAAGGGTAAACACTCTTGTCATTCAAACCATGGGTAGTTGACTTAAATATATAAATAAATGACCGAACACAACAAAAAAAAAACGTTATTTTCATTAAAATTTTTAAAAAGTTTCTATCTGACACCGTGCTTGCTAGCGAAAGAACTGGCTGACTAAGGGACGGATCGCGCTCGCTGCCGGTCAGGTCACATCCCGTACCCCCCGCCCGTGTTGAGACGCAAGTTCGCTGCCCTAGCGCATAGGGCAACGAACTTGCGTCTCTTGTGGTAAAATTTAGATCTACAAAAATTAAAAAAAAAAGTTATAATTTTCCATTGATTTTACGTTCTATAAATGAAACCAAACCACTGGTGGGTGCAAGGATAACGGTGTTTACCCTAACACCCTGTATAATGCTAATATCTTAAGTTTGTGTAATTTCCCGGATAACGTATCATTGAATTTCTCATTATTACGATATGAATGGAGCCATGAGATATTGCTCGCAAAAATTATTTCCGGAATATATTTGCCAACAAATATAAAACATCGTCATATTTTTCGGGAAATTAAGTTGATAAAAATTAATGACATGTCCAGGTAGAAATACAAGCGAATTTTCATGACAAGTTTTTTTGAAATAACAACCTTATTCTGTGTGACAGGCAGACAGATACCTACATTGAAAGATTACTTACATTTAGCAAAGTAATTCTTAAAATTAAATATTATAGAATATTAATCTTAGATGTGTTTTGGATTCTGTACCATCGAGACTCGTGGCTAAGTGTGTACAATCAGGGCTCCTATGGAAACAGATTAAAATCACGCCTTTTTTTTCCCCAAAAAAAGGTTAAGAAACTCAGGTAAAGTTTTTTCCAGTTTCACCCAGTCTTTACGATACAAAACTAAATTTCCCATTAGGTATTTCCCTTCACAAGCGACAAACTCAAGATAGTCCCACCTTCCTACCTAGCTACCTACACATGACCTACACCCCGGAGGTGCGACATAATGACTGCAAACACCGCGATGCGGGTAGAAACAGCCGCCATTGTGGCTCAGAGGTAATGACGTATTTCCGTCACCCACCGGAACTGCGCGAAGACTTGACGCTTTTAGTTTTGGCTTGCTAATGCTAACTTGTCATTGTTGGGAACAGTTAAATATGGCTTTGTTATATATGCGTGCTTCATTTTAATGAGTTAATTGTTTCTTATGAAATACCTAATTAAATATGAGAAGTAAGGAAACTGGTATTTAATTACCGCGACCCAAAATATTTTTATCAGGGATGTGAAACATTTTCATTTCAATCAATGATATTATATTAATTAATATATATAATATCATAATTAATACAATCATTAATCATAATTAATATAATATCATTGATTTCAATTTATTTTGTAGTTAGGTTTTTATCAATTTATGAACCTAAGCGTTATAATACAATTACAGAAAATATTATCACTACTTTTTCAGTAAGTAACCAAAATAGTATGTGGAAGTGAATTATGGTTATATTTAGGTATTAGTTTGTTATACTACACAAAATCGTACTCGGATCTGCAATCCAAAACCATCAAATCGAATTCAATTAGTCTTTGCAGATTACTCCGCCTACTCAGGTCTTTCGTTATATGTCAGTCTGTCAGTGATAATTATATCTACTAAATAGATAAGTTCGTAAGAATCAATCATTTATATTAAAAAATAAAAAATCTCAGATTATAAACCTAATGAACGAGGAGAGCTTTTAAATTCACTGTCAGATACTTTTTATAGTATAGTCTATAATAAAAAATATACTATACTAGCGACCTGCAGCTTCGTACGATTTTTACGACTTGACAAAACATCAAGATTTATTTAATAAATGTGAGTTTAATATTATTGTATTATACACAAAATCCTTCCGGAATAAATTTAAATGATGGTGCCAACCGCATCAAAATCTGATGAGAAGTTTAGAAGGACAAACAAAAAAGAAGAACAATGAGACACAGGCACCTTAATGTTTGACTTATTAGCCGACGTAAATTCTGTAAATTAAGCAAACACTAAAATACTTAAATATTTTTAAGAATAAAATCAAATATTGTAACTATTCTTATCTCCATATACTTATTGTAGCTGTGTATAGATACATAGAATACTCTTTATTATGTACACCAATGTTGTATTTTTATTATGTATGTGTGTATGTGTGAGTATTTATTGTGATATAAAAGAAAAATATAAAAGAAAAAACGGGACACTTTCCTGAAAAAATATGTAACAATAATGCGGCATCTAAAAATGCTTCAACAAAAACAAAAAAGCAATGCGGCATTACCTGCGCACCGATATAGATTATGTCACCTTGTTCTTCTTTACATAACAAACGTGCATTTATATCCCCTGTTATTAAACCCACACACACCATTTCTTACCACGACGCCCACAAAGACGCATACAGATATAATTATAAACATACAAACACGTCTTAATGTTTCCTTATTACTTTTGTATCTGTTTTACTTCTTGTATAACTAATTAGGTATGTGAAACATAAACACTTTTATGTGTTTTCTTGACACACAATTTATTGATAGTGATTGGGTTAACGTGAAGTTTTACACAAAGTACGAACGAATAAAAGTCCGAGTCCTAAGAGCTGTTAATATCAATCGTCCAAAACTGATATTACAAAGGGTCACGCCCTTCCTTAAATACGTCATCGTATAAAAAAACTAACTAATATTTTAAATGCGAAATGAGTTTTTTTGTTTGTTTGTTACGCTTTCACGCTATAACGGCTGAACGGATTTAAATGAAATTAGGCACATGGGTAGACCGCATGACCTGGAATGACTGACCGAAATTCCCACCGAAAAAAAAAACTCTCTTTATAATCCTATACCCGAACTGATGAATATAACCAGAAGTTTGCTCACCCCTGTCCGATGGTATTAGAAGAATGTCTGTCGAAGTTAAGAATTTTCATTAATTCGTAATTCTTCAAGCGTTATAATTGGGTTACAAAGGTCAAGCCGCTGTTTTGGTTATTATACAATAAAAATGTTTGGCGCATCTGGTTACATAAATTGCAACGAAGGTTTGCTATTGTGACTTAATTTTTCATTCAATGAATTAAAAACCCTGGCCCGATTGCACCAAAAACCACAAAAAAAAATTCTACTACTAAACTTTAACGTATTTATAACATAACTCTGTTTCTGTCAGTCATTTTAAGAAGACAGAGGCACGACGATTTAGTGATTTGTAGTGCCAGCATTGCTATTCTGGAACCATCTCACCGTGAAAACTTAGGTGAAGTGAGCGTGGAGTGAGCTGTCATTGTCATCGATACCTACAGCTGTGCTATTCTGTAACCATCTCACCGTGAAAACTTAGGCGAAGTGAGCGTGGAGTGAGCTGTCATTGTCATCGATACCTACTGATGCTAAGGCAGTGACAGTTCTCTTCAAGCTCACTTCACCTCAGTTTTCACGGTGAGATTTTTACAGAATAGCACTACTGATGCTAAGGCAGTGACAGTTCACTCCAAGCTCACTTCACCTAAGTTTTCACGATGAGATTTTTACAGAATAGCACAACAGGAGTATAGATGTAATAAACCGTTGTAAACCAAAATCCGTGGTATAAAACCGTTTTAAATTGGTTTAAAACGGTTTTTAAACCACTGATTTTGGTTTAAAACGGTTTATTTGCAACAATAGCCAAGGCCAAGGCCAAGGGCTTTTTTTTTTAAGGGTGGGAAATCATCCAATGACTTCTCCAGCTCTGGGCGGAGCGGAAGGGCGTGTCAGACTTTTACTGACTAAAACCCACGCGTGTTCCTTCAGTTGCCTGTTGCCAAGGTCCCGGTATCCCTTTCGGACTAACCCGCAACCCTGGCACGAAGGCCAAGGGCCTTAGATGTTAATCGTTCTTATGTAAGACAATCAAATATGTTCGTGTTTTACTTATCTCATTAATTCAATTATTTTCTTGGGATGGTTTTAAAACCTTTTTTTATCCTAAAAATGCGGAAGCAAGAATGCTATGATTGAAACAGAACAAAATATTCTCTTGTCGGCAAAAACGCCGCGAGCTATGTAGGTACAAACAAAAGGCTTTTATCTTTATTTAACATTAATAAGGCAATGGGATTTACTTCGGTTTAATTAATATTTCTCCTTGGGTTTGAGATGTTAAAATTTTCTTATTTTTCAAAGTGTCTGTCAAAAGATTAAAATTATAAAGAGATCGAGGAAAAAGAGTTGTAGATTAAAAGATTTCGAATAAACACAGATAAGAATCCCTCTTCTTTGTGCATTTAACTTGTATTCAAAAGAAGCCTCAAGTCCTTTTCCCATTCAAAGTAGCAAAAATAAATCGCATAAATATTATGTTTTGTCCCTTCACAATCATTTAGAGAATGACATTGGAATAAAGTCTCATTGGTAGATCCAGGTATAGAAACCACTCCTAGTTGCCAAATATCTAAACTAGAACCTGTTTGTTTTGCCGCCAAGTCAAGGAAGAGTAAGGAAAAATGTGTGACCCTATCTTTTTTGTACTTGAATAGAATGAGGGGAATCAATCGCTTGCGACCGCCGTAATAGCCCCATTCTATGGGGTACGATACGCTGGTACCTACAATATAAAAAGGTTTTCAGAAGGCCTACTTTTAATGACCTCAAAAACCAGTGGCGTATCGTTATAACAGGTACAGAGACGCCTCGGCGGCCGCTCCTAGACACGGCACTGTCCTTTGTCACTTTCCATACAAACCCAGCGTGTCACCGTTTACTAGCACTACGATACAAATGACGCATAGAAACAACTTTGTTTGCCGGTCGGTGACAGAAGTTGTGCGCTTGAGCGCACAACTTCTGTCAAAGTGCGTTGACGCACTTTCAGCGCTCGAATTTTATTAACACTGCCGTTTAGTGCTGGGGCTACATTATCGCGAACTTAACTTCGCGCGCTCTCTCTCGCACACCGCTCGACGACTCGCTGAGCAACAGAGAGCGCGCGAAGTATAGTTTGCGACAATACCATAATATAGCCCCAGCATAAACGCTGCCGGCGCGGCATCGGCAGAGCGTGATGTCATTATTATGGTAACATTTTTGTGACGTCACTATAACAAATTGTTTTGTTTATTTACTGCCCGAGTCCCGTCTGTTTTACCTTAGCCTAGTCAAGGTTGATAGTTCTATTTTTCCCTCATAAGTTTGGTCCTTCTGTTGCCCATCTGTTTTGTGCCTCTTGTCCCACAATTTGTCACTTATTGCACCTCATTATTCTTTCTCTTCCCCTTTAGATAAGAACGCAAGTGGGAGCTGCCGTTTTTTATGCCTACGCCTATGGATCTTTCTAGCGGTTCTTTACTTAGGAAATCGTGTTAAGGGAAAGGTTGTTTATTTACGAGAGGTTTACGTAAAAACTACTGGCCATAACCATAGTTGGTTGGTGAACAAATAGGTAAATAAGATTAAATGCCTACTTAGTGAAAAATACAGGGCGCATGCTTATAATTTGCTGATTCTATTTTCAGCCATCAGCCATCAAAATTACGAGTCGTTTTCCTTTTTTAGTAGGTCGCCTGGCATGGTAGCACTTCGCAAATAATACTATACAAAACAAGTACCTAAAAATGCGCTGTGTTTTAGGGATGCATTTCCACTGGTCAACAAAGCAAACATTGTTGTAAATCGTTAGTGTGCGGAATGGCAACGATGCATTAGTTTATTAAAAACTTACACCAACCAATTAGGTTAACAATCGCATGCGATGGTGCCGTTCTGTTTATAAGATTTTTGCATATATATTGCAACAATGTTATTTGTTTACAACAAGCAAGTTCTTCCAAAGAAATGCAATAGGTAGTAGAAGATTAAAATGGTTTGGATTCATTATGCAGATTGATCTCAAGAAATTAGGTAAGTATATACTCACCTACTTCTTGTCGAATTAATATGTTATCAATCGTCACAAATACCGACTCAGTTTCATTCAGCCTACATTAAGCCAATCCATCCTACGAAAACTAATATGAACTGACACACGAATTTTTTTTTTTCGCGTACATTAAGTTTATTTTGTTGGTAAAAATTGATAATCTTTCAGACGGGCGTAGAGTTGAAAGAAACATAATTAATTTAGTTTTCATTTTCTTGAAGTAAAAAGAAAATTCTTACAAGTAAAAAGGCCGTACGTGTAGGCACGGAAATGTCAAATGTAATAATTTCACTAGCACAGTGTAAGTTCTTTTAAGAATAGAGAAATACATCGTTAACTTTTATACTATTTTTGTTCGAGTCGTTTTCTATTTCTTTTTCAGTTGTTTAGCCTAAACATCTTTTAAAAACGACATTTCTGTATGGAGTTTAACATAAAACTGACATTAAACACGCGTTGAACAAGTGTCGTAAGTTTTTGTGGTAAGGCCCCTAATGTTTACCAAATAAATGGGAAAAATAAATTAAATTGTAATCAAATTAGACACAATAGGGAGGAGTCCTATACTCAGCAGTGGGTGGAACAAGGTTGTCTGATAATGATCATGAGTCATTAAAATCAAAACCTTAAAAACAGACTCGAATTGAGATATATTATACATGGAGTAGTAACAAGAAGATTTATAACAATAACCCTTATCTACAAGAGTATTGTTTAAAAACGTTGAAAATCCCCAACAGCAATCGCATACATTTGTCTCAATTTCTCAAGCTTAGGTTTCCAATGAAAGCGGTGCCGTCATTTATAAGGCAACAAAATTCCGTCCATGTTGAGGGTATGATTTTGACACTAAGTGCCCACAGTTATTTCAATCTCCCACCGTCATTTTCGTCTGCTATTTGACGTTACCGCATTCTTAGAAAAAGACAGGCTTCAGTAGCTGTTACCACTTGCCATCGGCAACTTTTAACATACATAAATACCTATTTCCATAATACAAGCACACCATAGCAATTCTAATTAACTAACTGTATTTAATTTGTTCTCGCACGTACTCCATGTTTGTTTCTCTTTCACTCAGAACGACTGTTGTTGTTTATTCCTGTTATACGCTATTATTTTCGGTAATTTGCTGAACTAGCGAGGTGGAAGGAACGGTTAATTAGATTTTTGGTAGATGAGAAGCCTATCACTACATATTGTGAAACAAAGTCACCCCGCCGCGTTTGTCTGTCTGAACGCGATAAACTCAAAAACTACCGAACGGACTTTCATACGTTTTTAACTCTGGACGGAGTGATAAATGAGAAAGCTTTGGTTTTGTGTAAATTTGCTGAAATAAGACGATGTAAAATACTCCAAGTAGGATGAACATCAGCTACATTTTATTCTAACCCACATGCTCGACGCTACAGGATGGTAAGACAGTACGACAGAAAAAATACATGCAGGTGTCAGAAGATGGATGAAGCAGAATTAATACTACATGTATATTTATAGGATATTCCCCTATTTAGTAAGGTTTCGAGTGGCAAAATGTTGTATGTATCTCTATATGGTGTTTAAGGAAAAGGTTTTATGAAGAAAAGCACAGAAAGACAAGACTAGGCATTTATTGATTAGGCTTTTCGGTTAAATACGGTAATGAGAAAACTAGTTGTTCGTTCCGAATCTAGGTTATCATGGAGAAGAAGGACAAGAAACTCCATGGCAGCTAATTTTAATGTATTGCATCAACACATATTTACTTTAGCATAAATCATTGTTATCACATTATTCTCTGGGACTATTTCTCATAGTTATAGCAACTTATCAACGGGAAGAAACAGAACATGCATATTCCCTAATTACATTTAACACATAAGACATATTATAACAGATAAAGAAAAACATAGCAATAACAAAAAACATAGCACATCAGCAATAATCAAGAAATATGATCAATTAACTTACGTGAACACTATAGGTAGTCCATCTTTCACCACAGTTGTATCCCAAAAAGGTCCCGAATGGGCGGGTACACGTATTCTATATTCTCCCAATACTAATCAAGTACCTCTAACATTGCCGCCATTTTTGACCAATCGCAGATGGTTATAGATTATTGTTTAATAATCTCGAACATAGTTAACAATGAACAAATCTTAAATAGTGGAACCATTTTAAAACTTAATACGGTAATTTAGCAATTTAGTATTTACTTATTTGATATCGAAAAGCGAGATCAGATAAATTATTGACATCCACTTAAAGTTAGGAGAATCGTTTGAAACTACTTGTGACTTTTGAATTACAATATAAAATCTTAATTAACATTATAATATCATATTAATTAGAACTTAATCATTTATTGAAACTCTAAATAAATAAACATTTGTTTTGTTTATTCAAAACCACCAATCATAACATAAGTTTGATGGCCTACTTTTCGTCTAGAATCGCTGTTTTTATAGTAGTCTTTTAAGTCACAATAAAAACCATTAATATAGAACAACATAAACATCGAAATAGTATATAAAATCAAGGATATATTTTAAGTACAATATAATTCTGTTATCATTAAATTTTAGGTAAAAGTCAATGTTTTTGTATTTATTTAGACCAACTCACAGATCACAGGTTTCGTTCAAAATTGATTGTTCATCTAGAAATACTGCGAAAGTTTAGATTATGAATTAAATCGAAAATTAATTTTATATAATGCTACATATTCCTGACACAGGCATATATGCTTTGCTCGTGCAAAGCCGGGGTGGGTTGGTAGTTATAAATATGAGCCACAATGATTGCAATTATAAGCCTTCAAATGATGAAACTGCAATCTCAAATGCTGCTACAGCGAATGGACCTTATAACTATGCCGGATCTATGGATCGTGTAGAGTGTAGACGGCACCGCAGCCGCGCCGGCATCGCCGCACTCTACCACTTCGTTATATCACTCTACAATCCGCGGCGGCCGGCGGCGGCGCAGTGGTGATAGTTATTTTGCTGACATTGAAGCTAGAACAGACACTTTATTTTCTCAGTATGAAAATAGGCCCAGTGGAGGTACAGCCAGCCGCACATTAGTGGTGACGCTTGCACTATCTCGCCTTTACTGCTACGACATAAAGGCGCTGTCAATTTCAAATTGTTACCGCTGATGTGCGGTTGACTGTGCACTACAATTATAGGCTGATATTATTTGTTACCGTTTAACTGTTGTCCCTGTTGATAGCTGGGGTAACGTGTCGGTATCAGCAAGATTTTTACATACATTAACATTAATAATGTTAACCAAAATATTTAAAGTGATAATTTTAACATAAGATATGGACTGAGTAGAATAAATTAAAAAAAGATCTGGAACATTCCAATTTTATAGCCACCCAGTGAAAATGTGTGAAAGAGACAGGTTAGATTTACGATTTAGAGTTTTTGAGGGGTGATAATTCTTTGATGAAATTCTTTGATAAATCGGCAGATATTAAAATGAGAAGGAATTTGATATTTCTATTTCGCAATATACCCTTAAAACACGATACAGTATCTACCCATAAAAAAAATAGGCACCTTATTGTTTTCATTTTCAAACTTTTTAATTCTTATCATCCCAATATTTATTTACATAGTGATTTATATTTTTCGCATCCATCCAATTAACTCAATAATGGGCAATGTTATGGTTACACCACTTTACTGGTGAAACAGTCTTTTGTCAACCAGAACCTTTGCTGTTAAAGGCATTCGTTTGACATTCGTTACAACAGCTGAACATGACACAGTTCTCAAATCATCTGTACCTCGGCTATGGATGATTTTACCTTTAAACACAGGGTGTCGTTTATCAGAGAGCCTTTTGTGCTCAAAGCAAAAACCGTTTGTAATCAGAGGGCCTAGACAAGTGACAATCGCTTCGAAGCGTTTCGTATTTCTACAACGACTTTCAACAGAATTGACATATAAGGTTTTCGATAGCTTATGTCAGTCGTATACATTTTTGCCTTTTCCATCATCGTTATCGCTGATAGAATGTCACTTTGTCTAGGGCCTCTGTTCTGTTTCTATCTCTTTTCTGAAAGCTGCCACGACCAGCATTTGCAGGGTTGAAGTGCTCAAAGGGGTAGTCAGGAAGGAACTTTTATGACATTTTAAGATTATTAATACGAAAGTCTGGTTTGCATAAAATGTTGTCTACCTCTGTAAAGTAGCAACAGGTTGTTTCAATATCGGTCAAATTAACATTATCAAGGGTTTTTGAATCTCGATTTAAAAATTATACTTAATGCAACATTGTATTTATTTTTATCATTGAGAACTTATTACGTCAACCTCTATGGATATTTCCGATTAAAAGTTATTTATTTGGCATCTCGTTTACGAGCTTGCGATTTGAGTTCGTGTTGAATCGTGTAATCTCGTGAATGTATGAAACTGCAAAATTGAAAAGTTTGAAGGTGGCTCATCAATTAAAGTCCGTGACTGTACCAACACTCAGGGCAACACTGGCAGCCGGCTGTCAAAAATTTTCGTGTTAGAATAAAATTGTAAAATTAATATTTTTTGTGTAGTTAAGTGCTTAAATTCCATAGATATAGTTATAAATATTAAGGATTTGTGTTTGTGAGTAATTCCGCTGCGAAATCAATGATCTCACCAACAAACCCGGGGAGTATTTGTTTTAATAATTTTATTATAAGCTTAGATCCTATTACTTGTCATTACACCTTTTCCCATTAGTCCACCTGAGCTGCGTCTCAAAAAAAAAAAACCCTTTAATTAATTCTCTTCATTGTAGTGCAATTCATGATGCTGCATAATTAGGATAAAATCACATTAAAAACCTTAGAGACCCCATAGACATCACTGCACATTATTACTAGACATACCTCTGTGTTGGATATGAGGACAGACGAGTGAAACAACTGCTTGCTAGTAACGCACTGAGTGTATTTACTTACAACTTATTGGCGCGTAGGCACACGCACACATACTTAACATTCCTCCCCTTAGCTTAGAAATACAATTAAATCAACTAAGCTTCAAAAATATGTTACATCTAAACATACTTCCTAATAGTACTGTTTGTAGTTGACTTCAGGCCGATTGCGTTTAGACCGTGGTGTGGGCACATGCTCACTTGCCTGCTGTTGTGGTGGCGCTTCACCAGAGTGACCAGAACTAGGAGAGCCGGCTAAAGCCTCCTGATACTCCTCCTCCTCCCCGGTTTCGACTGGCGTTGTTGGCTGTGTGCCAACCACTATGGGTGTTCCTGGAGGTGTGTCTATTGACGAGTCTTCACTTACTCCCCCCGTGTTCGGTGAAACCTGCTCAGAAATCTGCGTCTCTGTAGTTTGGCCACCGTTTAGCTCCTCTAGGTCTATATCCACGTCTTTGTTATCATTGCAATCGTTGCCTTTATACATTGTTATCTGATTTTTATGTTTTTTAAATGTCTTTAAAGTAACTTCGTCTCTTATTAAATACAACACATTGCCGATTTTTTTAATGACTTTTCCTTTGCACCAATTGTATTTACCATTAACTGTATGATTTTTGTAATAAACTATGTCACCGGTTGCGAACACTGGAGTGTTGTGTCCACCCGTCTTATTTTGCAAACACTGTTTACGTTTAACCATATTAGCAAGAGCCGTGGACGTTGGCGACTGTGATTCGGGTTTCAATAGATCAAACCGTGTTCTGAGCTTCCGACCATAGACCAGCTCAGCCGGTGAGAACCCGGTTAATGTATGAACGGAATTTCTGTAGTCAAACAAGAATTTTAAAAGTTTGTTATTTAAATTTCGCGGTTCATTTCCACTAAGCAAACTTGATTTAATACCCTTCTTAACTATCTTAACATAACTTTCCGCCTGCCCGTTACTGGCCGCGTGGTATGTTGGTGACGTCACATGTGAAATTCCGTTCAGCCTGCAAAAAGCCTCGAACTCATGTGACGTAAATGATGTACCATTGTCGCTAACTAGTGTATGCGGAATACCAAATCTTGACATGAAATCGTATAATTTGTCAATTGTTGCTGAAGTAGACGTAGTGCACTTCATATTATAAACCTCAACCCACTTGGTATGTGCATCCACTACCACTAAAAAGGTATTTCCGTTAATTGGGCCCAAGAAATCAATATGTACCCGGTAAAATGGCGTTGGAGGATATTCCCAGTGCGCAATCGGCGCCCGCGCCGGTGATGGTCGCAGTTGCATGCACACAGCACACGATCCTATCAAACGCTCTAAAGCAGTGTCGATTCCCGGGAACCAAACACGCGCTCGCGCCTCTGCTTTTGTCTTCACAATACCCAAATGGGATTGATGTAATTCCCTTAGAACCGTTGTTTGTAATTTCTCCGGAATTACAACTTTGTGTCCTCGCATAACACAACCATTTTCGTAAGACAATTGCGTCCTACATGCATGATATGGGTTAATATCATCACCTGGTAATTTCCTGGGCCATCCGTTCAGCACAAAATGCACCACCTTACGCAAAGCCACATCCGCAATTGTCGCGTCGCGTAACATTTTTAAAGTTACAGGTAGATTACCTTCCACCACAAAATTAATGTACGAAGCGCGATCTAGATCGGGTATCATCGCGTCGACACCCCGCACGCCCCTGTCCGCACTTGCCCCCTCGGGCAGGCAAGCGCGAGATAAGAAATCCGCACTGTTATTAGCGCTACGAACATATTCTATTTGATAATTATAACCGCTCAGAAACAGTGCGTATCTCTGCAGTCTGTTGGCTGAAACTTCCGGTACACCACGGTGCGGTCCAAAAATCGACAATAGTGGCTTATGATCAGTCCGGAGAATGAACGGAACTGACCTGCCATATAAATATTGATGGAAACGTCTAACCCCGAAAATAATCGCGGTCGCTTCCTTTTGGATCTGCGAGTAACGTTTTTCAGCAGCATTAAGCGTCCTCGATGCAAAAGAGATCGGTCTTTCAGACTTATCGGATTCTGTTTGTGATAATATTGCAGAAAGACCTACCGGTGATGCGTCTACTGTTAAAATTATAGTAGCGTCTGAGTTGAAATGTGCTAATACTTGATCTGATGCTAAACATGTCTTAATCGCGGTGAAAGCTTCGTCATGTTCCCGTGTCCAACCCCACTTGTTACCCTTTTTTAACAACTCATACAAAGGGCATAATATCGAAGACGCGTTTGAAACAAAGTTCCTGTAATAATTAACCAACCCCAAGAATGACTGTAATTGATTAATATTATCCGGCACCGGTGCTTCCATCATGGCTTTTACTTTTTCCGGTGATTTATGAAGACCATCTTTATTTATCACGTAACCTAGGTAATTGACCTCGTCTTTGAAAAACACGCACTTTTCTTTTTGTAAAGTAAGTCCCGCGTCTTGTAGTTTTAGTAGCACTTGATGTAATCTATTCATATGCTCCGATCTAGTTTTCCCGGTTATCAAAATGTCATCGAGCATACAGAGTGTGCCGGGCACGCCAACCAGCACGCCCTCCATCGCGCGCTGGAAAACTGCCGGCGCGCTTGCAATACCAAAACACAGACGCGTTTGTTTGAAAATTCCCCTATGCGTATTTATGCAAGTTATTTCTTGTGACTCGTCATCTAACATAAATTGGTTATATGCATTTGACAGGTCCAATTTAGTAAACTGCTGACCCCCATACAATCTTGAAAAAAGTTCTGTTACTGTTGGCAAAGGATACTGATCGATAATTAACTGTTTGTTTACACCGGTAGAAAAGTCGGCGCATATACGT
The DNA here is from genome assembly GCA_947363905.1 of Lithophane semibrunnea. Classification (NCBI taxonomy): domain Eukaryota; kingdom Metazoa; phylum Arthropoda; class Insecta; order Lepidoptera; family Noctuidae; genus Lithophane; species Lithophane semibrunnea. The sequence goes on along the minus strand of OX376208.1, from coordinate 15,563,208 downwards.
ATAGATCCATTTTGCTTTAACACGGGCACGATTGGTGACGCATACTGCGCGTGATCAACCGGTTTCAATACACCTAACCCTACCAAACGATCTATCTCCTTATCTACCTTACTTTTCAAAGCGAAAGCTATCGGTCGAGCCCTAACAAAAACTGGCTTCGCATCTCCCTTTAATTGCAATTTGACTTTAAATTTATTAAATAATCCTAATTTATCCGAAAACACCGATGGATAACGGCATTGCAATGTTACGTACAAATCATTTTTATCTATTTGGTCACAATATTGTATCGGCAACAATTCTAACCTAAATTTTGAAATAAAATCGCGGCCGAGAATCGGCGGGCCACCGTCTCGCACGACATAAACATACAGTACATGCGTTGTGTTTGCGTAACTTACTTGTAACTGCGCTATACCCTCACAAACAATTTTATCACCTGTATATGAAAACAACCGTTTATTAGTCATCGACAATGGTACATTGCTAAAATATGTTTTATATGTTTCCTGAGAAATTGCTGTAACAGCCGAACCGCTATCTATCTCGAATCTTAATTCGATTCCCGAGACCGATACCGTTTCTATCATCGGTTCCCCTTTAACTGATCGAATATTAAAACACTCACCGTCATCGTCGCTTTCATCCCCAGCTCTCGCTTCGACATAATTTATCTTTTTACACATCCTACGCAGATGCCCCGTAGCATTGCATTTCCTACATTTTGCCTTTGCGAACCGACACTGGGATGTTTCGTGATTATGATAGCCGCACACTTGACACTGCACTTTAACTCCCGAACTAGGCGCCGCCTCTCGATGCGACGGGGTCGCCGCCGCCGACTCCATCTTGAACAACTGATCGTGCGGCGCGGCCTGCGCCCCGGCACCCGCTGCCGCACGTGCACTCCGTGCGTTTTCCGCCAACTCCATCGCCTTTGTTAATGTCAGGCCCGCGAGATCTTTCGAGAAAAGCCTCTCTCTGTCAGATCCCGGCAACATTCCCATGACAAATTTGTCCCGAAGAGCTTCTTCCACGTTAGAAAACCCGCAGTGCGCCGTCAGTCCTCGTAACCTCGCAGCCCATTGTGCATACGTCTCCCCCTCTTGTTGTATAGCCGCGTAAAACTTATACCGTTCGCCGAAACCACACCGCTTTGGAGTGAAATGCTCGTCCAAAAGGTTAAGTACGTCATCATATGGTACATCCTGCAGCTGCTTTGGCAACGCGAGATCCGCCGCCAACTTGTGTGTGCTATCCGCGAGTGCGCTCAGCAAGATAGCTCGTCGCTTTGTTCCTGTAGGATCGCTTGTCACAGTGATGTCGTTAGCCACATACCACTGTTTAATGCGGCACTTGTAAGTCTCCCAAGACTGTACATTGTGATCGAACACTGACAAAAGGCCAAAAACTCCGCCGGACATTTTTACTTTTAGTTTACTGTGGGTACTCGTCGCCAATGTTGGATATGAGGACAGAAGAGTGAAACAACTGCTTGCTAGTAACGCACTGAGTGTATTTACTTACAACTTATTGGCGCGTAGGCACACGCACACATACTTAACACTCTGTTATTTTAAATTACTGTATTAGTGCCAATTCATGAAATTAATGTTAAAAACTGGATTTTTCATTCACTTTAAAATAGTAGGTTGTACCTACCCCCATCCATTTTGCAAACTTAATTTTGTTGTTTTTCCCTTTTATTTTTAGAATATTACTATCTCAATTATGACCTATCAGTGAATAATGAAATTATCATCCCATAGTTGAGATTACATACTCTTCATAACTTTTGTTCCTTTGTTTTCTTTCAATTCAAATAATTTGATCTCTCAATAGTCCCTTCATCTTAGTACTTATTCTCCACATCTTATCCCTCTCTCTTATTCCTTTTACTCACTTAGCTTTCTCTTCTCTTATTCCAGAGTGCCTCTAGGGTTGGCTTGTCAATATGTTGACCCGAAGAGCTGCATCCTTGGAGGAAAAACTGAAGGCTACTTTGAAAGAGTTGGAATCTAGTAAAAACCAGTGCAATCAGCTGCTACAGGAAAGGGAAGACAGTGAGGTGGAAGTACTCTATATTAATAAAAAGAACACTGAGCTTAAGAACCAGTTGGCTGAACTACATACACAGCATATGGACATACTTAACCACCACCTCCGTCAACTTGTGTCAAATTTCCAGGAATGCAGTGACACCCACGAACTGGCTTTGAGACGGATATCTGAATTGGAGCTAGAGTTAAGCAGGGCCCAGAACACTATAACCCATCTGGAATCTCTCAAAGCCGGTGTAGTCTGCGATCACCTGCAGTCTTTATGATGAGTTGGTTGGTAGCGGGTCCAGACCTACATGTGTTGAGCCAATAGTAACAATAGATTTAACTGATGATACAATCACTAAATGTAATTTGTTTTCTAGCCATAATAAATTAAAAAAATATATTAAAATTAATAGATTAACTAAAAAAATTCAAAAATCATTAAAACGCCAAAAAGTTAATAAAATAAATACAAAACTTAGGCTAAAAAATCTAAATTTAATTAAAGAATTAAAGAAGTGTAATAGTGAATTACAACTATGTAATACTATGTATGATACCGACACTCAGCACCTACAGGATGAATTGCTTGTTAGGGAATATGCTCTAAAGGATATCTTTAGTAAATATGAGGCTACTCAACAAGACCTGAGTAAGCGTTTGCAGGAGGCCAATGAGTTGGCAGACCTGGTCAAGTACAATGCGGAGATGTATGAGTCTCTGACAAATAACCTCTCTTTTAGTAGTGCCTGCTCCCGGGAGCCCCAGCCTCAAATTGTTACACCCACACCCTCAGTGACTCAGCCAGTAGGTATCGATGATAAATTGAATAATTTGGTTAACACAACATACATATTTTCTGACAAACTTGGACAAGGTTTTGGTAGTGTGTTTAATCAGTGTTCGCAACAATATGTTATTAATAATTGTTTACCCGGTGCCAGTGTTAGCCATTTAATAAGTAGTATTAGATTGACAAAAATAAACCCCAGTTCTACTGTTATATTATTGTATGGGGATAGTTTAAAAGTAAGAAAAAAGGACATAATTGAAGTCACTATACACTATATATCACGTATTGTATTTTGACACTAACAAGTTTGTTAGTGGTTTTAAGTTAACTCAGAGAACTTTATCTCTGTCTTGGGAATGTAGACATTTGATTGCTATGTTGATAGCATATAATATTAATGGGGTTATAGCTAATATAACAAATGGTAGTATTAGTGACGAGTCTGTGTTGTCTAGTTATACTAACAGCATAGTGAGTAATAATTATAAATCATCATGTTGTACGAAGGAGGATCCACCTATAATACCAACATCTTTGGAGGCCACTACCAGTCAGATAAGGTATTCTCTTCCTGCTGGAACTGCGACGGGCATTCTGGACGCTTCAGTTGTAGTTGTGGAGGTCACTCCGGATAATGTTTTAAACTAGTAAGTAAGACAACAGAAGTTACCCCTTCAAATAAACAATTATTATTATTAGAGAATAATAAAAAGGTATCTTCTGGCAATATTATACACAAAAATAAGAAACCAAAGGGGGGGCAACATACGTTAAAATTATTCAATCAAAATATCCAAGGTTGCTCTTCCAAATTACTGGAAATAGAATTGTTTTTAGAAAATACCAAGTTTGATGTCATTTGTTTAACAGAACATTGGTTAAAAGACCATCAAGTAAAGTCAATTAATTATTGTGTAGTTAGCCATTTTAGTCGAAAATGTATGATACATGGCGGTTCATTAATATTAGTAAAAAATTCTATTAAATCAAAAGAACGGAAAGACGTCATTGGACTGTCTGTTGAACACACCATTGAATTGTCCTGTGTTGAGCTTGATAAGCATGTTATAGTATGCGTATATAGACCTCCAAGCTACCAGAATCTACCTATATTTGATTCTGTAATGGAAGAGGTGCTAAAGAAACTTAGTGCTAATAGTAAGTCAATAATCATATGTGGTGATTTTAACATTAATTTATTAGAAAATAACTCGAATACTGTCCGATTATTAAGTCTTTTTAGGTCATTTGATTTGTCAAATGTTTTTATTGAACCAACCCGAGTGACAGCTTCTTCTGCCACTTGTATAGATAATATTTTTTGTAATTGTGATTACTTACATAAAGAAATTGTAAATAAATTGCCATCTGATCACAGTGGACAAACAATAACTTTTTGCGCCTACATACCTTTACAAAAAATTCAAATAAGTTTTAGGCCAATTACATGTAAAAACTTAGAAAAATTAAACAATTCGTTGGCCAGTAAATTATGTGTTCAGAGTTTTAATAATGTATGTGACCCAAATGAGTTCTACGCCGATTTCTTTTCACTAATAAACAAACACTTTAATGAAACTTTTCCACTAAAGACTAAAACTATTTACACAAAGTTCTTATTTAGTGATTGGGCTACTCCAGGTATTCGTAAAAGCAGGGAAAATCTTTTTGAACTTTATGGCCTAAAGCAACATATGAATAATACAACCTTTCATCAGTATGTTGCAAAATATTCTAAAACTTTTAAAAATGTGTGCAAATTAGCTAAAGCTCTTTACATTAGCAATAAAATAAAATCAGCTGATGACAAAATAAAAACTACCTGGCAAATAATAAATAATGAAACAGGTAGGAAAAAACAGCGTAGTACTGAATTTAATTTAGAGACTGCACATGGCCCAATCAACTCAAATGTAGAAATAGCTCAGGAATTTGAAAACTTTTTTGGAAATATTCCAGTTAAAACTACTGAAGCTCTAAATTCCTCACCCGCGCTTTCTGCTGCCTTACTTAGAAAGAATGTAAAGGCATGCCCTTTGGAGTTTAGGTTTCAGCATACAAACCCCCAAGCGGTTATAAAAGCTTTTAAAGATCTTAAAATTAAATCAACAGAAGATCTATGGGGAATGTCTGTAAAAGTCTGTAGATCTATCATGGAAACCATTGCGCCCTATTTAGCTTTCATATTTAACACCAGTGTAGACCAAGGAGTCTTTCCGGATCTCATGAAACACAGTAAAGTAGTTCCTTTGTTCAAATCCGGTGATAGTAAGGAACCCAACAATTATAGGCCTGTGTCAATTCTGCCAGTTCTCAGTAAGGTGTTTGAAAAGTTGATGCTTAATCAAATGTTACGTCACTTTAATAAAAATTCCATCTTTCATGAACATCAGTACGGTTTCACCAAAGGGCGTTGTACCACTGACGCCGGTGTCACCCTCATAAAGAACATTTTTAACGCCTGGGAGGAAGCACAAGATGCCATTGGAATCTTTTGCGACCTCTCGAAGGCGTTCGATTGCGTCGACCATGATACACTTCTGTTGAAACTAGAGCACTATGGGGTTAGGAATACAGCTCTTGATTTACTAAGATCATATCTGAAAGAAAGAAAAGTTAAAGTTCAAGTAAACGGCGTAAACTCATTGGGGTCTGAAATGGCAATGGGCGTTCCTCAAGGCTCGATATTAGGTCCATTCCTCTTTTTAGTTTATATTAATGATTTACCCCAATTACTTCTAAATCAACCGAAGATGGTGTTATTTGCAGATGACACATCATTGATTTTTAAAATAAATCGACGTTCACAAAATTTTGACGACGTGAATAGCTCTATTCTTCAGGTACAAGATTGGTTTACGGTAAATAATTTGGTACTAAATGAAAAAAAAACCAAATGTATTCGATTTAAATTACCTAATGTTAGAAGTAGCGAATGTGACATCATATTGAATGGAGAAAAACTGAAGTTTATTAATCAAACAGTTTTCTTGGGAATCACGCTAGACGAGAAATTACAATGGGGACCTCATATAAAATCTCTTGCGGGGCGGTTAAGCTCGCCCGCTTATGCAGTTAGAAAGATAAGACAGTTAACAGATGTAGAAACCGCGCGTTTGGTCTATTTCAGTTACTTCCACAGCATTATGTCGTATGGCATTTTACTGTGGGGTCGGGCTGCTGATATTGAATCCATTTTTATTTTGCAAAAAAGAGCTGTCAGAGCCATTTATAATCTATGTCACCGCGAATCTCTCAGGGAACTATTTAAAAAGATTAATATCATGACGGTACCTTGCCAATTCATTTATGAGAATATTATGTATGTAAGAAAAAATTTAAATCTTTTTAATAAAATAAGTGATAGACATAATTTTAATACTAGAAATAAAGATAAAATAGATCAACCATTTTTCAGATTAGCTAAAGTACAAACATCTTTTATGGGGTACTGCGTTAAATGCTATAACAAAATACCTTGTGATATATTGCAATTAAATGAAAGAAAATTTAAAACTCTATAAAAAGTACACTTTGTAAACAAGCTTATTACAAATTAGAGGATTATATCCAAGATAAGAATGCTTGGAAACATGGTGGTCTTGCTCCATAGGACGATTTAGTGTCTGGACAAAATCAAACTGATAGCTAATTTTTTTATTTTTTATTTATTATTTGTATGTACTACTTGTAACAATGTTAGGACTATTGTAATATCGTATACTTTTACAATCTTTGTGAATATGTGAGCACCATGTATCTGGTAATTAATTTATTCATTATTGCTCCATTTATAATTCTTTTTACCTTTTGTGGTACAGTAATCTTATTATAGATGCATCGTCTTCACATATAATTATATAATTAATGTATACAAAATATTGTAAAACATTTTTAAAGAGTACCGGTGGAGTTTCTTGCCCATTCTTCTCCATACGAAAACTACCTTTTGGAAGGGGCAACTAGAATCAATTCTATTTCTTTGTTTGACGTTCAAAAGTGCCATATTATGTGCCTATATGAAATAAATTATTTGACTTTGACTTTGACTTTGACTTTGACTTTGACTTTGGTTTACGACAAATAACCTAGTTCTCAATGCCAAGAAAACGAAATGTGTAAAGTTTGCCTTACCGAATGTCAGAAATCTAGGACCCAACATCGTCTTAGATAAAGAAGTGCTTGAAACTGTAAACTCGGCAGTTTTTCTGGGGATAACAGTAGATGCCAAACTTCAGTGGGGCCCACATATATCGAGCGTAGCGGGGAGGCTCAGTTCGGCCGCTTACGCCGTCAGAAAAGTAAGACAATACACTGACGTTGATACTGCTCGGCTAGTCTATTTTAGTTATTTTCATAGCGTTATGTCCTACGGTATTCTGCTGTGGGGTACAGCTGCTGATATTCAAAATATATTTGTCCTACAAAAACGAGCTGTTCGAGCAATTTACCAGCTAGGTGCCAGAGTTTCTCTGAGAGATTTTTTTAAAGATATTGGTATTCTCACGGTGGCATCACAATTCATCTTCGCCAACATCTTATATATTAGGCAAAATATACACTTATACACTAAAAACAGTGATATTCACAATGTTAACACTAGGAATAAGGGCAAACTACGAGTTACCTTTCACCGGCTTCATAAGGTTTATAACTCATTTGTTGGGCTTGGTATAACCTTTTATAACAAGCTACCCTCTCCTTTGCTAGATTTGCCTTATAATGCGTTTAAAGCTAAAGTAAAATGCAACCTTTGTTCAAAGGCTTACTACTCCATTAACGACTACTTAAATGATAAGAGTAGTTGGTTGCTGTGATTAACTCAAGACAATGTTTATGTTCTTTCTCCAGAATTAGCTTACCCACTGACAGGTTATATGAGTTCATATAATTTTTTTATTATTTTTATTTGGACTGTACTTATAGTCAATTTTATTTTAATATTGATTTTAATTTAATTTATTGATGACTCATTACAATGTTTTCTATATGAGTTGTATTTAAATATGTGGTTAGCTAGCGACCTCGACAATGGATAATTATTATTTTTGCCTGAGCAACCGGCAGCAGGTTCGTCATGCTCCCTTAGATGTCACTGCTTGCGGTAGCGTCGGAGGTCGGGTTGTCTCCTTCCCTCAAATATGGCGAGGGGGGTAATGGCTGATCTTTGCGTTATGCTCGTGAACGGGTGCTGCTTGTGGTGACTGGTCGTCTTGCTGATCTCGGTTTTGTTAATGTTATTAGTAATTCATTATTATTTATTTACTTCGATGGTCCTAGTTTATCATTTATAACTTCCAGTTGCAGCTATAAATAGCTATATGTAAGCGGGCACGCCCTTTGTGCCTAGAGGCTTTTATTTAGTTAATTTATGTTTATGTTTATAGTAACTACTTATTTCTGCTTGAGTAAGTACATATATGGTTTTTTTTTTTTTTTTGGTTGGTATATTGGCGTGTGCTAGCTGACATATGGCTAATTAGATTTATGTTTTATGTTGCGTAATAATGTAAATGATTTTGCAAACTTTTGTATAGAATCAAATTTTTCTAACTGAACAGACAGCTGTGCTGCTGGGGAGTTTGTTGCGCCACTTCTTCTTCCCAGCTAAAGCACTAGGAAGTGGTGAAGGGTGGGCGTTTTGGGGGGACTGTCTTATGTAATTTTGACGTTCGAAAAGTGCTGATTCTCAGCCTAGTTTGAATAAATGACTTTTGATTTTGATTTTGACTCGTTTTTTTTTTTTTTTTGTCACGGTTAGTTCCTTAGATGTCAATTTGTTGGACAACGTGTTGATATAAAGTCCTGAAAAAAATGGTTTCGATACATTTGCCTAAACTACTACTACTTATTAGTTTATTTACGAGTACGTACCGTTCTTCATAAGTTCGTGGATTTAATTAATATTAAATACACGAACTTATGACGGTACGTAAAATAATACAGTTCACTTATCATGAGAAATACAAGTGAATCTTAATAGATTCACTTGTATTTCTCATGATAAGTGAATTGTATTATTTTTGAGCATTATATAACAACCATAAACTACAATAACATTGCACTCCGACATTCTTAACTTAATTTTCTAGAAACACTAAAACAAAAACTTAACCCCTAATCTAGAATAGAATAGAATACTCTTTATTATGTACACCATAAAAAAACAGATATAAATGTATAAAAACATAGGGTTGATTTAACATAGGTCAATGGGCGGTTAATCTAAGTAGGTACGAATGTGATGTCATACCGAATATTTGGTTTTAAGAAAAATCAAAAAACATTTGTAAGGAGAAATGAAACATACCAACAGTTTCATTAGTACACGTCGCGTCGCATTGCCCCGAGCAACACAACGACGTAACGAAATAACAACATCATGTATTTTAATATGTTTCCTTTCGAATATTGAAACGTAAAGAGCTCCTCGTTAAAGAGTTCGTTCGAGAATGTACTTTAACTGTAACTTTTTTGCCACTTTGTAGCTCGTGGCCACGTTTTGCGCCAAACTAGGATAGTAAGCCAGGATATTACTGGCTTGCTACCCTAGCTTAAGAAACCCGCCTCGTTTGACCCCGACATAATTTTAGATAATTACTTCACAGGACCAGCATCGCCTCAACTCGGTCCGATGAGGTAAGGCAAAACCGATCTGGTGCAGTGCTGATTATATATTTGTGCGACGAATTTTATTTGCCAACGTTAGCATTAGGCACATTAAAACAGATGTAAATTGACACTCATTGAAGTCGATGTTAAAACCAAATTATAAATGACATCAAATAAAAAAGTTCTAAATGTGTAAAATATTTGAAAAAGTCCCTTTACACAATTTGTCTCCGCGCATACCTTGGGGCGAATGGAGCAACGTTACAAAAACAACGCGGTGCTCGTGTAATTTATTTGTTTAATTCGTTTAACTTTTGTATCGTTATTTGTTTTTTTATTGTCTTTTTTAGAGCTTTATCTTTGTTTTATTATTGTTTCAAGGTACCTGTAGTACCTAATTTGCGTTATAAAAGGTCCAATATGTTACTAATTAAGTGAGATAAATATCTGAAGATGGGACACATTTTAACCTCATTACGCAAATGGATCTTTGAATCTGTATTGTTGAGATAAGAATTTAACCTTATTATTATAGCCATAATAGTATTGATTGGGTCCCACTAAACGCACTCGACATCGCGGCAGGCCGAGACGATGAAGGCGAGACGAGTTTGACTGCTACCGAAAGGACTGGCCGACACTAGCAAGCCTTTGCCCTGCAGTGGGACAATACAGGCTAGTTAAATTACATACATGAATATAATAGTTTCTTCTAGACAATAATTCATTCCTCTTCTAAAACTACAGCACGCAAAATTATACTATACGGTAGCAAATTAAAATCTGATTTAAAACACAATTGGTACGTGTTCGTTAAACAAAATATTCCTCTTCTAATTCTTTGTCTCCGCTCACAATATTAATTGGGGTATAATATAATAACAGAGATACCAATTTAAAGACGTATTTTTTTAAACAGAATTTATTCGATCATAAATAAAATTGTAAGAATCACAAGTGCGTACTTAACCTGTAAGTCGCTTTTACATTGTGTCGTGCTCTCCATATTTTATGAGAATTTCAAACTGGTTATTAGGGTTTCGTATGAAATATTGAACCGTTAAATTATAATATTATATCTTTTCGTCTATTAAGTATTTAATAGGAACCAGAGGCGGCTCGTGATATTTATTTGTGGGGGTTCACTAAAAAAAGAAACGTAGAACTAGAGCTTACAATTTATTTTATTTGTAAAGAAAATCCATTTGGCGATCTTTTTGGCGAGCGAAGACATCTATCACTTTCTTGTGAAAATCAGTTATGGAATTAATTAAGCGTTTTTCAATGCTTATCATACAACAAGATACACTGTATTGTTCCATTTTTAACACAAATGTCGCGCACAAACTATTTTTAATAATTATTTAGAATAAACACTGCGAATCTACTGACAGCCGAGTTGAGCCGACCGTTTGTTTACATAAGATCGGCAACAGCGCAAAGGCATAGATCGCATTCCCGCGCGCGGCCGCCTTGCGCCGTTTGGCAACATCGCGCGTGAGCGGCGCTCCAAATTAGGCTAATTTCTCATACAAAATCTTTTGTTTCACGCGTCGGACTGTGTCGATATTTCTCTTTCGCACTCATTGAATACAGTGCTAGAAATCGTACTGAACTTTGTTTCATAGGAGCGCAATCGCTGGCGCTCCACACGTTACAACTTGACGCCCAATGTACGCGTAGGAAATGGTTTTCTAGTAAACTGCTATTGTATACATGGGCATAGTAGAAAGAATGTATGTATAGGATTATAATAAAGAAATATAGATTATGCTATTTTCGTGGGAGTGCACTGCACCAGCGCTCTTTATGACGAGCCGCCTCTGATAGGAACTAGCTTTTGCTCGCGGCTTTGCCCGCGTGCAGGTCGGAAATTATCCCAGGGAAACGTACTACCGCATAGCGGTATAAAAAGTATCCTATGTCCTTACCCAGTTCATGGTCTCCCTGTATGCCAATTTAAAAAAAAACATCCAAATCCGTTCAGCCGTTGTAAAAACACATAACCAAACAAACACTTTCGCATTTATATGATTAGTTAGGATTAGGATACAGTGCCTTTAGCCCTTTTCATCGTCATAGGAATTATACATTGACTGTTATCAAAAAGAAAATTGATCACCATGTTTGCGGTGTGCTAGTTGAAAATTCCTTTGATATTGAGGAAATATCTTTAATCCGGAATATTTGACGATGTTTTTCGAAAATCAGAGGTTTCTTATTTATAAATAGCTTTTAATTATTTCAGAAACTCACAAAGAAAAAACTTTTCAACAAGGTACAAAACCCTCGGCTGGCTTATCACATAAATTTACCATATTTTTTTACAATAGCAATGAATATGTAACATTATGAGAGCCGTCTGTTTTGCTTAACAAATTACATACCTTGTAAGGCAATAAGCCGAGTTTAAAATGTTAATGTTATTTCACTTTATTTGCTCCTCTTTATTCGTGTTTATTTCATTCGAGGAGGAGCCAATTATATTGTACCGTCGGGGATCATGTGCGCTCTCCTTTGTTTTGCTGCAGTGTTGAAATTATGAAATAATGGTGCAGTATTTTTGAGTTAACGATAGTGGAGTTATTATCTCTGCAAAATCGGAAAATTGTTGTCATAGACTGGAACTTATTAAATAAATAACTTAGTCATAGGTTTATAATACGTAGACCTCTCCTTGAAATACCTCAACTCGGGAAGTTACATCATTCTAACCCATTTCTATCTGTGTGCCTCTACTATTACAGATGTAGTATTACGGTTATCAAATCATCGATGACCGAAGTAGGGCTCCCAAATAATAAAAGAAAGAATCATTCTGCTTAGGTACCTATTTGGCACCTCAGTCTGCTGATTTATGACTGAAAATGGAATAGCAAAAATTAGAGCAGCAGTTTTATCGCAGTTAGCTAAAAGCTTTTGTAAGGAAGTGCTTTCTTTGGCTGAAAAGCACAACTCATACGTTTCACTAATGAAATTAATATGTAACGAATAGGTACGATCTCAGACCAAATAAAATATAAGTAAAAATCTTTTTAAAAACAAGTCAAAGTCAAAGTCAAATAATTTATTTCAAGTAGGCACATTAAAGGCACTTTTGAACGGCTTTTTACACTTTTTAACAAGCTTTTAAATAACTAAAAAGTACTAAATAAAACTGTCGTAAACATAGAACTTTAATATTTTCTTAAAACCTTGAGGCTTATCTTCAGGTTTAGTGTAAGAAGGACATTTACGCCTCAAGCTTTTAAGAAAATATTAAAGTTCTATGTTTACGACAGTTTTATTTAGTACTTTTTAGTTAATTAAAAGCTTGTTGGTAAAAATATTTTTACTTATATTTTATTTTCTACTTTTTAGTATTACAATTTGTTTAAATATCTGTTCTATCACCTTAACAAATCCAAAGAATTAGGTTTTCTCATGGCCACCTTCCGGCTCCATCATCAGGCCCTGAATACCACCTAGTGTCAAAGCACTTGTCAATGCATAACCAACGCGTCCAAACACGATGGTGCTTTCTCGTTTGATTGATGAGTGCCCATGGCCACCTTCCGGCTCCATCATCAGACCCTGAACACTACATAGTGTCAAAGCACTTGTTAATACATAACCAACGAGTCCAAACACGATGGTGCTTTCTCGTTTGATTGATGAGTTCCCATGGCCACCTTCCGGCTCCATCATCAGACCCTGAACACTAGATAGCGTCAAAGCACTTGTTAATACATGACCAATGAGTCCAAACGCGATGGTACTATCTTGTTTGATTGAGGTTTTCCCAAGGCCACCTTCCGGCTCCATCATAAGGCCCTGAACCTCACCTAGTGTCAAAGTACTTATTAATACGTAACCAATTAGTCCAAACACGATGGTGCTATCTTGTTTGATTGAGGAGTTCCTATGCCCAACTTCCAACTCCATCATCAGATCAGCTCCATGGTTTCATTTTTTTCAAAATGTCTCGGTAGTTGTATAAGTACGCCAAGTTTCAGCTCAATCGGATGCCTGGAAGTGCTTGAAAAATTGATGACAAAAGGAGTAACCGGAAACACATACGAACAGAGCAAGCTAATATAAAGCTTGTAAAAAATGGACAGAGCGCTGTCAACAGTGACATGAAGCCGGTTTCGTTCGTACCTAGTGAGGTGTAGTTTGATTGTAAATGGGTGTGTGTGAGCGTGTAATATGCACAGAGCAGAGGTGTAGTTTTGGTATACTTCACTGTATTGTGCGAAGCGCTTAGTCGTGGTTTTTATTTGGTCTGAGGGTACGATAGATTGATATTACTTTTTTCGTCGTTGTGTCTAAAAAAAGGACGATAATGAAAGTATATAGATAGATAGATAAAGCGAACAAAATATATATGTACTGGCGCTTTTTTAATAAAACAATTCCGTCAGTAATGAGTCAGAGTGAATCAGAAAGGTTAAACAAGTACAGTGTATATACCGTCACGTAATTCATACATAAGAAAACGATTTAATATTCGTATTTGTGATAGAAAACCCACAAACTGATAACCAATTAAAACATACCAGTATATTGGGTATTATAATTATTCAGAAATTCAATTATGGGTTAAATTAAAAGAATAATAAGGGTTCCTTGTTGAATACGGAACCCTAAAAAATGTATCCTACACTTTAAAATATAAAAGAGCTTCCAAACATTTTCACCGTTCAATCAATCACTGTGTTTTTACAGATTGATTGATTGAGTGCGCCTAAGGCTAAAAGGCATGGTTTCCAAATTTCGAATTTTATTTTATTTACTGATGTATGCTAGATATGGTTCCTTTTAAAGTAAATTGATGGCTCATGGCACATTTGATGACAATGTATGTATTATGTAGCTGTTTAGGTCCTAAAGATACAACCCCGAGACAGACAGGCGGCGTAGGGTTAGTTACACAGACCAAGGAACCCTAAAAATGAAAATAATTCAAAGCTTATAGTTAAACAGCGTGTATCAGAAATGTGTGCTCATATTTCAAGGTGCAGTTTACCATCAAATTGAACAACTTTCTCAATGGGACCAACATCGTAATCGCAAAAAAAATTATTGAATAGAATTCTCTTTATGTGCACCATGCGCAGCTGTCCCATACAAAACTTCAGTACTCTCGACCCAAATGTATGGGTCAGGTGATTATATTTTCACGATTACTGTTGGTCCCAGTTTGATGGTCTGTACCACACCCTTAAATATGAGCACACATTTATGAAACAAGCTGTATAGTATGCTCAGCAGCTCATAATTTCGAGTAAAAGATGGATGAATTTCCAATATCCAATATATTGAGGGATTTATTAAATTATGAAAGGTACTAATAGGCAGGCATGCGCGAATTTCCTTTGAAGATTTTCCCTATAAGAGTAGGACTTTCCCCTTTTAAATGTACGTTCATTTTGGCTGTTACAATCGCACACGGTGAAGAGCGATACAAAGGCGTTGCAGTGGTGGCACGGATTTTTTCCTCTTCAATTTTGTATCAGGCGGTTTTCGTTCCTGTCTGTTTTTGGAGAATGAAAACTTGGTTTCTTGACAAAAAATCACTGTTTGACCAATCCTTGACGTGATTCTTGAGGGGTGAAAGGGGTGGGTAGGTGTTCCTGTGAACGTCATAATTATGCTTGAATAATGGTGATGGTGTTTATAATTGCTAAAGTAAAGTCTCTCTGTTTATTTTGTGCGCCTTCACAGCTCAATGAAAAAAGGATATTTTTTTAAAAGGACATTGTTTTGGCGCAGCTAGTACCTATAGTTTTAAAACAAAACATCTAGACAAAGAGGTATGAGGAACAGGGTGAAAAGTTCACTCATCCTCCATAGATAAAGGAGGATCCTCCGACCAGACGGGTGTCATGTCCGGTGAGCAAATGCCCGACGGTTGATGTCGGGACACATCTTTTCTTACATCTATAAAGACTAATAAACGCCGTAGAAAGTAAATTATTGAAGCCCTTTCTACTTGTCAACTTTATAAGGGCCATCGCAGTAACTCGATCTCCATCAAAATGGCCAACAGGACGGACAGAGGATGTTTGTACAGTATAATGTTGTCATATACAAAAGCGGGTTTCGGAGAAAACTACGAAGGTGAGGTTGAATTGTTTTTGCAAATTGGGGCAGTGAGTAAGTGAGTGAAGAGAATGGGTTCGTAAAAGAAAAAGAATAGCATCCCTTTTAGTTTGATGTAGAAAACAAAGAATAGCATAGTAAGTGTACAAGTAAAATCAGCAGCAAAGGAAAGGAAATAAAATAAATTGGATTGTCTGCTGGTAAAACCGCTGTAAGAGGAACGCTTTACTTTCATTCATATCAGAAGTCATCTATCAATGTCCACTGATGGGCAAACGTGACGCGTGCGAAAACGAAGTAATATCGCGGGCGGGCGATGCGATGCGACGCGGTGGAACTGGGGCCGATGGTGTTTTACAAAACGTGGCTGTTATTTTAGTTTATTGTGTATCTTCTTACGACTTCTTTGCGAACGCAGTCGTGGGCAGAAGCTAGTTATGAATAAACTGCGATCTTATCTAACTAATATTGCCTTGATAGCTTCTGGAACATATTTTACACTGCATTTTTCCTATACTTTTGTAGTTGCGAGCAATCCAATTTGTTGCTCTTTTCACACATCAAAAACAAAACAAAACAAACATACGTTACGCCACTACGATTGATGACACGTCGTCGCATCGCCAAAAAACTCGCGACCCATTTGCAGGCGGGTAATGGACAAGCGAAGTGAAGCGCTGTGAGCACTATGACGCCATAGTCGTGACGTAACACCATTGTAGAGTTATGACGTCATCGGGGATGGAAACCAGATGGAGGAGTTTGTAACTCTTTATTTGTATACTTTTTGGAAGTGAGAAAGTTCTGGACACAATAGGCTAATGGCTAAAGTATACAAGTTTGAGAAGAAACGTTTGGACCTCAGCTTTAGTAGTACGAGTTTACTCTCGTGATGCTTTTCCTAAGGCGCTTGAAAAACTAACAACAACCTCACTGCAGGCTATTTGTGGCTTTTTGACTTGCAGGTGTACCTGCATGTACATTGTGTGGACGACTAATTCATTACGTCATAAAATTAAATAACGCAGTCAAAAGATTAGGCTTACAATAAAAAAAATCTAAAGACCATAAAATGTACCGCATTCTGAAAAGTAAATGATTATAATTACAATCGAATTGCTCTTTATTACCTCGCTGAAGGTGTGAAAAGTGGAGTATTCTTCTCAGAGATAAATGTGTCTTCGCCTTTGCGAGCTTGAATCCATATAATGTAGCACCCACGCGTGACATAAGACACTGCTTTATGCCCTCGATGAATAATCTACTATTATTGGTTGCGTAGTTGTTGCAGAAACATGTTTTTGTTTTCGGGCGACATGTTGCTGGATACATTCCGTAAGACGAACAGTTTAGTGGAAATATAATCAAACAATTGCTATGGAATTTACAATGGCGGTTAAATTAATGTTCAGCCCAAGTCGACTTAATGATACTTACAAAACTCATTAAGGGTGGTGTTCACTTCCTAACGTGTACAATTGGATGTGTTCACACGGCTACACATCAAGCTATACATTTCCAGTTTATACTGATCTCGCATTGTATAGAATTTCCTTACATGCGAGGTCAGCTTATGCTGGAAATGTATAGCTTGACGTGTAGCCGTGTGTTCACATTAATTTCAGCATTCTCTCTTTCATTTGTGTTAATGTTTGCGCGCCAGGATTACCTAATGCTAGATTCTTTTGTCGCCATCCTGCAATAAACAAAAGGACTATCTTTTCACTTCTCTAGACATAATTATTTGCACAGCAGTGAATATAATGAAGTTGTGTTGAGATTAAATTATATTTTACAGGGTGAAAACACCTATGAATATTGCTATATTAACCTGTAGAAGAAGAATGAAGTTCATTACCTGTTCTTTTTCTTACAGAAATTTTCATTTTGTGACAGAACTCTTGATAGAATTTTTTTAGAGGTAATATAATAATGACACCTAACCATGTCTTGCTATCGAACAGTTCTAATCTTTTAAGTTCTACTTTTGAAAAGACAAAAACAATCCTAAAACTTCTTTAAAAAAAACTTCGTGAAAGAAAGCGGTACCGTACCTACAAACATATTTGTAACTGCCACATAATGACTGCTGTCATCAAATCTGTCAATTTCACCAGTGCTTGAGGCCGTAAGTTTAAACTCCCAACATTACTTCATACTGCCAACATTTAGCAACCGCTTAAATACCGGTACCGCTTTCTCGAAACCTAAGAAGCTTTAGCCACCGTAAAAATGTGTTCATTCCTAAAATGTAGATTTATGAATACGTAATGGTCGGCTCCCGTTCGCTCGGCTCTCGGCACTCGACACTCGTCCTCGATACCTGCTTAATACCTTTTCAATATTAAACGTAGTCATTATCCGCAGGACGCGAATATCGCGAATATATTAATAATTTACAATGATGGCTTCTTCGTGTTCACGATTTTCCCTTCTTTCTGTTTGTAGAATTTCCTTGAGCTTGAATGTTTGTTTTTTTACTAGATTACGCAAAGCTGGAAAAGGGTTAGGAATATCTGGTATTCAACATAGTAGGTACGCTATAGCTGTACCCGTTACACCGACGTGTGGAAGCTCTGTCCCTTTCTTGTTTGAGTTACATACAAGTAAAATATACCAAACGTTTTAGTTTAGTTTACCCTATCATAAGTAACCTATGATAATTATACAGGGTGATTGGAAGCTGGGTGCAAAGCCTTAAGGGGGTGACAGTTTTTAAAAACATGCTCAAAATACTCAAAATGGGGTCACTGTCACCCCCTTAACAGTTTGCACGTAGCTTCCAATCACCTGTATAAGCTCTATGTTGTAGAGACATTATGTAAACAAAAAAATGTCACTGTCAAAATGACACGACAGTGGTGCAAAACAATTTATCATTAAATTTTTAAGTAAATGATTTCTGTTTATATAAAGCTAGCACTTATATTTATTTGTGCTTAGTAGTTGCTCAGCCCCGATGGGAACTAAATACCAGGGTTTCCACCATTGATATTTGTGCAGACACCATCGTGAGGCCATGACCTTTAGGAGCCGGGCCATGAGCATAGCGACCAGCTCGCGTATTTCATCTATTTGCCGTTGACCGTTTTATACCTAACCTAACCCAACGGGGGAAAACAGACGTTATGATAAGTTATTATTACCAGAGATTTATACAAGGTGGCGATTCGTCAAGGGAGTGACTCTCGCAAAATACTAAACAACTTTCGCTATGAATCACATACTTACAAAAACAGTGAAAAAAAAACGAAAAAAAACTGACTTCCCAAAAGAAGACTACAAAGTGAAAAATAACTTTAATTTCGGAAGTCTTGACGAAAGCTGGAGAATAAATCGCCGACCTGTATAAGAACTGGCAAAATGTGGATGACACACTCTGCCTATCATTTGGAGAATCCAGGCGTAATCTTATGTTATATTGTAGGAACAGTTAAGATGATATACTTATCTAGTTATTGTAAATGATAAAGTAAAACTAAAAACCTTGTGGTTCGACTTTGCTTTGTCTAAAGTTGGGCACAAGTATGACTAGAATTCGAAAGCAGCTTCAATCTTTGTTTCAGCAGAGAGCACGTACAGAAGTGATAGTTTCTTTGACAATCAGGGAATTCTTTATAAAAGAATATGAAACAAAAGAAAGTTCAAAAGAGTTGGTATTTCTGGTCATATTTCTTGGTTCGTTACGAGTTTCAAGGTGTGCTCTAGGATAGGTATTTTAGGTTCCGTTTCTTGATTGAGAAAGAAGAGCAATAAATAGAAATTCCCTAAATAAACCATAACAGATGCATTCAAATAGAAGCACTATATTTAGAGTCCTGATAACTTGTAAGCTGGGTGTGCTAATTTCCATAAATTTTGAGCGGCAAAATCCGGAAAAACTACATGTAGATCATACAAAATATTATTTCCATAGAAGACTTAAACCGTGCCGCTAACATCAAACGTCGAGTGTTTTTTTCACCATTCAAACAAAAATGGTACTCACAAATAAACGCTCTCAAAAACCGCTATTTACTTAACCCGCATGCTCTCTGGCCACTCTCCCAAAATGCTTAGCGAAATGATACAACAGAGCTTTTTAAAAGCTTTACCTACATTTATCTATACGAGTACGTAGGTATTCTTACAAATGCCCTATGAATGATGATCCATTTATTTTTACCCCTCAGTTATAAGTAGTAGACTTGCTTGTCGACTAAGTTTTTCAATTTACCTGCTTGCGAACAAAACGAGGTTCTGTGAGTTATATTATGGTGTTCCTAATGGTGGGTTAGCAATAAAACGAAAATTATTAGCTTTTTGACAGAATAAAAATTGGACTCTTTTGGTTGAGTTAGTGAGTGAACTGGTCTGCCAATTACATTTGTCATCTACCTGACCTTTTCCCAACTATGTTGGGGTCGACTTTCAGTCGACTGCATCCTGGTCGACTTCCACTGACCATGATGCAGCTGAATACTAACATTATACATGGATCAACTGCCCTGACTGACACTGACCTCCACTACCGAGTTACAGTGGGCACGGTACTCTATTCTGTCAAAGTCAAAGTCAATATCTAGTGCTGCTGCCAAGCAACGTTGGTATGTTCTGATTCGATATGGCTGTATTTAATGGTGATAAAATTAAAGATACATAAGTAATTTTAAAGTGTATTTGTGTATTTAAGTGATGATTGCACTCTCTCTCGTTTAGGTACAAATTGTGTGACAATACATACCTCATATCGTGGTGAAAATATTAGCAAATCTGCAATGGTAGCATGACTGGTCTGGAAGATACACGTTGTGACGAGCACCCTCGTGTACCTTCGTGTAGCACGGGGACGCTTCGGCGACCGCTGCCAGAGGCGGCGTTGTCCGCCTACAACAACAAGCAAGCACGCTGGGTTTGTCCTGCTTACAAACCAAGCGTGTCACCGTGTACTAGCACTACGACACAAGTGACATATAGAAACTGACGATATTCAACGTGGTCCTTGAAAAATTATTATAACTTACTAGCTGCGCCCCGCGGTTTCACCCGCGTTAGTCTCGATCCCGTGGAAATATCGGGATAAAAAGTAGCCTATGTGTAAATCCAGGTTATTAACTATCTGTTTGTCAAATTTCATCCAAATCCATAACAAACATCCATCCATCCATCCAGCCATCCATCCATACTTACAAACTTTCGCGTTTATAATATTAGTTAGATGTACCTATGAAAAGTAAAATCTGTTATAATTTGCGCACCCCTGACCTGCAAATTGGGAAGTTTTATTAATTCATGGGTTACGCTGTTGACCTCGACCTCACTTGGTGAAAAGCGATGATGTCTGTTGACAAAAGATACTCCACTCAGAAGTAGTTCCATGCTCGTCAGGAAAAAAGCATAATGTGTATCATACATAGACAATAGTCAATAGATAATAGTTCTATCGCAGATACAAAAGAAACCTTATCATAGGGCCTCCAATATTTATATAGTTTCCGAAATACATTATAGCTGGTTTACATAATGTCGAATTCGATCAATTTAGCTGATACATTGAAAGCGATTCGATTTCCCACAAGACCCAGTTACCCCAACATTTTACAAAATACAGAAATACTCCAGTTTGGTATCACAATAACCCCAGGAGCCGGTTCGTTGGTTTAAGAGTATTTCAGTTAAGGATTCTTTCGGTACAGTCGTTGGTTGGGGGCTTGGGGTCAAGTGTCCTATACCCCTACTAATAACAGAAAACAGGTTACCTTTATTTTGCTTCTTAAAACTTTCGAATGGAATAAACAATAAATTGAAAATGGAATAAACAAATAATTTATTAAGGAATAAACAAATTAAAAATCGAATAAACGTTTGAATGAAGAAATGAATGAATTTGTGTCTATTTTACTATGGAGCGTTATTTCAAAATTAATAATATTGTGTTTTGCTTTTGTTTCAGGTAAGGATTTCAATTAAATACTCTTTCTGCTTGTTAAGACTCCTGTCTGCTCATAAAAGAAGTAAGAAAACGTAATTATTAATGTTTCTATGATTATAAGAGTTATTTCTTCAGAAAGGCATCAGCCTTTCTGAAGAAATAACTCTGATGGGCTAATAATCATATTAGCCCATCAATCAGAGTGAAAGCGTTAATAATACAATAATAACTAACTGCATAGTATTATTACTTGTAAGATTCACTTACAAGTAATAATACTATGCAGTTAGTTAGTGTCCCTTGATCGATAGGTAATCGTAGCGGTTGTTTGAAAATATAAGGCCTATGTCACTTTATAGACTACCAGCTGTTAAAAGCTGCTGATGTGAGCTTTTCTGCTATAATTAGTAAAATTATAGTTATGCCTCTTTTTTGAGCTGCCACTATTCGTAGTATACGAACGAGTGAGTGAAGGTAGGTAAAAAAAAAAGTTTGTTCTTATTTCGGTCTTTAAGACTTCATTTAATGAGACAATCTTATGAAGATTACGATTAGTCTCACCACAAAAGAAAAATAGCTTTTCGATTTTCTTTATAAGAAAATTCGCTATGAAATTTAGCTAGCGTAAATTGGGCGCAATATTTTACAAGTGCTATATTTAAAACATCATACATCTACATTTTAGAACCATTAAAGTAAATTGGGCGCAATATTTTACAGATATCTTGTCTAATAAATTCGTTTCAGCAAATGTGGTACGTAGATACGTATCTTAGTGAGAAAAAGTACTTAAAAGGCTCCTATGAAATTGGTCCTTATAAATAAATTAAATAAGTTAAGGAAAAAAAAATCTGTTATGTTTTTTCTTCGGTAATATCTTTAGCATATGAAGTCTGTTTACTGAAAAGTGATTCTAATTCACTTAAGCAAATGCTAGCCAGAATAAGAAAAACTGAAAATGTGTAGACTTACCTACATGTGTTTGGTGTAGTGCCATTTACTTATTAGCTATGCGTTCCGTCAGACAAGGTTAAAAAAAAGTCTAATCAACGCAAGTAAGCCTAAGCTAAGATTATTTTGCTAAATATGCTGAACTTCTGACCAAAACGAAAATAGCTACACCCCTAGAACAATGTAACAAAATAAACATGTTAGTACCTCAAAGATACACAGGTACCTACTTACTTATCCCCAATAAAAAACCACCCGATCCTGACTGACGAAAGTACACAATAATTCTGCACGCATCCTTCAAAGGACGCTCGTACCGCAACGGGCCGGATCCGGTGGCGGCCACAGATCCGCATACGATCCTCCGCAGTTCGCCGTTGCCGGGCAAACCTTCAGTACACAACCCGCCGGGGCTCGCGCCGGACGCACCCGGCCACATCTTCCATCTTACTAACCTATCCTACCCCTTAAAAACTCATGTTCGTCTACCAATACCATCATCTTAAACTAGGACTTAACAAAAAAACCTAATAAAAAAATACAATTATTATTACTACTAAATCTACAGGTGGATTGTATCTAACACTCGATTTTAAACCTTTCCCTAAAGTAAATAGAGTTTCAATTTCCTCACTCTCTTTGTCTTATCGTAATTCGTGTTTTATCAAAATAAGTGATCTAGTGTTTGTAATTCAAATTTTGTAATTAAAAAAAATAAGTCGTTGTTGAATATAAAAATAATTATTATCTAATATTATAAATCAAGTTCCAATTTTAAATGTTTTAAAATGAAATCCTAAAAAAACATAGATTTTTCGGGATAAATGTTATCGTTGTAAAATAACAGTGTTTCGTGTTTTATTATAATAACAGTTTTTAAAATAACATAGTGTGTGGTGATAACGTCGCGAACTCTTTGTTTTACGTGAAGAGTATCAGTAGTGAAGGCTATTGCAATAACATAAGGTATTTTCTTATTTTCGGGAATCATTGGGAGATTGTGAGAGCTCTCGGACTGTTGTCTTAGGCTACTAACATAACAAAAGCTTTGGGAGATCTTATTAGTTCGTTTTTTCATATTTTTCAAGAAGTACTTTCCTGAGAAAAAAAAACGTTTGAGTTTTATTGGGATTTACTGTTTTCTCAAAGTTTTACAGTTCACTTAACATTTATCTTCAAAGTAAGATTAAAAAAATCAATCAAATAGTTTGACTGCAAAACAAACATCAAATATCTACCTATTATGAAAAAAACCTCAAAATGATAAACGGACGCGTTTAACGCGAGCTTGAATTTATACACATATTATACTTATTTAATTTTTTTTGCAATAAAATGAATCTGGTTATTAAAGAAATAACAGTGACACATGCATTGTAAGAAAACCATAACTTACGCAGCGCAGCGGCCTGAAAATGTCAACACAAAGTGAGCTAGCTCGATTCTCTTTTCTGTATGACAATAGTTCTCACCAGCTTAGTTTTGCCGCTGTGGGACAGTTACGGGTACAAAAAATGTTCATTATCCACCCCAAGTCTTATCGTTGAAAGAAAGAAAGAAGAAAAAAAGAAAATCCGTCGCGAAAACATGTTGCTAGGTACCTTTACCCAGGCAAATAAGTAAATCTATAACTACATTCAGCAATAACCAATTCATATGAAAGGTCGTGATGACAGCAAAATTTACCCTAAGGACCATTTTTTGAAGTGGTCTTTAGACCCGAGCTTAGAGATTCAATGAATGGAATAAACTAATATGCGTCTCATTATAAAAGATATAATACAACATCAGAAAATCTTGGTATTACTAAAAATACTAAGTACTTACACGTTTTAAAAATGAGGTTCACCCTTGTTTGGTATAACAACTTTTGATGTAATGTTACTAATTCGAACAACGTTTAAGAAAATAATCAATTTGTATAATATCGATTAACATAATTTTCATTTCATCGAATATTTATTTGCGATAACAACATTTGCGCTATTGATCAAAAGGTATAATGCTCATTTGATGTAGTGTTTAGGTCGCATAACATGTATTTTATCGAATATTCAATTGGTGTAATGTAATGCAGAAAAGAAAACATTGTAAATATTTGCAATTTTTTTATTTTCAAAAAGAAAGCACTTAGAGTAATCTTAAATTAAATGCGATCGCTTTAAGTAAATCTAATTCTGTGTAAGTTTCAAAATTTCGTAATATGGTCTCAATGTTGACATCCTTCTTAGTACAATCTTTTTCTGTTTTGCACTAGGTTCGCCATTTAAAATATACTGTATTTTTCCTTCAACTATATTCATTTCGGCAAGCAGTATAATTGATAGTTCATTAAATCTGGGGCTTCTTTTATCGACTATACTATTTAACCTGTGGTGCCACGCTTCCACATTATTTTGTGTGCGTGGCAATTTTAAATGGTTTAAATCATGACAACTCCATAAGCTAGGTGACAACTGGGGGGTTCCATTCTTTCCTATGACATAATTTTCTGCAAACCACTATACCTGGTTATTAGCAAACAATGTTAGATTATACAGGCTGTATGGGTAAACAGTCTTGTCATTCAAACCATGGGTAGTTGACTTAAATATAAAAATAAATGACCGAACACAACAAAAAAAAACGTCATTTTCATTAAAAGATTTTAAAAAGTTTCTATCCGACACCGTGCTCTCTAGCGAAACAGCTGACTGACTGAGGGAGGGGTTGCGCTCGCGGCCGGTCAGGTCACATCCCGTACCCCCCGCCCGGGTTGAGACGCAAGTTCGTTGCCCTAGCGCATAGGACAACGAACTTGCGTCTCTTGTGGTAAAATGTAGATTAAAAAAGAAGAAAAAAAAAGTTGTAATTTTCCATTGATTTTACGTTCTATAAATGAAACCAAACCACTGGTTGCAAGGATAACGGTGTTTACCCTAACACCCTGTAGACAATGAAAGGAAACGAATTATTAATGAACTGAATATTCGATACGATCTTTCGACTAAATCATTATTAGTCTAGTGAAACATTAGTTTAAATAAAATTTGTGCATTTGAAAATTCGGTCAAATGACATTATTTCAAAGAAATAAATATGCTAAATAAAAATCGACCAATTAATTATTCGGTCATATGAATAATTATACGAAATAACTTTATTGTAACTAAAATTAGCTGGAGCGATTTTCGACAAAACGTTGTTATACCAAACAAGGGTGAACCTAAAAATGATTGTTTCGTAAGAAAACATTAAAATGTTAACAAAGAATTAAAATAAAACACCACCCACTCAGATTTACCTACAATAAATAAATGGAAGTTTCTAGCACGATAACTAATGATATTGCATTCATTACAATTAATTATTGACTCTAATTTATTTTGATACAAACTTGTGGAATATAAAAATAGAAGATGGGAGAGAACTTGAGAGCATTTTGTTATCAGATTATTTTGATACACTTTTTTAGGGGAAATCGATGAATATTTATGGTAAACAAAGCGGTATGTTTGTATTATGTTATTTTTCACCAAAGAGATGCTTTACATCCCACGCCCCATTATGTCACAAGAACCCGTCAATTTTTTTGTATAAACCTTAAAATACCTATATGTTTTTGGTATAATCAGGAAAAATATTTTTTAAGCAAATTGACTCCCTATTTCAATCTGCCCTTACGTAAGAATGCAAGGAATGAAAGGCAGGCGCGGAGTTAGTACTCGATACTAACTACGCACCTGACCTACTAATTAACTGACTAATAATTATATTTTTTATTTAATTGGTGTTACACAATCTACAGTATCACCAATTTATGAAGATCGTGATAACTTAACCTTCTTAAATCAATCGATACGCGAGGTGCACAAGGGACCAAAATATGGTCATCAATGCCTTTTAATAAATGCGAATCAAAGTTATTATTTTACAAGCAAACTAGCCCGAGTCGACCCGTAACATGCTCGTATGTGATTAATTAAACCTCTCATTCTCAAGGGAAACTAATTATGGCTGCCCGAAAAATAGTCATATCATTTGTTTTATTAGTTGACCAGGTACTTTGATAAATTAATTGAAAAGAATGTTACAGTGAATAACGAAAACATGTATTTTTTTCGCAAGTTCCAAGTAAATTTATTATCTTTTAGAACTCTTAAAAAATAACAAACACACACAAGTGATTTTGTCGTAATTTTTCCAAAAAATTTCTTAATTTATAACGCCGTACATATACTACACCCACATTTCGCTAGTTATGATTAAGTCCCATGTAATAAGGAGCGAGCCTCTTGCCATCAATCGGGCACTAATCTAAACTCCGGGCTGCTACTGAGCAATTCCATAAGGAAAAACCTAATAACACTTCCGGCCTAACCTGAGAATCGAACCCCGGACCTCATGCTCAGCATTAGCACTGGCGACCACTAGATCAGTGAGGCAGTCTTAATTTAAAGTGCTATTATTATTAATATAGGAAAGAGCTGAAAAAAAGCCTTTTGAAATCATTATCAATGTTAGAATTCTAAGAAAAGATACTGATATTGAATCTCACCTACAATCTTATCCTAAAGACCCACAGTACGGATAAAAACCCTAGACAAAAGACAACCTTCACAAAATAACCCAAATAAACAAAAACCGACATCGTTTCTATAAATAAACAACCAGCGTACGTTCGGAGGTAGCTACGAAAAGATAACCCACAACAAATCATCCAATCAGTTTTCTCTCAATTCGTACAGTCAACCGAATAACACCAATTACGCTACGACTTATTGGTAAGAACAGAGAGGAAAATAGTTTATTCGGCACAAATAAAAGGCATACAAAAATTTAACACAGTGATACCAAAGCCAAAAAGCTTTATTATTATAAGTCTTCTCTACCTATATTTCTTTTGCTGTGCCCGACAGGGTCCACGATTGTTCATACGCAAATGTTTACCACCTAAGCACACATTGTGGAATGCAATTTATGCAATAAAGAATTGATTATTAATAAAAGTTATAAAATTGACATTATGTCTATACATTATCTACTGTAACGACCATAGACATTATACATTAGCGATGCCAATGTATAATTGTTACTATGCACGTACAGTTGACTGTACCATAGGACCAATATTATTTAAATCGCGGATCAGAGCCCGATGGTCGCGATAATTTGGTGTCGTTCATCACGATTGGAATCTTATTAAAGATAGAGAAATCTCTCCGCTTCAGAGGTGACCGGGATTGGGAATAGCTGTTCGAGAGAGGAGCATAACGATTTTATTACTGGATCAGCGAAACTTTTTTAATAAATATTTTGCATTCTGATAAAAGATTTTGGGGAAGCACATAATTTTCTTACAGTATTAGTATACTATTGAAGAGTGATTTTAGATATTCAAATATCACCTTATTAGTGATGATCTTCAAAAAGGTCAGGTGCGTAGTATTCGCAACGGCTGTGCGTGTCGACCATATATGAACGTCAACGAAGCAAAAGGAGTATGTAAGGAGCGTCGCAGGTGGCGTTCTGTACTGTTCATGTTGTTCATGGGAAGAAAGCGAGAGTTTATGTATGAATGAATGTACTTCATTTATATGTGTACGCCTTCAACAGCAAAACAAAGTATACATATTTTGTTTACAAAAACTGTTAACAAAAGAAGTTCAAACCCAGACTCCTCAATTTGTGGCCTTATTTCTCCAGATAACGATTTACTTGATTTTATACTCTTTCGATCAAGCTAAGATAATAATCATCAACCCAACGTACGAAAAGTTGATGAAGCATGTCTACATTAATGCCTCCTTAACGTAGGTCATGGTCTTAATGTACTCGCTAGGGACTGCCACAACTTCATTCACAATATGAGTGAACTAGCACACTGAACTATTCAAGTCTATAACTTTTGTACTCGTAACGTGTGCTGTTATTATGAACGATGACAGCTCGACGTATGTTCTCATTACGCGCCGCAGTCGATACTAACCTTTCAATATATGTTGACGGGTTTATTAAGAATGTAAAGCTTTTGAATTAAATTGATTTAGACCTTACCTTCTTACGTGACACATACCTGAGGGCCAATTCTCTTACTTTAAAAACGTTCACATTCAAGTCGCAATCTGTCAAACTTGTCAAAAATGTTGCCAAATTGATGTTTTTTGACAGATTGCGAATGCGATGTGACTGTGAACGTACATGAAAATATGGGAATTGCCCCGCTGTGTCACTGTCTATTTGACTTGACGAGATCCCAAAAAATTTCGTTCT
The DNA here is from genome assembly GCA_947363905.1 of Lithophane semibrunnea. NCBI lineage: Eukaryota > Metazoa > Arthropoda > Insecta > Lepidoptera > Noctuidae > Lithophane > Lithophane semibrunnea. The sequence continues at coordinate 15,534,560 of OX376208.1, read as the reverse complement.
TTCCAACCGAAAAGTTACATATATTATTATTTTGCCTAAAGGCTATAATTTTTAACGGCCATTTGTTAAAGATAAAAGAAGCACATAATGCGTGCGATAATTATTTAAGTAGGTACGTGTACCGTGTATCGTGTGATTAAAAGCAAAGATTAGATCACCCTTCTCTCCGTGTCAAGGGATTTAGCAGCATCCTCAAAAACATTTAAAAGAAAAGGCAATAAAATCTAACCTGACATAAATGTAGAATCCTACAAGGTTCTTGTAGCTTAATTTCTATGTCTTTTTTTTAAGTTCTTGGCAGCATACTTGCTGAGTGTGGCGAAGGATAACATTTTTCCTAAATGTTTGAAACCAGATTGTATACGTATTTCGGTCACCATACCACAAGACACTATGAACTCGGTTAAAAAGACAAAAGAAGGTAGATACAAGTTACTAACAAAATACACCATATTTTCCGACCACAGCTTCATTATACCCTCCCTCCATCCACCTCGGTACTTCAGATCGTTGTAATATTTTATCCTAGACCCCCGGGGACCTAACTATGCCGTAACAGTGGTGTCCTTTTATATAATAAGACCCTATTGTTCCAAGCTTGGTTTATGCTCGACTGCTGGAAGGATATTGTAATTTTATTTTGATATCGTTAAGCTTGTGAATTAGGGAGGTGTGGGAAGAAAACAAGATATAAAAAAAAAATGGAATCGTTGATTTCGCCCACGTTATGGGAACAAAATTTAAAACTCGACGATCAGCTGCTGATACATTTTGGTGACCTTTTTGGTTCAGAAGTTTCAGCACTATATTTCGTTGCTTCGATTCGCAACAAGTAAATACTAACTCTAAAATGTTCCGATTCTGGGTGTCTCTATTGTAGTAAGCTGCTGAAACTCCCAATAACACTTTGTCCGACCTGGGATTCGAGCCCAGGACCTCAGGCTCAGCAGTAGTGCTTGCGAGCACTAGACCACGAGGCAGTTAATATCCAGTATCAAAACAAAAGATGAACGCAGTCTTTTATTTTCTCAGCGTATCCACAGATATAACTCTACATACTGGCCAAACCGTTAATTAGTGAGAACAATGGATTATACTCGCAACAGCTACCGAGGAAACTGTCTGAAGATAATGAAAAGTTATTTAAGCTTTTGTTTATTACACCAGTAAGGCAAACGAGTAGGTATTGGATCCCTGAAGATTCTATGCAGTTTGACCGCAAAATTAAGCTAATTGGAAAAAAAACAAACGGTCACATCCCAATTTAAATCAAACTACAATTTCACGCGTGACCAAAATACGTTTATTTCAGAACTGGCTTCAGCCCGCGGCTTCGCCCGCGTGTATTTCGAATAGAAAGTATTAATCTAGGTTATAAAGCGCCAAAAATCCAAATTATTTCAGCCGTTTTTGCTCCAAGCCGAAACACACATCCAGACAAACGGTCGAAAATTCTAAAAACTACATTTTCAGCCTCCGACTGAACAGACAGACAAAAGGTGTTCCCACACCTCGTAGGTTTTTTTTTTTTAATATTCAATACACAGTTTTAACTTTGTTACTATTTTATTATTATTAAGATAACAAATTCTCGTCAATGAGATAACTCTGGTAAAAGGATCACTCCCTTTTGTTTTCTTCCCTAACGAACCTTTATTCTGTCAACACTACACCCAGTCTTGAACTCAATTAAGTGTTTTGGTAAAACTATGTGGTCCAGAGAAGTATTCGTAGACATCCTTTTATGAGATTACCCAAATTATCTTTACCCTAGTTTCCACGGTTAGTTGGTGGGTGATATCCTGCCGGTGACCGCAAGCCGTAAAATAAGGTCAGAATAGTGTCGTTTTCGGGATAATTAAACTTGACTATTTGACTTGTTATAGGTTCATTTTACTGTTTGGTACTGAACATGTTCTAACACTAACTATTATTTTAATTGTCTGCACATTCATAGTAGATATTATAATAACTTGTCGTTACTGTAGTACCGGGACGTTAATCAATGAAAGTCTATTTTATGTTTATATCGTACAATTTTCATTTTCCTGTCATCTCCAAGTCAGTCCTAATTTCTTTCTATTTTTAATTCGTATCAGCGTTTATCTCATTATTTTATGCCAATATTTTATAAAATGATTTAAATTTTATCGTGTGTTCCTAAAATAAAAAAAAAAACGTTTTCTTCAAAAATGCTTTTTTCAGCCGCTAAAACGAAAAGGTATGTTTCCCCCCCCACGCGCACATCACCCCCACACACACATCCCCAACTACACAAACTATAGATACACGCAGTACACACTCAACCTCACTCCCACCCTGATACTAACCATACTAACAAATAAATCGCAACTATAATTAGTGAGCTTTTAAAAAAATGTTAACGTTTCCCTAATTGCATACCATTTGTACGAGTACATAACATAATTTGTTAAACTTAAATGAAGGAGTCCTGGTGACCTGAAATACAGGCCTTGAGCCTAGTTTAGGCACCAGTCTCCCACAATATAATACCCCTATAATATGTTACCGTAGAAATAAGGCTAGCAATTAAGAGTAATATTGTGGAGAAAATAAACAATTTTTTTTATTTTTTTTATTTTTAATTTTGAGAAAACTCATTCAATGTAAAAACGTACCAAATCTAGTTGTACTTTACTTTGAACACTATATTTCAGTCATATGTCCTGAGGGAGGTTTTGGCAGAGAGAAAATTGTGCTGTATTTCAGATATAAGTCGAAAGAGATTGGGTTCAGAGGATGTTAATTTTTATTCTGACTGCTATGGGTTTATGATATAAAAGCAAAGATTTAAATCTTTAGATTCGCCTGACCGCGTCAAAAGATGGTCACGTTTGTGATTGTTGACAATGAAATTTTGATGAAAATATTCCTTTAAATTAACTTATTATTATTCATAGTATCGTCTCGGTTACTCACACTGAAAGTAGTATCTATCGTTCCATGTCAAATATATTATCCATTCATCAATATAAACTTTCCGGAATCAATCTGCCTAGCCTTTTCCCAACTATGTTGGGGTCAGCTTCCAGTCTAACCGGATGCAGCTGAATACCAGTATTTTACATGGAGCGACTGCCTCCACAACCCAGTAACTGGGTAATACGATACCCCTTGGTTAGACTGGTTGTCAGACTTTCGTGCTTCTGACGACTCGTTCACGTTCACGACCTGATGGATCGACCCGAGCGGCTGTTATTACTTAGCCACGAGCACCTCAACAATACAATACTCCTCAAAAATACAATAAACTTTCCGGAATAAATTCTCTAAAATAAAGTGAAAACTGCATCGAAATCCGTTACGTAGTTTACAAGAACAACGCGGTCACACAGACCGACACGAAAAGCGACTTTGTTTTATAATATTTATTATACCTACATATAGGACAGAGAGGTGAAAAAAACGCTTATAATATTTCCGTACATTACTTTATCTCCCTCAGGCCTCACCTCTACCCAGTAAATAAAAGGCATCTTTTAAAAATCCAATATTGGGACGCAAATATGACGAAACAAGACGCAACCTACTTTATATTCGTAGAAGGAATCCCCTGAAGGATGCCATGAGCTATTATTTCCCTGAAGCACGTCTTTACAGGATAACGGGGTAAGGGTAAAGGGTAACGATAAGGTTTAGAGGGACGACTTGGGTTAAAACACAGCGTTAAGAAGAATAGAGAGGTCCATTGCTTTTTTTTTGTTTTATAAACTGGCTGTTGAACTAGAGGTCGCAAGTTCGAGTAAATAAGGCAAGGGATTTGATTCTTTGGCCTAGCAAAATGTTAAAATCGACTCAATCCACTGCTACATAGGATGTTCACGGAGAGAGCCGGCCACGTTAGCTGCGCGGTTCATTTATTTGTTTGTTACGCATCCAAGCGTAGAGTAGCCGTGGGACGCGGCTACGCTACGCACGGATGCGTGGACGATCCGGCCATTTTCAAACAAAGCGAAGTACACGTGCGTAGCTTAGTCGTGGGCGTCTGTGGAGTGGCGTCTTTACTAGCTTTTCCAATTGGAAAGTTTCATGATCAACCCAATGGCTTAAGGTGACACCAGTTCGATATTCCCTAAAAGGACCTCTGCATTAGCCTTAAGACAAATGGAGCCAATGGAGTACTTACCTATAGTTTCAGCTTTCTTAATGACTGACTCCTTTGTAGAGATGGGTTGTAACAGGTGAAACACGATATCTGTGATCACTGTGACTGTGACAAAAAAATAACAGATCCAAATATACGATAAATACGTATCTCAATCGAGGAATAAAGATGATATATCTTTATTTCTTGTGATTTAAAGTCGAAAATCGTATCTATCTGTTATAAAATAACAGCCTGTTATTTTTGTACGGATGATAAATACGTATTAACTCAATTGAATATCTTCTTTATTTCTTTTCGTTAAAGTCGAAAATCGTATCCGAAGTTTTAACAGTAACAGCCGCAGTAACAGTCAACAAAAGTCTTGAGGATCTGTGATTTTAAGTAAGAGACTGATATTTTTTATCGTTAGGAGCAATTGCTATCTGCTATTTTTTAATATCTGTGATTTCTATCTATGACGATAAATACGCCTCACTCCTACTCATTTGACAATTCAAAAGTAATGGTTTAATTGAAGTAAATGCTTTGATTTTGAGTCTAGTTTGGAGAAATTTTTAAAATCTTAGCGTAAACCGTATTCGTACTCGTATTGCCATCTCTATATTTTCGAACGCTCTGTGGTAAAGAAACATGGGATGCTTTTTGTCACCTTTTAGATCGAAATGGGATTCCTTTTGTTAGTGAGATGAATGTTATGACTCACTCATACTTTGAATTTAATATTTTATGGTATATTATGTAAGGCTTTATATTTTGGTGGACCAAGTTTTTGTAAACAGATTTCAGTTTTTTATTAGTTTTTTCATGTTTTTGCGTTTTTGTTGTTTTTCCTTATAAAATCTATAGAAGGTAACGAAATTTTCTAATAGAATAAAATTGCCGGACACAAATGATAGAAGTGAAACTTCTTTAAAAAATAAAGAATTCTTCTCTCTCATGTAACGAAATATACCTAAATGTGACGCGTCCGTCTGTTTACTTTTCACACCTATCGGCTGAATGCATTTGGATGAAATTTGGCACACGTATAAACCATGAAAAAGTATCCTACGTACTAGTAGGGTTAGTACGTAAGATACTTTATATCTGAGTTGTCCGTTCCGATGGGATAATTTCCGACCGGCAAAGCGGTGGGCAAAAGCGAGTGTTATCCCCAAACACACATTACTCTTTTACTTCGGACACAAGTTTTCAAGCTGTCTATACGACACAGCAATGGCCACCATCAGCAATAAAGTGTCATACCTGGATAATACCGCTATAGTATCGTACGTCATTATAGCTGTATAATGCCGCGATATTACCGGCTCGAAAACGCCATTGTTCAGCGCGGTATTAAAGTTTCAAGTAGGAGTTTGAGGGATAAGTGATTAGCGGTGATAGAAATATTATAAGTAGTATGCCATCTTTTTAACAGTAGCTTATAGTGTCCCTCTGCGTGATAAATGCTTCTTAAATGTAGAAAGATGCTTATGAGCCTTGATCTTGATGAATGAGAATGTAATAGAGACTGAGAAAAGAACAGCAGCGTCCTTTTGGTGGCTTATCACAACAAAGTGCTTATTACTGGTCGGCGGCCAAGACATGCAGTGATTATTTCACTGTATGCCTCAGTTCTGTATGGCTGTACCGGGTTAAACTCTGGCTATTTAAAGTGAACATGTCTCCTTATGCACTATCACGTGCACATAGCACTTCATTCGCCTTAAAAAACACACTTCTCACCTATATTTTAAACTCCTGTCCCCTTCCCATTCGTTTCTCGAACAGAATCTGCTGCGATGCGCTCACAGCCTCACAGTACTTAGCTTTAAATCCTCTAGGCTCCGTTTAAAGTCTACCTTTTTAAATTGGTTTAAAACTTACTTCAGCAAACTGGTGGTTGACGCGAAGTAGAGGTTACTTTTATAAGAATATTTTTTTGAACTTAGTCTATGCATATTGTTTCTGCAATTATTAAATTTTCTATACATATGAAATTGGATTGTCGTTGAGTTGTTGAAAATTATAATAATAAAGAATAATATTAATTATTATGATAATCTGACAATACTCTGTGCCTGTGAACTGACACTTGTCACATTGTCCAAAAAGATACAGGGCACTGGGTAACTAATCAAAATTCAGTCTTGTGTTTGCTGTATCCTAACCAATCAGCCAGCCTACAAACCTTTTTCTAAACTTCAGGGCAAAGTTGTCTTTTACCTAAGAACGTAGGCCAAAACTTGTCTGTCTCAAAATCTTTACTCGGCAGAAAAACTAGCGAAACATCACCGTCTGCGACCTTCAGGTAATCTTCTAAATTAAGTTATATACCTTTCATAAATGTACAAGAATGTGGGCTGTCTCAACTTTTGGGGTCTCATCTGTTCACTCATGTTTCATGTAAGTAGTCATAAAGTATCTTAGGAATTATAGTTTCAAAATCCTGCAACCTTCTTGTGGTTGTGGACCCAAAACATAGATAAACGACTATTTATTAAACAGAATATTTCAACATCAATAAATTTAACCAACAAGACAAACCCACTCAAAACTTCTCTTCAACAGAGCTACCGCACAAAACAAAACGTTATTATTCAAAGATACTCAACACAAACATAAACAAAAACAAACGCCGATCGATCTCCTTCGAGATTGACTCAAGTTATTCAGTTATGTTCATCTCACAACATAATGGTATATTCAGGAGCTCTATTACACTTGCTATGGGCCTTATTTATCTCGGAAGAGCCTCTTAATAGGAGGCTCTAAGGGAGAGATTATTGTGACGAAGTGTCAATAGGGTTATGATGTCGCTTAATTTATTTGTAGGAACTTGCGGTCTCGGATTTCGGTGGCTAGCTGTTGGGTTGAGATTAGATGGCAGTTTCTCAGTGTATTGATATTTAGTGTGGGTCTTTAGATAAACAGATTTAATGTAGATCAATCAATATGGTAGGTTAAGACATGCTTAAGTTTTGATTGAAAAAAAAAAAGAAAGAAAAATATTTTATTTGGGACATGCACAGGAAATACAACAATAAAAAACAAAAAATATTGAGACTTCTAAGTGCTACATAAAGTAGGCACATACATAACGAATACTACCTTTTCGAAAAAAATCAAATCGTAGAGATTTTGTATTCCGTACTCAGATTCTTTTCTGATTGTTCCACCAAGCTAAGCAATATTCAGCCGCTTGAGGTTAGAAAGGCCAAAAATGTTAAAAATGTGAAAGTGTCTCAGTATTCTATATTGTTATTTTTTTTTGTATAAAATTCAGTCTTATCGACGACTGCAACTTGACTCTGCCACGAAGTGCCAAAATTTAGCCAACGCGTAGCAAGCACCGCGTAGACGCCAGCTACGCCGTAACAACCTCGTAGCAGGTATAATAAAACTGCTTTATTTTGTCGCATTTACCTCGTGTCGTAGCGCGAGTACTACTGTATTCACGCTGCAAGTCGCCCATTCACTATACTTACTATTTTATAAGGAAGCCGACTGGTTGTCTATTTCAATCGAATTTATTTTAATGCGACGACGACTGCTTAGAATTTTAGAGGGATTCGTGAAATGGATCACTTGAAACAGTTTTCAGTGTTTAGAAAAGCTTGTGTGAGTACTATGTTGACGTTCAAAAGTGCCTTATATGTGCCTAATTAAAATAAATTACTTATTTGACTTTGACTTTATATTTGGGAAATTATTGAATCTTTTTTTTCGATTCGATATCTAAGGTCCATTGGTAATTTCATCCATATTAACTTAAATGATTGCTATATTATGAAACACCCTTTAAATGAAAGATTGTCAAAAATTTCATCTTCTACAATTTCTTATTTTTCTCTGATTATGCACTCTGTGAGCCATTTCTAGGTAATACAATTGTCATATACTACGCGCTATCGATATATCTTCCATCGTAACTTCTAGCCAATGATCTTGCTATATAAACTCAGACGAAACCATACACTGTCTGTCAATTCACCTCTTCATCTACACTAATCAGTTTCTCGACCAAAAGAACCACCTACAAGAACCTAAACACACACAAGTGGCGCAACAGTGTCGCAACTATCGCCACAATGTGCTTCCCCGTCAGCTGGCATTAGGAGCTCGCGTGACTGGCCGCAAATTGGTTTATGCAAATCTTACGGATGAGGCCTCAAACCGGGTGCCCCCCCCCCTGCCCCCTGCGTCGTTTATATTTCTATTGAGACACAGAATTGGGTCAGTTGGAAAGAGTGTATAGGTTTCTTTCTAGTTTGCATACTGATGAGGCAATTTTTTAGGCTATGAAGTTTCGGTGGGCTTAGAAATTGGGCCTTGATTTTTACGTCGATGATATTTTAGAACAGGCTTGAAATTGCTTAGAAGTAATAGGTAGTATTTTAGAAGTATTACATGTGCTGATGCTTGTACCGTTGTCAAGAACTTATTATAATAATTGAATTAAATCATTTATTATAATAAACGGTGTTCAATTTTTTAGGAAGAATTTTATGTGGCATTGTCAGTTCACAGGAACAATGTCAATCTTAATAAATTCATGATCATGGATCATAAGAATTTATTCATCCGTCTTCACTTTAATTGTTTAAATATAATCTACCCAAAAAATATAAACATCGCAAAAAGTAACGTAACGTGTGTCAACACCTTATTAACGTAATTTCTTTCATTACCAGATTCTCTTTCCTCATCAAAGTTTTAATCCGATTGCTGACGCGTTATTATTTTCCTTATCTTTTCTCTGCTTCTCATCATTTCAATAAAAATCTTCAAAAAACAATACAGAAATCTTATTTCGCTACTTTTCGCAATATCAAAAAAGGTTATTAAGAATAAAATTAAAATAAATTGTGCTGTGAACGAAATGACTTAAACAGTGCCTGAAGTAGTGAAAACTGTCCATTTTGAAACTAGTTGGTTTATCAGTAGTGTTGTTATGTGGTTCTGTTAGAGATGAATACGGTACAAAGCACGGGCGGCGGCCATGGCGGCTCCATGAAGAAGGATCACAAGCATGAACAGGTGAGTTTACCATAGATTTTTTAATGTATTTTTTAAAGTTAGTGTAGGTAATTGCAATTAAGGACTTTCAGAGATGGTTTAAATGAATAAACAAGTTGAAATCTTTAACTAAACTCAAAAAGATAACCTAAAAGAAACAAAGGAAGTTACAACAGAGTAAGAAAAAAATAATAGTTTTTGTGACCCGACGAACTAATCGTAGCGTCGCGGCGCGAAGTAACGTTTTAAGTAGTTTAAATACTCTAATGTTCGTGTGAGAAAAAGATTTACTACAAGAATATTTTTAATACCATGTCTCGTATAGTTTAAGACGGCATACATTTTCATAACAACTTACCTTACAAGTGAAAATCCAGAAGTTTCTCGAAACTAATTTATTTAGCATTCGCCTGCTCATACGATACTGTTGGGCAACTTTGAACGTACCGAACTTTTAACCAATTTAATACTTTTCGAAGGAGATGCACTTTGCTTAATTGCAAAACACACAAGTTTAAATCTTTCATTTTCACAATCCGATTGTACTATTTGTAAGGTGATTACAAATGATCAAGAATGGGTAAACGAAATATCGGAAATTCGCCGATGTGATATTGCGTAAGTGATTTTAATAATGGAAATTTAATGAAAATGAATGAGGTTAAGTGAATTTTCATACAAACGTAGAACTGTTGGTCCTTTAATTTAACAAATCTGACAGAGAGCCAGCTGTAATTAGTGGAAAGCTTGTAAATTGTCGACCAGTCTTAATTCAATTCTCGTTAGACACAATTATTAATCGTTAAGAACGAATCACAAGGAATGTCTTGTCATTACTTAACTTGTCGCTTTTCATCTTTTCACTGTACCAACAGGGTTATTTTTGTTCGTTTTTTGTAATGAATAAGTATACAACTAGCTATTATTTAACTAACTAGTGTTAATTACATAACAATAAATAATTCATGAGCTATTTGGTGATACCGTTTCTTTTTTTTTTACTGTGTTTGTACCTACTCATTTCGGAAAAGGTTAAGCAGATGATGAACTACTATGTATGTACTACTACTATGTAAGCACAACAGACAAACGAAACAAACATAGGTAATGGATAAATAAAGTACAAAGGTTTCTTCGTTTAGTTTGAAAACATTATTACTCCAAACACAACACGTTAACGTCGGTCCCTACTTGCAGACTATTAAGATACTCCCTACAAATAGTACCATATTTTTTTTTAAGATTTCAGGTAAGTATACCTACAAACGAAGGTATAGAGAGCATCCCTAACGACTTCCTTTTTATCGACAAATTATCCTAAAACCTCCGGATCTCAGGGCCAAAGTGACGGATACGAGTGACAACTCACTAACGAGCGATCTATTCTTCTTTTTCAACTTAAAGCCTCCTTTTAAAAACAATACGGACTGGCTTTAAAAAGTTTGAAATGTTTTGTCTTTTGTTTTTTATTTTCTTTCAAACCAGTGGCAGTGACCAGCTTTTGAAGATGTGCCAACGAACCTTTAAAATGTTGTAGCTTTAGAATATTTTAAAAGAGAACATTTTATTGTATGTATTTGCTATTTGTTAGACCAATAAGTATTGATTGTCCTTTAATGGTTTTTAGTAAAATTATTTCAAATGCATGAATGTGAAAAAGTGCCAATACTTTTATCGCATAATGGACTTAAATGTGAGCTCATTTTTAACTGTCGGCTGCCATTTGTAAGCTTTTGTTTAGAATGACAGCTAGTGACTTATGATTGCCTGGTGAACATCGGTCAAATCCTTTGTGTTATCCATTCACTATTTTTACTTAAATAGGCTACACCTTCCCATGAGGTAGGTAGAAACTATAGAACGCCATCTGCTACGATCCTTGCATACTCCTTTTACCTCATTTACGTTCATACAATCTAGTCATACATGCACGTCGGTTGCGAGTAGTACTACGCACCTAACTTTTCTGAAAAGCATAGTTATTTAAACCAATTTTCAAATCTACACTTTGAGGAGCCAACATTTCTAAATACACATTGCATCACGGTTGTGCCTTGTTATGTCTCATAATAAAGGATATCTTTGCCTCTAGGGGCAACACGACATGTCTGACCGTATAATTGGGGTACTTTGAGGCAATTAAGCGAACCAGTCACCTGTGTGTGATGTTAGCGCGTAATGTGAGACATACATGTGCTGACCGTAATAATTACAGTTAGTTGCAATTGTTATTATAGTTCTAGTTGTCGTCCACTAAAAAGATCGCTGAGCGACAGCGCAGGGGATGTGTCTGCGCACAGGTACACAGTCGCGTCCTAAATAAAGTACTAGGGCTATTATTTTATATTAAAAGTGTAATTGTTTTATTGTACAATCATAATAGGTACTTCACTAGCTACTTAGTGCTTCGAAGTAGGCTGGAATCGATAAATCGGTCAGTGCGCAGGTAAACGGCCAGCGTTCTTTTTACGTGACAGGGCCAGTACGCCTGATTTTGAAAGTATGGCTCCTCCAGGTCGACAATTCTTCGTGCAAAACATGTAGACTTTTCAACTTTTGAACGACTTAGGTTAAAAAAACGATATTTTATTTACTATAATCTACAAATTAATAATCGCTATAATAAACAACAGCCTAGCGTTTCTTAAACACTAACCAAATATTATGTCCGCCGTATGCAAAGCGCAACAAATTACGACACTAGGGATGTGACAAAGGGAGTGCCGCTAAAACTAATTGCTGGTTACTAATGCAAATACCGACATAGCCAACACTAAATTTAGATTGGAATTAGTGCTGGTGTTATGCTAATGTAGTGCATTCCGGGATGTTATCTGACTGGGTTGGTTGGCACGAATTGGCTGGCATTCAAAGGGAACGCTCGCAATGAGCTGAATTGACAAAGAGACGACGAAACGAAAATGTGTGGGACTGTGCGTGCTTGTCGTTGTTTAGATGTTGGCGGTTTTTTGTGGCCAAAAGTTTCGGTGCGAGGGTTTTGAATAAAGGGAATGAGGAAGGTGGGTGGTGATTTTGATTCAGATGTTTTATGTTTTTGGGTATTAAGTTTGTAAGTAGGCACGCGTTAAAAGGGTATTAGGACCAATTTACACATAACTTAACTGGAGAAATCTGGGTGTACTATAGGTACAGTCACGAGCAAAAATATGTATACACTCAGCAAAATTCAATAACGTTTTTCTCGTGGAATAACGATTTTAACTTTGAGATGATACCTATTTCATAATAATAGGGGTTCAAAAATACTATGTTCGTTATATCATAAAATTACAATCAATACAGTAGGAGAAAATCACTTTTAAAAGTTGCTAAGTGTATACATATTAGTGCTCGTGACTGTACACATCTGCTTAAACCTTCAGGGATTACAGGCGTGATGTCATGTGTTGTTATGTACCAATTAAAAATATTGTTCCTAATAAAATATGAGGATGAGAAAAAAGTAGTAGTATCTACAAATTTTATATAATTTAACACTTAAAAAAAAATTGTGGCACTGTTGAAGACTAAAATTAATCGATTTTCATCCCGGTAAAAAACTGAATTTTATGGCATCAGAGAACATCGCACTGTAAACTGCGCGCGTCATCGCAATATTCCAGTATTCCGAACATGATCAGCGTACAGCAATAATTTTCGAATTATTACCGGAAGCTATCTATAGCAATTTAAACTGCAACATTTCAGTCATGTAGCTCCCATACGTTGGTCTGCATTTCAAGTATTCCAGCGCTGAAAACCGGTAATTTTCTTAGATTTTCAAGACGTGTTCTGGTTATATAAGTGAAATGTTCAGTTTTATTTTATTTATTTTAAGACCAGTGCACAGTGTGTGCTATTTGCATGTGATTTGAAAGCAATGTCAAGTTGGGGGCTTAAAAATGTGCTTAAATTTTTCTAACAGTTATAAAAACTCAGCTGTGTTATAACAGTAACATTTCTCGTACATTTGCGGATTTTTACTCAAATCTTTCTATAAGCACATTCTATCGATCCATGATATTGCAAAGTTATATAGAGTATAGAAACTCTTGATTGCTCTATAAAGAATAGAATTACTTTATTACTTTAAAAAAATAGTGTGTCTTTAAATCACTGATTCAGCTCATTTCATTGTTATCAGTTATCCGTGATAAAGGTAAACGTAACAAACAATTAAACAATAAATTCAAAACATACCTATATAGGTACCGATTAATTCCCAGATAGTTGTAAATTCACCATTTCGGACACGCTATGCCCATCACTAGCGCATACGATTATTGTGTCGTAATACCACAGAGTAAGGAAATACAGTAAGTCAACTTATAAAATGTTATAAATTAATAGAAATGCTTCTCATGTGTACTGTGATAAAGTGTTGCATCACACGTAGGTATCAGTAGGATAAGCTGGCCAATATTATAATATTTATTATTGTTTCCAACGTCTTTTTCAACAACATTTTGGCATTTTAAAACCGACTTCAAAAAGGAGGAGTTCCTCATTTCGTCTATTTATAAATTTCATGTGTTCAAACTGGATCTTCTGCTCCCATCTATTCTACATCAATATCGCGTGCCTTCCCCAAAATAAATCAGAGTATTTGCATTTGTTACTTAAATATACGACCTCATACGAGAATATTAATGGTTTGCCTACTGCCTAGTGGATGGTGTATAAAAACTGAGGTGACACATTGCCATATGTTTGTAAAGTCTATTCCTCTTTACGTGTCTCATTCGGTAAACAAATAATGGTGGACTGAGATTCTGTTTTTTTAAATCAAAGCATTTTTTGGTGTAATTTATACAGTATTCTTATAGCATAATATTATTATGAAGGTGGAATTTAACTAATGAAACTGAACTTGATCAGTACATCTAAACCGCGGTTAAGAGCTGTCAGCGTCAATATTCATAGAGCAAAGATGACACTGACAGCTGTTCAACGCGGTTTAGTTGTGCTAATCGCATTTAGTTATATTAGCGGCATTCGCCATAATGCCTACATTTCCATCTTAAAGTGTGAATGTCGATGTGATCTTCATACCGTGTTTGTTTACCTAATGGGACTTGTAAGGAACGATACACTGTACACAAGATTTGTGTTAGGTTCAAGTCGTATACTGAAGGAAATGTCGTAGCAAGTTTGCGGTTTTTATTTTCTTGTTAGTTTATTGGTAGGCGTCTACAAGGTTCCGTTAAAGCACTTGTGTACGTTTGGTTTTAGACATTTATGAGGGTAGGTTAAGCTTAGATCGCTATAGCCGTTTTCGAGAACGCAATTAAAAAAATATACCTACCTATATTTACAAAATACCCTTTTTTTGTTTTAGAGATGTTTTATTCTACGTTACAAAATAAATCCACCTAACCGGATCATTTGTCGTAAAACCGCACGTATTTTGTTTTTTCCTTCAATAAAATGGGTGGGCTCTAAAAAAGCAGTGACAAAATCAGAGGTCACGAATTCAAGACATGCGGCATTTTAACACCCTAACACATTTACATACCTACTTAAATGAGATACGTCTCCAAAGTACGGTACTTCAGTATGTAAATGTGAGGTACACGAGATTTAGGACTAGCAGGTAAAAAACTGGTGCCAGATTTAAATGTCTATCAGAAGTTCACAACTAAATACTCCAAGAAGATGCGCAGGAAATCTGTATAGCAGTCAACACCTTCTATCGTAGGTAAAATTGTAAGCAAGAATACTAGTAATGGGCAAAAAACAGTATTAATTCCAGGTATTTGATTTGAAACAGCTTCTTTTTCCTACCATTTCTTATGCTACGGCTACACTTCGCACACCCCTCGATTACTCGCTGAGCAACAGAGAGCGCACGAAGAAAAGTTCGCGATAACGCGAAGTGTAGCCGTAGCATTAGTAATTTACCTAATATTGTAATCATACCCATGACCTTGGCAATTACAGCTAGACCAACGCTAAAATACACCTATTTATTTGCATGCTACCTACACCTATTATTATTAATAGTTGCATTCGTGTTTATTTCTTGCATGCACAAATACATTCAAGGTGACAGGAAATACCGGGAAATATTTTTTTTCGTACCTACATTATAGGTACGAAAAAAAAAAATAACATCGAGCATCGCAGTCAAACAAAATAAAGATAAGAATACATAAAGGATAGCGCAAGCTCAGGTGTAAACCTGCCAGCCTTGCGGGTTAGTCCGAAAGGGATACCGGGACCTTGGCAACAGGCAACTGATGGAACACGGGTGGGTTTTAGTCAGTAAAAGTCTGACACGCCCTTCCGCTCCGCCCAGAGCGGGAGAAGTCAGTGGATGATATCCCATCATAAACAGAAAAAAAAACAACAAAAAAAAATCTGAGGTGTAAAAGCGGGTCCACACTTACGCACGTGCACGAACAGTGCGGTTCGCTTGCATATTAGGAACATAGTATGGACACCTTTGGACATATTCGCGAGCGGTTATCGAGTACTTAGCGAGCAAGTTTAATGTCCTCTCGCGGTCACGAACAGTACGGTTCGTAGTAAGTATGAACAGCATAGGACAGGTGAACAAAACACAGTCAAAACGTTCATTCGCGAATGGATAGTTAAGTTAAATACCTAGTGTTTCGTAAGATCGTCGAGGCACCAGTAAGGACGGATTTTCCCAATTGGATTAGCCATAACATTTTTGCGATTCTTTCGTCCGCAAACAGAAATAAATCTCATTAAATAAAAAAGTCGTTAGGTGGTGTGGGTTACCCGGTTAGTAGCTTGCTAAAAACGTATACTAGATGATTCTGTTTTTAAAAACAAACCTTTTGACAGTTTTAAAACTGACCTTTTCGGGCTTAACGCTTTTTACAAGCTTTGTATTAGCTTGCTCTGTTCGTATGTGTTTCCGGTTACTCCTTTTGTCATCAATTTTTCAAGCACTTCCAGGCATCTGATTGAGCTGAAACTTGGCATACTTATACAACTACCGAGACATTTTGAAAAAAATGAAACCATGGAGCTGGTCTGATGATGGAGTCGGAAGTTGGGCATAGGAACTCCTCAATCAAACAAGATAGCACCATTGTGTTTGGACTAATTGGTTACGTATTAACAAGTACTTTGACACTAGGTGGGGTTCAGGGCCTGATGATGGAGCCGGAAGGTGGCCATGGGAACTCCTCAATCAAACAAGATAGCACCATCGTGTTTGGACGCGTTGGTTATGTATTGACAAGTGCTTTGACACTAGGTGGTGTTTAGGGCCTAATGATGGAGCCGGAAGGTGGCCATGAGAAAACCTCAATCAAACAAGATAGCACCATCGTGTTTGGACTCATTGGTTATGTATTGACAAGTGCTTTGACACTAGGTGGTATTCAGGGCCTGATGATAGAGCCGGAAGGTGGCCATGAGAAAACCTAATTCTTTGGATTTGTGAAGGTGATAGAACAGATATTTAAACAAATCGTAATGCTAAAAAGTAGAAAATAAAATATAAGAAAAATTTTTTAACAACAAGCTTTTAATTAACTAAAAAGTACTAAATAAAACTGTCGTAAACATAGAACTTTAATATTTTCTTAAAAACTTGAGGCGTAAATGTCCTTCTTACACTTATCTTGAAGATAAGCCTCAAGGTTTTAAGAAAATATTAAAGTTCTATGTTTACGACAGTTTTATTTAGTACTTTTTAGTTAATTAAAAGCTTGTTGTTAAAAATATTTTTACTTATATTTTATTTGTTATGTGACGATGTTTACCACTCTACTCTCCTACTGCAAGCCACATTAAAGAACTTCGTTCCAAATTACTGTTGTAATCTACAAAAACTGAAGCATAGATGGTCAATCTACCAAACTTGCTAAACTATTGATTATATCATAAAGATGTGATTGTATCGCTTGTTGTATTGTATCGTGTAGCATGTGAGTGTTAATATGCCAACCATAATAGCGTGTCATTGTGGCAGACAACAGCAAAGATGTTCCATTTAAAAATTGCGCGTGCGGCACCGTACACGTGATAGAAGTGAGACTTCTTAAACAATAAGGAATAAGAGAGATTTAGTGTGAGAGACAGAGAGAGAGTTATATCTTTCTTCTCTGTCATGTAATGAAATGTGCCTAAACGTGAGGGTGCTTGAAATTTCACTCTAAATTCTCGTTCAATTATCGAATCGCCACCTAAGAGGTTAATTTTTTTAAACTATAGGTGCACCCCCGTAAGTTACTTAAATGTTGTTTTCTTTTCTAAATGTAAAAGAAATGTATAAATAAATAAATCCAGGCCCGGAATAAAGTTATGTTTAATAATATTGTAAGCTCACCTTTCTATCGTAACACGAAACTATCAAGTTTCGCCATTACCACGATAATGCTCCATTACCCGTGTATAGTTACACGTTACACCCCCGGGGGTACAGCATCAGTTGTTACTTACCTTTATATTTCATCGGATATTCAGCTGTTATGATATTATCTTTATCGATCGCCTGATGATGTTGTTGTATGATAAACTTTTGAAAACAACTGGTTGCTTCACTGGAGACGTAACCTGTTTTTATGTTTGTTTTTTGTAGAAACTTTGTTATTTGTTATTTCATATGAAGACGGTGATGTTTGATCGAATATCTACAACATCTGCATTTGAATTTTGAATTATGTCAATAACATTTTATCAAACATTCGAAAATGCGACTGCAGTGTCAGACCGACACTGCAGTCGCACTCGTAGTTCGATCTCAAGGTCGGGCAAAGTGACCCTCTAATTAAATAAATGATATTTTTTGTCCAAAGACATGGCCAATCGCCAAGTCACTTGAATATTTAAAAAACCAACTTAAGTGCGAGTCGGACTCGCGCACGAAGGGTTCCGTACCATTATCTATAAAAACGGCAAAAAAATCACGATTGTTATATGCGTTGTTAGTGCGAAACAGCTGACTGTCTGAGAGAGGGCTCGCGCTCACGGCCGGTTAGGTCACATCCCACGCCCCCCACCCGTGTTGAGACGCAAGTCCGTTGCCCTAGCGCATAGGTGAAAGGGTGAAATACTCTAGTGGTAAAAAGTAATTAAAAAATAAAATAAAAAAGTCGTAATTTTTCTCTGATTTTACGTTCTATAAATGACTCCAAACCACTGGTTTCAAGGATAACGGTGTTTACCCTAACACCCTGTATTCTGTGAATATTTCAAGTGTCTACTTGTTGTCGTTTTCAATATCGAGCAAAAATTAGCAAAAAAAAACACGTTTGTTGTATGGGAGCCAATGATATTATATTAATAGATATGTTATACACTCACAAAGTGTTCCACAACCGAAAAAAGTGTTCCGCGCAGCAGCGGCACACATACCCACGTTTCATTCATTTTACATATCACTACAAGTAAAAACGTTACAATTGGAATGTTTTCGAGTCTTTACGATTGCGCGCTTATAACATATCTGTTAGATATAATATCATTGATGGGAGCCCTTAAATATTTATTTTATTTTTTAGTATTTGTTGTTATAGCGGCAACAACTGTCTAGCTATCAGGGTTCATGAGATACAGCCTGGTGACAGATGGACAGACAGATAGCGGAGCCTTAGTAATAGGGTCCCGTTTTACACTTTGGGTAGTGGTACGGAACTCTAATAGTGTGAGTTTCCCACGAAACAAAAAATGTACAAGGTATATTCCAACAAGTTATCGTGCACTTTTGTTTATTATTATGTCAATCCTACGCATTACTGACCTATACAACACATATATACATATTTCAAAACAGATCAATAACCAATCTATACAGCCCCACATTAGTATACATACAGCCACAGATTGCACAATTAATCGCAGTGATTCAATTGTGAATGTATAACACAACCCGCAGTTCAATGTTCGCGTCCAAAGCTCACGACGGATCGCTCCGGTCTGCATCCACGTGATAGCACTTTGTCTGTACGTCTAAAACATACGGGGAAGGAATTGTGGCGAAAGCGTTGAGGGGCGAATTTTTAGTAGGTACTAAATAGTTTAAGTGGGACGCTGCGTCAATATTAGTTCTAACATTGACGGCCTTTTGTAGAAATATGTGATACGAAATTAGAGACAGATGTAAATATTGCACAGTAATATCTTTTTAATTTTGCATGTTATTAGCAGTATTTAAATAAGTACTCGGTTGCATATAAAGTAAACAATACTAAACAATATAAAAATAATACAAAAAAAATATCAATCAAAATGACATAATAATAATGACATAATGATTATCAAAAATTTTACTGCCATACTGCAGTTTAGCACATAAGTTCCGCCTCCTTTCCTCGCAATTCCCGCGCTTTTACTTTGCAAAAACTCTCGTGTGTACTTACTGTTAGGAGATAGAAAAGGGTAAGGTCTAAAACATAGGCGGCTGTATATAAAGCTGCGTTGTTTGCGCAAGCCCGCACCGACGGCTTCCATGCAATTATACGCAAAAAAAACGGCGTCGCTACTGAGGAGAGTGAGGGGCAGTCGGAACAGCATCCTGAAAACTGTAGCCGAGAGCTTAGGCTCGCCGATTGTTCAGCAGTTTGTGCGGAGGTTGATTTATAATAACACTAGGCAATAAGTTATTTTTTGTATGTTACTAACACTTTATGGATATTTGTGTCCGAAATAAAAATTTCATTTCATAAACCATAGGGTTATGTGTATCCTTTGATCGTAATCTACCCTGGCAAGACAAATTATCTGCAAAACGGCCGTGTTCAACAGTGTTCACGGTGATAACGTATAGTTATGCCTATGCTTCCACATTAAGGCATACAATGACCAGCTCTTGGCTAATAGCCAACTATCTGATATTACCCTTATTTGAGCAGTTACCATTAATTGAGCTTAGAGCCAATGACAATAGTCTAGTCTAGCTTTAGGTAATAGATAATAGGTCTATAGAATCTAGGCTTTGTCACGGGAAGCGTATTCAGATTTAATGGATAAGACTATTATGAAGGAAGACTTTCACGATAGATTTTCTGTTTGGTTCTTAGTGTTTAAAAGTAGACCAGTTGAAGTCTACTGTGATTAATTAGCTGTTCCGTATGTCTAACCTAGAGTGCGTCTCATCAAATAGTTCCTTTGACTTGTAATATTCAAGTGGCAAAATTTGAACTTAAACGCTGCGAGCGCTGAGAAAGTTATATTGTGACTGAGTAAACAACACTTTTATATAAAGCTAGTAAGTCGTAGTCTAGGTGTGGGTAAATTTTTCAAGCAATTGCTTCTTATAATCATACCACCATGTAAAATCAGTCGCTCCATGTAAAATACTGGTATTCAGCTGCATCCGGTTAGACTGGAAGCCGACCCCAATATAGTTGGGAAAAGGTTAGGCAAATGATGAATCACGCCTCAACTCCACCAATTTAAACATAATAGTTTGCGATCGCTCCAACTCTAACCTCATGTATTTAAACCGTATCCCACCAATTTTGATCTCACCAATACAAGATTCAACGACGCTTAATTGCCGCAGTTTGCCGTCATCGTCATCGCACCTAACCTTGCCTCCGCTCAGTGCCGCTCCACCTATCCTCCCGTATATTCCAACTACATTGATTAATAGAACCGACATCTGATAATGGCGACAATTTGTAGTACTGCGCTGTTAATTACTTTACGGACATTTGTCTAGCCAGAAGTAACAGCAAGTGATTAGGATAGGAGCCTTTCCATTTATCCGCTGCAACTTATGCTTTATGTCCAGTACTGGACATAGACAGTACATTTTGTTTGTAAAGACGCCGCCCTCTCCTCAGCGGCCCACAGCTAAGCTACAAGTACCCACGTGTACTAAGTTTCGTTTTGTATGAAAATGTTGGCAGGATGGTCCACTGCGACCGATAGCCACACTACACACAGACGCCGGGGGGCAAACCAAATGAACGGCACAGCTTATCTCTCCGTGTACGTATCTAATCTGTGGTATCAGTGAAGTCTCGAAAAATTAACGGCACGGTACAGTGCGTTTCATCAAATAGTTCCTTTGACGTAATGTTGGCTCCACTGGTAAAAAAACGGACGTATTAGGCCTAGCGGCGTAGTGCTTTCGTATTGGTCCTACAACAGAGAAGCCACTAACAGAGATGCCAGCAACATTACGGCATAGGAACTATAATTTTGATGAAACGCACTCTAAGCGCGGTGATCGCTTCTGTGCTACAGATGGCGGGTTTCGGAATAAATGTTACCAGATATTCTTATTTTTCTTACAAAAATGCTTATTTCTAGGAGTAGTCTAAACTGACATAACCCGATATGGTACCTAAACAACAATTCATTACAGTGCGCCTCCAATATCGCTCACTGATTAATAGATCCTGCTACTAATTACCGCCGTCTAAGACTTGCTATTACACCGTACTATTGATTAATTACTCCACAGGCGTTGGTTACATGTTACCATTAGTATAGAACTTCGAAAGTCTAAACCAGTCTTAACCAAGGATTATCGTGTTTCCCAGTAACTGGGTTGTGGAATTCAGTTACTGGGCGCTAGTATTTCTAAAGAAAGAAATTCTAGTGGCATATAGTATTTCTGTTAATCCCTTCGTCATCATCTGTCTACCCTTTACTCAACGATGTTGGAGTCCGCTTCCAGTCTAACCGGGCGCAGCTGAAAACCAGTATTTTACTTGGAGCGACTACCTATCGGTTAGATAGGGTCCACAACCCAGTTACTGGGAAACACGATACTTCTTTATAAGACTTTCGAGTTCTATCGTACCGTAACGACTGTCAAAGATCCAATGATCAATGACAGCCGGGACCAAATGCTGTTTTAAAGTGCTTTCCGAGGTACGGAAGGGTAGTAGATGGTCACCCATCCACAGACTGATCGATCGAACCGTGAGGCTGTTACTTAGCCGCGAGCTCCTGTGTTAATCCCTAAAACGTGTTACCCAATAACTGGGTTATGGAGGTCGGTAGTCACTCCATGTTAAATACTGGTATTCAGCTGCATGACTGGAAGCCGACCCCTTAGTTGGGAAAAGGTTGATTTGAATGATTGTATTCGTAATATGGACATATCAAAAAAGCCTATAGTAACTCACAATATTGTATTGTTGGACTCTGCACGTTGTACATACCTACCTACACGTTTTGTCTGTCTGTGATGACTTGTTTATAGCTTTTTTAGGGCTCATTAACACGGGATCCGTCATTGACGATTCGTCAAAAAAACGGTACGTCATGACGGATGCACGTTCACATTTCATACGAAAACGAGTTTTTTCGCGATTCGTCAAAATATCCGAATAGATGTTCACACTTGATTCGTGATTTACAGTAAATTTCGCGCTTCAGCGGATCCGTCACAAAATAATAGCGATTCGTGTGTTGTGTGAATACGGCCATTTAAAACCATTGCCGCCGTCAAAAAAATCACGAATCGTGAAAAATTACGATACGGCAAAATACAAGAATCGTCCTCCTGTGGATGAGCTGTTAGTTTACTTTTTTGTCGTAGTTGGGTTTTAGTTTTATAACTTTTTTTTTTACTTTGTACATGTTTCATAACTGGCTTCATCAAAACAGCCTTCGCCATTAACAACATAAAAAATACAATCATAAATCACATCTGTAGGGCAATAATTTTATTCAAAACATTTTTTTGGTACTCATTATTAGGAGATTTAGTAGAAACGTTGAGACAAATGTAAGATAATATCGTGTGTATCAATTCTTAACATTTTCCTTTGTGCCCAAGCTTAGCTCCAGCGCAGCGCATCCTGAAAATGAAGAGAACGATACAATTAATATGCGTTTTATTTATTTAGTACTTTATCGTGTACCATAATAAAACAAAAAGAACAAACATAATTATTGTTTAAAACTAGTGTATAATGGGCGGTCTTATAGCACTAGGCTATCTCTTACGGACAACCTTTGGATGGAGTGAAAGAAGGAGAGACATTTTATGTTTGAATTATAATGAATTACTAATAACTAGTTTAGGTGCTATGTAAGTCTTTCGGAACTAAAAAGCTCAGTCAGTGTAAAGAAACTTAAAAAATTTATCGGTTTTTTTTTATAATCAGCCTCATCGCATTTTCGGCGCAGTTTAAAGGCAAGAGCTCATTACAGCCGCATCGGGCCGCAGCGCACCGCATTTCAATACAAAAATGCGGTGCGGCCCTCCTTTAGTGTGCGATGGATCATACAAATTGTACAAAAGTGACGTAATAAAAGAGCCATTTAGCCTTGAATCTGTTAAAACTTTATTCTCTTTGTTCGCTATCCGAAACTCTGCCGATGTGTGTTTCTTTAAGGAAGCGTATTGCGTTGCACAACAATGTGTTATACCCCACATAATCCGCAAACATCTCACACTTCTCAGAGTATAACATAATTAGTACAACATCTTGGAAACTTCGAAACAAGTTACTAAGTAGAGATGAAAGGCGTACCATGAAGATAGTACACTACCACAATGGAATTTACCTACATAAAGGTACAGGGTGGATTTTTGAGAAGGATAATACATCACTACTACATCACTACCTACATTATAATGCTTCTCCATAGGAAACGACCAATTGAACCCATGCACATAGCTTCTAACGGTTCGTAAGTGCCCATGTAGGTTTAGGTATGTAAAATAAAATATTTCGATTTTGATTTTAATTTTGAATATAAAACAAAGTAACCCGCCGCGTCTGTCTGTCTGTCTGAACGTGATATACTCATAAACTCCCGATGGGATTGTCATACGGTTTTCACCGATGGACGAAGTGATTCATGAGGAAGATGATGATGATTTAAGTGTATAATTATTAAGGTTCTGTATAAATTATAACTTACTGGCAGGAGTTGCCGTAGGTGACTCCATTCTTGCCACACACGGGGTCATAGTTTAAGGGACAGATGCAGCCTTTCGCAGCGCTGGTCATCATGGCACCCATCAGCACCAGGAATAGGGTAAATACTGGAAACAAAGACAATTTCAATCGATTTTTTTTGTCATCGGGGTTTTTTTTTTTCCGTATTGTACGGTCCCACTAATGGACATAGGCTCTATTCTCATTGAACAAAAAATAAACAATATTTTGTAGTAATTATTATTTGAAGTTGCATATTTTTGTTACGTTTTTCACGATTTTGTTGCATATCGTAATATGCAACAAAATCGTGAATCGAAACTATTTTAAGTTCCATACAATCCGGTCTCTAGTTATGACGTTCTTTCGGTGCAATTCCTATGACGATGTCTTAGTATTGACATGCCATGACGGTACATAATATAATAGTTATTATGGTCATTTCTCGTGTCATATAAAACAATGTAACATTGTAAAATCAAAGTAAAAGTAATATAATCAAAGTAGGCTGAAAATCAGCACTTTTCGGACCTTAAAATTACATAAGACACAAAACGCCCGCCCTTCACCAATTCCTGGTGCATAAGCTGGGAGGAAGAAGTGGCGCAAAAAACTCCAAAAAGGGAATAATAATATCCATCGATTTCAACTGGAAAGTCAATTTTGAAAATAGTGCCGCATGACAAAGGCAAGATTTTATTTATTTCAACCTATACATAAATTATAATATTAAAGTCGCTTTTCGTGTTTGTCTTTATGTCCTCGTTTTACTTCTAAACCACGCAACAGATTTTGATGAGGTTTTCACCCTCGTTTAGACAATTAATTCCGGAAGGTTTATGTGTATTATTATAATATCAAAATTGCATACAACTAAGAAATCTCGATATTTTGTCAAGACGTTAAAACTGCGAAACAGGAGCGGGTCACTAGTTTAAAATAAAATATTTTTTAAGGGCTTACCCAAAGTAAGTTTCATGTTGTCCTTGCGAAATCACTCGATCACAACTAATGAATAACATGGGTTCGAATGTCTTTTATACAAAACAGCCACGATAAGTCACGTTCAGTTGGCGCCAATGTTGGTCAAGTGACGCGCCAGTATTGTTGGCCAAGTGACGCGCCAACATTTGATGAACAAGTGACGCCCAACTACGTTAAGCGTCTTTTAACACATACACATACATACATAAACTCACGCCTATTTCCCTTGGAGGTAGGCAGAAACTACAGAACGCCATCTGCTACCATCCTTACATACTCCTTTTGCCTCGTTTACGTTCATACATCAGATCATACACGCGCCGGTTGCGAGTACTACACACCTGATCTACACACCTGATCTTTCTGAAGTACGTCACCAACAAGGTCTCTCCCGGCCGGCGTTTCCACTCATATCTGCCTTACCTTTCATCTTTTTACACCCGTAATACAAGACTTACTTGCAAAAATTGTTGTAGATGACCATTGAGTTATGTTCGCATAACTCGTCAAAATGTAGGGAACAGCTGATCGTTTTTCGCGATTTCAGGTTTGGTCCCATTTGAAAGTTGTTCTTATTGATGAGTACAGTGGGGTCATTGTACGTAAAAGTTTTTGTATAATATTATACACTTTGTATTTTTAGGAAAAGATATTTTTATTTTATTTCATAAATGATTGTAGTGGCTCGGGTCTAAATGATAACAGCCGCACGGGTCGTTCAAAGGTTAAGGCTACGTTTCCGCGGCTAGTTCGTGGATGGGTGACCATCCATTACATACTGAGACCACTCCGTGCCTTGGCAAGCACTTAAAGCCGTTGCTGCCGGCTGTCATTCGTAGATCTTTGAGAGTAGTTACGGTCACAAGCTCAAAATTCTGACAACCGGTCTTACCAACGGGTTCGTGCTACCCAATAACTGGGTTATGGAGGGCAGATAGGCCAAAATTGAGGTAAAATACTGGCATTCAACTCTGGCCACCTGAGCCTAAAGTGCAGTAACAGCAAAAACTCGAATTCGAGAAAAACGCGCTTCAAGTTTAGAATCCATAAAAATATATCCAAAACAGACTTTTCGATAAAACTTTGAATGCAAGGTGAAAGTATATGTAAAAAACTAAACTAATAACCATTGTTACGTTAGTTTTTTTAATAAAAAACTATAGGGGAAAGTTGCGATCATTGGACCACCAAGGTATTTCCAAAACTGTCCAAACTAGCAACACCCAAACTAGTCAAAACGAGTCCGTGACGTCTCAGTTGCAACCCCCTCTTACCTCAGTGACACTGCGGCACGTGGTGAGCAGTGACTCGAGTGGTTGTGTTTGCGGCGGTCAAAATCTTATTATTTGACTCGGAACAATTTGATGTAAGTATCATTCTATTCATATTTGTTTGTGTGCACTGGTATGAAATATTAGATAATTTAATTGTGATTCCATGAGTGTTATTCCATTTTGTCTAATCATGTCCATGTATATTTAAGATTTCCTTTTCTTAACGAGTACCTTGTTGCCATCAATGGACCTCAAGACAGTTCCACCGTTGGACCGGTCCAATCATAGCAACTTTTTATTTTATTTCTTTTGTCATAACTATGGGAGTAGGCTCCGAGTATTTCACTAATTAGGGAAAAAAATCTTGAAAAATCATTATAAATTTATAATTTCAGAATAAAAGAAAATACCTGGAATAAAACTAGCATGAACCTCACCCTAGAATCAGTGAGACTTGATGACCTGATGTGCCAAATGTAAAATTTAATTAGTAACTAAATAGCCTCTAAGTATAGTTTGTTTGCTTGTCGTAAGTGTATGAGTATTGTTTTGTCTCTCCTCGTATGCCATAATTTAATCATAATTGATAATTATAATTCGTTACCTTGATTGGACCTCTAGAACAAATATCTCGAAGTCCATTGACGGCAACCTGGTGGTTCAATGAAGGTGCCCATGGTCCAAAGAAGGTAACAACCCAAAATTTAGTTTTCTTCGTTTATACCAAAAAGTGTAAGCCCAAATTGTTTGTGCGTTTGATTATTATAAATAAAGGTCCTACGTAATAAAAATAATAAACTGGTTTCATTTTATCAGTTATATTTTTTAAGATATGTTGTCGTAAAGTTAGGTGGTCCATTCATAGCAACCTTCCCCTAATTATGGCCGTTTTTATTTTTTTGCCCCTGTTACTTCACACAGTTTTTTTGCCAAATCTTTTAAAAAACCATTTTAAATGCAGTAAATGTTATTATTACTGCATTTTAGATTTTTTTTCCATCATTTTTACTAACTAAAGTGCATAAATAGGGTGAAAATACTGCTATTTAATCTGTTTTTAGACAAACTGTTTTGTATCAAAACATTGTATCTTATTACAATCTAATAGTGCAAATTGTTTTTTAAGTGTAGCAATCAACAACAACAGCAACAAGCAACAGTCTGTCACGTGAATCCGGGACGTGCATGCACCTTTGTTAAATTAGAACAACACCTTTGTTAAATTATTTTAAAGGGAAAAGGAAATTCAACTTATATCAAGAAGTTAATAAAAATATGTGTAAGATAAATAAAAATAATAATTACGTTCTAAACACTTACTAAAGTTTTCGGGTTCATGTACAAACAGCAATACACATAACTGCCCCATATTTTTCTAACATATCGCAGAAAAGAGACTAGCCAGTGGCTGAGTAACATAACTTAATTTCGTCGGATAATTAACACATCGGGCTAAATCGGCAAGAGTCGTTTCTTTTCGTTTTACCTTAATGCCATGACATTAGAAATCATATTTCTTACTATTATTCTATATATACTAATTATAAAGCTGAAGAGTTTGTTTTTTTGAACGTGCTAATCTCTAAAACAACCAGTCAGATTTGAAAAATTATTTTTGCTTTAGCTACTATTCTAAATTTTGAATATTATTTTAAAAGATCTTGTGTCAAGTAGACAGACCTGAGCACAGACTAATTAGTGTTGAACTGAGTGAGTACAGACATCAAGATTTTGTTTTTAAATTTTTATTGCATCCATGATCCATGCAGTTTTTATTTGGAATAAACTTTCAAGAACATGTCAATTTGATTGATAAAGAAGAATTGCAATACGACCGAATTAAGAATATTACCTGAACCGTTTTCTGGATAACATGACATCTTGACAAACAAATCTAAGGCTAAGAAGTCACGGAGCGGTTTTCAACCGCGCCCGCCGCGTTTGCGGGCCCACAGCTTCTGTAGGATGTAGAATTATATGCAAAAAGTAAAAGCACATTTCACGCGTTTTACACCCGTGGCGCGCGCGGTTGTTTGCGAGTCCCGCGCGGCAGTCACCCACCACTTCGGCAGTTTGCGCCCGCACGCTCTGCGGTCGCTTGGCGGGCGACCGCAGTAGCCAGCGCGGCCGGGCGGGGAGTACAGAAATCCGACGCCACTTTGCGATCATCGCCCGCCAAATTTGCGGGCGATGATCGCAACCACGGCGGCTGCGGGACCGCGCAAATCGCCGGTCTCGTGAGTTTAGATATAAAATCGCAGTTCCACGAACGCGGCGGGCGCGGGTGAAAACCGCTAAATGAAATTAAATGAAATGAAATGGCGTCGCGTCGATGTTAGCAGTGTCGTGAGTGCTTGGTTTTAATATTTTAATAATGTTACCTTGTTAAACGCAGTATTAGGGAACATTACTTGACTTTAGGTATTTTAGGAAGTGTGAATTGGATGGAGTAAACTAACTAATATGCAGTAAAATATAACAACACTGTAAATTATAATGGTTTTTCGCAAGCAACTACGAAACATCCTACAAGTTAAACTGCAGTAAAGTTAATAATACTACATTTATTTTGGTTTTTCACAAAAAATGACAGCGTTTGAGCCGTTTTCGAGAACGTGATTACAAATATTATAAAGAAAGAAAACGAATAGTATGAGATAAGCAGGTAAATTAAAATGTATTGATATACAAAATATTGCTCATTTAATAGTATTAGGATATGTGGGTAAATTAAAAATACACATAAATCAGTTACTTATGGCAATAATTTTATTCAAAACATTGTTTTGGTAATAATAGGAGATTCAGTGGAAACGTTGAGACAAATGCAAAAAATCGTTTTTATAAAGTATTTTTTATGATAGGTCGCCGCCACATTTTCCTTTGTGGGCAAGCTTAACTCCGGCACAGCTCATCCTGAAAATAAAGAGAAAAATACAATTAATATGCGTTTTATCGTATACCTCATAAAACAAAAAGGACAAACATTATTTAAAACTAGTATACAATGGGTAGTCTTATCGCACAATGCACGAGGCTATATTATAATAACTGGTGCTGTAAGTCTTTCGGAACTAAATGGCTCTGTCAGTGTAAAAAGAAAACCATTACTTATCGGCACTCCTCCATGCCTCTGAAAGCACGTTATGCAGTTGATCTCGGTAGAAGCCCTGCTGTGACAACCAGTCTAGCCCGGAGAAATCGTGTTACCCGATAACTGGGTACTGGGGGTCAGTCATGCAGTCGCTCCATGTCATATACTAGTATGTAGTTATGGTCACAAGCTCAAAATTCTGACAACCAGTCTCACCAACGCGTTCGTGTTACCCAATAACTGGGTTAGGGAGGTCAGATAGGCTAAAATTAAGGTAAGATACTGGCAGTCAGCTGCATCCAGTTAGACTGGAAGCTGACCCAACATAGTTGGGAAAAGGCTATGCAGATGATGATAAAACTTACACGCATGAGTTGTTGTAGGTGACTCCATTCTTGCCACATACGGGGTCGATGACTGCGGGACAGATGCAACCTTTCGCAGCGCTGGTCATCATGGCACCCATCAGCACCAGGAATAGTGTGAATACTGGAAACAAAGATACTTGTATTATAATAACGGATTTTATGCAAATGATAATTTTTGCGACGTAATAATGTTCAGGTTATTGCTTATGATACTTATACCTAATCTAGTTACTGATCGTGCATATTTTATATGAGCGGTTGAAAATACAAAAATGTACATACATAAACTAAAAAACGACTACTAAAATAGTAAATAATTTAAGTCACAATTTAACTACTGAGTAGTTGCAACAGTAAGTTTTCAAGAACAAAAATGTGGTATCTCGTTAAAAAGACAGTGAGTAATTTATTTTACTTTGAGATACCTAAGTTACTATTAATAAAAATAAAAAAAAACTCATATTGTCTCATTGACGGGCAAAGGCTTCGGGATCCCTACTCTCATTGAACACAAAATGAAACCATATTTTGTAGTATTTATTATTTTAAGTTGCTTATTTGGCACTTTTTGAAGATTTTGTTTTCGGATTTTTTACCATTTTAAGTTGCGTAAAATCCGGTCTCTAGAAAATACGTAATTTCGGTGCAATTTCCACGCCGATATCATATAAGTATTTAATATTTATTATGATCATTTCTCGTGTCATACAAAACAACGTATCATTATGAATCTAAAAGTCATTTCTTCAAAGTAAGCTGAGAATCGGCATGTTTTGAACGTCAAAATAACCAGACAGTTTCACAAAACGCCTGCCCTCTTCCTCTTCCTATTGTTTTTCCTCGGAAGAAGTGGGCCAACAAACTTCAAATTATAGGGTCCTTCGATATAAACTGGAAATGTGAAAAAAAAAGTTAAAAGTCCAACATTTTGTTTTTTTTCGTTTTAAAATAAAGTATTTTGAAAGGGCTTACCCAAAGTAAGTTTCATGTTGTCCTTGCGAAATCACTGGATCACGACTAATGAATAACTTGGGTTCGAGTGTCTTTTATACAAAACAGGTTCAGTTGGCGCCAATGTTGGTCAAGTGACGCGCCAGTAGGTATTGTTGACCAAGTCACGCGCCAACATTTGGCGCTTATGTTTTATGTACCTATGTTGGTCTTGCACTCGAGGAAATTGGAATCGGATGCGTTGCAATTTATTTGTGAATTGTTATTTGAATACAAATTATGCTATAAAGATTAATAAACCCTTAATTTGATAAAATTAATAAATTCATGTAGGTAAGTGCAAATAAAGCTCGAACTCAGTTTGTTTTCTATAATGTGAATGAATCCATCCCTAATATTATAAACAAGCTGTGCCCCGCGGTTTTACCGTCGCAAGTCTCGATCCCGTGGGAATATCGGGATAAAAAGCATCCTATTCTAGGTCATGGTGTACCCATGTTCCAAATTTCATCCAAATCCGTTTAGCCATTTTAGCGTGAAAGCGTAACAAACAAACTCACTTTTGCATTTATAATATTAGTTAGGATAGAAAGGAAAGAAATAAATGTGAAAATTCATCTAACGATATTATTGAACATCGTTTAAAGCGCTAAATAAATCCAAAATATCGCGTTCTCTTTCTTGTTGTATTTATAGGAAATGCTTGTTTCTCCAGTGCGGAGGCCATACTGAAAATTAAGACAAAATATAATTAAAAAATATATCTATAAGGAACGTCCAATAATTAAATAATGAATGTAACTATGGGACGTTTTTTAGTGTTTTTTTTTATTTTGTTTTCAGAGAAATTCTGCATAATATTACATACATATTATAAATTAAAGTTTCTTTTCGTGTTTATAAGATAGGTATATCCGCTTGGTTCTTCTTAACCACGCAACATATTGTGATGAGGTTTTTACCATCGTTATACGTTAATAAAGTTACATATAACTAAGAAATCTTGATGTTTTGTCAAGTCGTAACAGCCGTGCGAAGTAAGAGTTACATATAAATTAAAGTCCGTTTTCGTGCTGTTTATCTGTGAGACCGCGTTGTTCTTCAAAATTACGCAACGGCAAAATCCGTTGCGTAATTTTGAAGAACAACGCGGCTTTAACATAATTTATACAATTTATTCGGGAAGGTTTATGTGTGTAACACATTAATTTTAAACTTATCTATTATTAAGAAATATCAATGTTTCATCAAGACATAAAACCGTGCAAATCAGGGGCGAGTCGCTGATACTTTAATAAAAAATTAAATTAATACTTACATACAAGCAACTGTTGCTGTACCAGGTTCCATCTAGTCCATACACGGGGGCATAGACTGCGGGGCACATGCAGGCCGCGTCGCTCATCATGGCGCCCAGTAGCACCAGAACTAGGGTGAAGACTGGGGAGAAAAATACGGCTCATACACAAGTTCATATATTTTCGAAAAGATGCCACAGTTTTGTTTTATGGCATTTACTCACTCACATCGGTCACAAACAGTAAAGTAAATTACATTGTACACAATTGTAGTGTTGATCCGATTCATCGTTACTATAGCTCTGCGCTTCTAAATATTTATAAGAAATTCAGATTGATAAATTAAAAACACACTTATATTTGAAATTTTGTTGTTTTTACACGACTGGCCAAAAAAGGAGTGATTAAACTCGCTGACTAAATAGATAAATAAAATTGTTATTTATCTGTTTAGTCAACAAGTAAATCCATTTAAAGGCGTGGTCTTTATCAAAAGAGGTCTTATTGTCTCTTATTATGCGTAGGTTTGCGGGCTAGGAGATGTAATTAAATTGGAATGAACAATAATGTAAACGACGTTCCACCGAGTACGTGAGGCGCGAGCGCAGATCAATCAACTCACTGCCCTGCCAGGGTAGTCACCATGATCACCAATACCACAGTCGCCATGAATCCTTGCCGGTTTCCCGGTTTCGATCCATCTCCGCGATCTTCCAATCTTTTGGCGGGGGGCCGCCTCCTCAGTACCTCCTCCGGGGTTACGTCAAGTTGACGTTGAAGTTGACAGCTGTCACAATCGTTCGAAAATCAACCCCGTAAGTTTAGCGTCGTAATATCTTTAGACGCGCCTTCATATTTTTATTTATCAGTTTAGTCAACAAGTAAATGAGTTACCTTTCGTTTTGTATACTTACACAGATTAATAAACACATCTTGTTTTTTTACTGTTTAGTTCTTATTTTGGCGGCAGTCAGGTTTTTTATTACAATTTGGGTTAAGATAGGTACAACATGCGAGCAGTTACAAAAATATTTAAAACGGTCTTACCCAACGCAAATAATTTCATCTTGCTTACACAAAGTCACAATTTTACCACGACTAATAACTAATTTGTGTAACAGAGTATTTTATACATTGGAGCTGTGAATAAGCATAGATTGGAATAGATAGTATAATTTCTTTGTATTTCATTACTGATATCTCTTAATCTTAATTATTGTCATTAAAGTATTATCACACGAGATTAAATACACGAACTTCCGAACTTAATATTAAAAAGTGCGAAAGTAACTCTGTCTGTCTGTTACCTTATCACTCCTTGCCGGCTGAACGGATTTTTGGTTACTTGTAGAAGACTGTTTATCCCGGTAGTAAGTATATTCCTGTGAGATCCGACCTCCACCCCACTGATCATCATCATTCTCTTTCCCTTGTCCCATTTTTTAATGTAGTCAGCGCAACATGTATTTTTCTTCCATACTTCTCTATTAGTCGTCATCGTCGTAAAATACTGGTATTCAGCTGCACCCGGTTAGACTGGAAGCCGACCCCAACATAGTTGGGAAAAGGCTAGGCAGATGATGATGACTTCTCTATTAGTCGTCATCTCGGTAGTCACCCCTTTCCTGCCATATCATCTATCACAATCGGTCTTCCCCTACTCTTATAGCTCTCCACATTCATACCCAAAACTTTCTTCACGACATTTTCCTCATTCGTCCGCATCATATGTCCATACCATGACAACCGACACACAACTTGTCAGTCACCGGTGCCACTTTCAGCCTTCCTCTTATATTATTACATTCATAACTTGAGTGTAATAATATAAGAGGAAGGATCTCATTTAAAAAAAATGAACATGCCACATAGCTTTACACAGTCCGCTTGGGCCTGCTTGTTATTCGTAGAAAGTCAACTCAGTCAGGAGGCTAATTCTCAATGTACCTCGTAAATCTTGAAGATTTGCTGTAAAAAGGAATCACGAGACTGTAAATCTGACCAAAACTCGGAACGCGACTTTTTTTACTAACTACCTTCCCCGTGGAACCACTACACAACTGCTGATAACAGTGCAGTAGAATTACAAGCACATGCGAATGTCGGGCATAAATCAATTACACTTACCGCACATTACAAGTCGGACGTGTTCTACAAGGTAATGTCATATGATAAGCCGTCTGTGGTCACAACAACGTGATCTGTTACTGATCCCCGGATTTTAAGAGCCTGAATAATCCAATAACATATTATCTTCACGCCTGCATTCGCCGAAGGAATAGGTAGGGGGGCGCGCCCAGTGTCATCAACCGGGCACAAATCTAGACCCCGGGTGGCTACGGAGTGGGCACGCCACAATTGCGGCGATAAGTCCCCTCTTTGAGGAGTGGCTAGAGAGGCGCCACGGCGTCCTCACCTTCCGCCTGACGCAGGTCCTCACCGGACACGGTTGCTTCGGGAGGTTCCTGTTTCGTATAAGGCGGGAGGAAACGCCCGGGTGTCACCACTGTGTGGATCGCCCGGAGGACACGGTGGAGCATACGGTGGAGGTCTGCCCCGCTTGGGCGGAGCCCCGCCGTGTCCTCTTGGAGGCGATTGGCGGCGGTGACCTCTCGCGTCCGGCTCTGGTCCAGGCCATGGTACGGAGCGAGAGGGCATGGGAAGCAGTCACCTCCTTCTGCGAAGCAGTAATGCTCGCGAAGGAGGAGGCTGAACGCGTGAGGGAGAGGCAAAATTTGCGCCCTCACGCCCCTAACCGCCGCCGCCGCTGGAGACGCCCTGGGCGTCGGGAATCCCAGGCGGATTCCCGGCCACCATAGGCGCGGGCTTGCGGACGGCGAGCAATGGGTAGCTTGCCATCCGATCAGGACCAGGCCCGGGTCGATGGCGCGTCGTGTTCCACGCGCGCCTCAAAGAGATGTCAGCACAATTGGCGGGGTCCGCTAGGACCGATGCCTGCCAGGGTTGCGGGTTAGTCCGAAAGGGATACCGGGACCTTGGCAACAGGCAACTGAAGGAACACGGGTGGGTTTTAGTCAGTAAAAGTCTGACACGCCCTTCCGCTCCACCCAGAGCGGGAGAAGTCATTGGATGATTTCCCACCCTCAAAAAAAAAAAAAAAAAAAAGGGTGGCTACGGAGAGATTCCTTAAGTAAAACCCAATAGTAATTTTCTTTACCCGGGAATTGAACCCAGGACCCGATTTTGGATCCACAAGGCTAATGAGGCAGTACATTAGATCTATGATACATTTCAACTGTTCCCAGATCACGTCTCTGCAAGTAATTTGATTGGCTGTTCAGGGCAACCAATCACAGCAGTAAACACTGAACAGCTACATGAGTGACAAGTTATTTTTGTGTTAGTCAGCCTTTCAAGAACCAGATAACAACGTAGTGACAAATTAATTATAATTGCCGGTGTTACTTTAAGGAAAAGCGTCTTCCGGCATCTCATCCCTCCTTTTCCCGAAAAAGTTTAGTGTTGTTTGTTTCTTTTAGTTACAAATCAGTTTTCCTCATTCTTAATTATAGAAGTATCCCGTTTTAATATAATTAAAGAAGCATAATTAATATGGTCATGGCTTTTATGGAATACAATTATGTAGGTATGTAGGTATTAGTGTGCCTACAGCTGTTGGAAAATGAAAAGGTTAAGCTAATTTTTAATTATTTATAAATTGATGTCAATTTTAATTATTTTATTTACACCAACGGTATAAATTAAATACAATCATAATAATGTGATAATAATTTTATTAAAAACGTTTTCTTACAATAATAGAGAACGTCGTATATATGTAAGCTTTAAGATTAATGCAAAATATCGTGTTCTTCTACACTAGTGTTATGAACGTTTATTGGATTTCCTGCTCATTCAGTGCGCAGGCCATACTGAAAATAAAGAGGAAATTATATAAATATGACTTTTTATGGAAATATTTTTATAAACCTCGACCGTGAAATCTGCAGCACGAAGAAATTCTTACTATAACAAGCTGACGGAAGCTGTCTGCGTGATGGGATTTCCAATCGGACAAAATGAGGAACTTCCATACAAGCTTTCCTCCCCCCTTTAATTTTATTTTGGGTATGAATTTAAAAAAATCTTTCCTTAGTTCTGAGCTTTGTTACTTATGAAACTGTTGTGCTAAATTTCATGCTTTTAGAGCCACTGACTGGTTTAGGCTGTGTGTTTTCTGTCCGTGAATTAATTTAGGAATTTGATTAAATCCATACTAATATTATAAATTCGAAAGTAACTCTGTCTGTCTGTCTGTATGTTACCTTTTCACACCTAAACCACTGAACGGATTTCGATAAAATTTGACAAGGAGATAGATGGCATTCCGATGACATAGGCTACTTTTTATCGACATACCATGCGGGCGAAGCCACAGGCAGAAGCTAGTAGAAGATAAAATGAAATGACTTACGCGCAACTATTGCTGTACCAGGTTCCATCTGGTCCATACACGGGGTCTTCAATTGGGGGGCACATGCAGAGCGCGCCGCTCATCATGGTGCCCAGCAGCACCAGAAATAGAGTGAAGACTGGGGAGAAAGATACATGTTCTGATTTTAAGAATCTTTAGGGTTTGATACATCCTTGAATAGGGTCTTGCCCGTTCTTCTCCAATAATATCTTCGTTTTGGAACAGGCATTTAGTTTCAACTTTCTGACTAATTGATCGACTCCTTGAGAATTCAAAAGTCGTAAATGGTTCCATCATTTCAGCCGAAAGACGTCCACTGCTCTGCTGGACATAGGCCTCCTAGGGTAAATGGTTTATTTGTATTATTTTCTTTATGTTTGAGGTGACACACGAGCGGTAACGTAACCTAGGATTAAAAATAAAATATTTCATAACTTACTCAACGCAAATAATTCTCATCTTGTCTTAGCGAAGTCACAATATTACCACGACTACTGACTAAATTGTGTACGAGTGCATTTTATAAAAGGCAGTCGTGATAAAAATAGATTGGAATAGATAGTATGATCTCACTGGTTTTGATAATGATATTTTTTATTTAATATCTTAATATTGATATGTCATAAAAGTACTAATAACACGGGATTACGTCATAATATCTGGTGTGAATTACATTCGACAGTGACATCAACATGACATTAAAGTATCATCTACATAAACGGTGTTAGAGACATCGACTCGCGAACCGTTACCATGAATTCCGCAAAACCACGATTCTGGACCCGTTTGTCGAAGTTCAGTTTGGTACTCCCCTGCGGCGCGTATAGCAAATTTTCGTGGATTATAAACAAAATTGCTGTTTCATACAAAAGTGCAATACCTACAAGGTCAAATTGCACTGCAAGGAAACTCTGTGATTTCGGGACATTTTTTTTTTGTAGTGATTTAGAGTTTGTTTAATGTAAAAATACAAATATAGAGATTATTTCGATTACTGTAACCCCAAACCTAATATAAATAATCTTTTTTTTTTTTTCCAATACGAAGTAAGTTGAATGCATTGAAGTACTTCATAACTGAATTGTAATTATAGTTAATCAATCTTTTTATTGACATTGTTTATCTATAAAATTATGTACTTACAGGGTTGGAAAAAAAACAGTTTTTTTCAAATTTTATAAAACAAACAGTTCAAAATGTTTTAAACAAGAGTTTTTTTTGTTCATGTACTTAGTGAACGCTACCGACTAAATAGTGAAAAAAAAAATGAACGTTCTTTACTTATACATTGTCATTCATTACAGGAAAACCTTTAAGAAGTCCATGGTTCTAAAATAACATGGAAAATCTCTCAATATTATGCGTAAAAACTTATATTTGCAGTTGGAATGTATGGGAGAGCATTACACTCAATTACAATGTTAAGTTTGTTTTTGGGATAAATTCATCCCAACTACGGAACCCTTCGTTGTGCGAGGTCCGACACGCACTTGGCCGGTTTTTTAACTGAATGTACCACGAGCAGGTATGGTTAGTTTGTGCACCATAAACAATTTTTCTTTCTAGGGCATCTTGGGCAGTTGATTTATGTGCCGCCCCTTCTACCCCAACAACTAGACTGTAAATTACCTTTAATTTAAAACGTTTAATTTTCTTCATTCGGTTAATTTAGAAGTTCTAGATATGGAACTAATCTGATATAACATATTATAAAGTTAATTGGACTACCATTTCTCTACGCCACGTCTCCCCTGCGGTCATGTCTCCCCACATCTGTTGAATGCAGGAGAACATAATGCAGCAGACGTTATCTGACGGCGGGCGTGACGTCACACGAGAAAGGACCAGCTCCAGCTATTGTGTACGCCTACGTACGGGCAACAAAACAGGTAGGTACACACGGCTACACATCAAGCTATACATTTCCAGTATAAGCTGACCTCGCATTGTACGGAAATCCTATAAAATGTGAGATCAGCATAAACTGGAAATGTATAGCTTGATGTGTAGCCGTGTGTACTTATTATACGGGTAAAATCCTAACTCATTTCCTAACTAATATTATAACTGCATTTTTATGGTTACGCTTTCACGCTAATGGATGAGGTTCAAGCGTAGACCATGGCATAGGCTACTTTTCATCCTGGATCGCAAACGAAGTCGCTGGCAACAGCTAGTAAACTATTTCAAAAAATAAAACACTGACTTCCAAACAAACAACACCAGCCGTTTTTTGTCACCAATTTCAATATCAATTTCAATAACTTTAATTTTTTTAGAGTAGGAGTTTTTGTCGTACAAATGTTGTTTGTTTTTAAACACTTGCCAACGGCATGAACTTCTTCTTTTTTTTGAAGTCGATTAAAAAATTAAACGTGTATAGAATGAACAGCTTGAGCATCCTTAGGTCAATAATTAACTAAGTTTCCGACTACGTAATGCGTACTAGTCTTAGAATAAACGTTGTTCAAGATCATGGTACGATGTTAGTGCTAAAAGGTTTGGTATTTTTGAATTACACTACATAGATTAGTATTGAAATACATATGTAGTTTAACTAAAAACAGCTCTTTGTTTTTAGAGAAAAACATGGTAGAAATAGCCTTAATTACATTAAGTTTGTGAACAACAGAATCGGCATCAGTATCAAACTACATAACAGGTTCATTACCTTTATCATTTATGATCCAATGTCAAATTGATGAGGTAACGCTAATTCCGCCCATTATTCACGAATTATGCAAGGAAACATCTGTATGCTAATATTTGCACGACTAATTAGTTTGAACTGCTTCAGGATATTAGGTATTACAATGTTCGGAACCATATCAGACATACTTACCTACATGATTATGCATTTCTGTTATATTATGTAGCGCGTGTTAGGCCTCGCCTCTCATGCATGACATGAACGCCTTTCGGGTTCAAATCCAGGCAAGTACCAATGTCATCATCTGTCTTATCCAGCGCTGGATTGGAATGGAATGGATGGAGTAGAAGCTCAATGGACACGACACTGCTACTTATTGGAAACGAAGTTCCACAGTGTTTGCACACTTGGTGAATGAGAGCTAGACCGAAAAAACCGGCTAAGTGCGAGTCCGACTCGCGCACGAACCACGAACCACGTACCATTATCTATAAAAACGGCAAAAAAATCACGTTTTTTGTATGGGAGCCCCTTAAATATTTATTATATTCTGTTTTTTAGTTTTTGTTGTTATAGCGGCAACAGAAATACAATACATCTTCTGTGAAAATTTCAACTGTGTAACTACCACGGTTTATGAGATACAGCCTGGTGACAGACGGACGGACGCACGGACGGACAGCGGAGTCTTAGCAATAGGGTCCCGTTTTACCCTTCGGGCACGGATCCCTAAAAAGTGTAACATTTTGACCGTCACGACATTTATAACAAAAGAGTACCTACAAACGCGAAAGGAGCTTCGTTTCATCCGGATGACACACGACACCTCTCGTTTGTTATTTTCGTTCTGATCTTCTATAATTTAGATTTTGTCAGTTAGTCTTAAGAGTTTTGACAATGCGACGGCCGAGCCTGAGGTTGGATCCTCAAGTTAATAGGCGAAATGTTATAAAGTTTTTTTCGTCACGAATATTTTCGACGAAAACTCCCAGTAAATTGAAACTTCGCAAAGGTTAAAACTAACTAACGGTCTTAAAGAAAAATATACCTTTATTTATGAATTCCAGGTGACATTCAAGCTTAGGGTGCTAAAGGAATCACGAGGGCGACTATCCTATTCAATAGCTATAATCGCGTAGCAGTGCGGGTCAACTTACAAGCACATGTCAGATGTCAGACATAAATCAAAGACTCGTACCGCACATTACTTGTCGGACATGTTTCCACAAGGTAAAGACGCTTCCTCACCGGGAGCATTGACCTGTAATGTTTGTTACATTATACAGGTGAATGCAATTCAAGAAACCACTGTAACGGCTTTGCAAGTAGACTGCGCAGGCCGTCAACTGCTAGATAGGGTAGAGAGATAATTCAATCGAGCAGGACAGGTTAATATATATAATGAAATAGGTAGAAGTAACTTGGCTATTTCGCGAGTAAAAGTTGCATTACAGACGAATGCTCCCGGTGAGGCTATATGTTATGATAAGTAGTGGTCAATGATAACGTGAGATCTGCTACTTATGCCCAGTTTTCGAAAAGCTGTCTAGTTTCATAACGTATCTCCACACCTGGTATTCCCCGCAGGGTAAACAGAGTTGCATATCCCCATTTCACCAGTTATACGCTTACGTTACATGTTTGTAATAGAAGGCGAGCCTATTTTCATTAACCGGGTACAACATGCTGCTTAAGAGATTTGAAAAACACCCATAATAATTTAACTTGACTTGGGGATTGAATCCTGGACCCAAGCTGGCGACCATTGGATCAATGAGGTCGGTCAAATTGTTTAACTCCAGGTAATCACATCACAACAATGTAGTACGACATCGTATTTCAAAATCCCAACAGATTTTGACATCGATCGCTAGCAACAAATAATCGACTGTTAAAATCTGTATGTGGAAGTGAGTTTTGAAATCGCTAGCGATTCACCGCGCGCCGCTGAGCAAAGTTGCTAGGTGTGTACATCAGCATAGTCAGCCTTAGAAAACTAGGTGTATGTAATAACTAGGTGTAGTAATGTATGTAATACGACGCAGTGACAATTTGATTATATGTAATTATCGGTGTTTCTATAAGGGTAAACGTCTCCTGATCTGACACTTCCTTATCTACGAACAAGTACAATAATGTTGTTTTGTATCTTTTCTTTTATAACAATAAATTTTCCTGATACTTAATAAAAAAAGAGTACAGGAATATTGAAGAATTTTCTGTTTATGGATATAATAATTTAATACACTGTTGTTATAGAAATAAAATTCCAAAAAAAGTAATGTTCTATTATATTTATTCAAGGTATTGCCTTTGCTCCGACTTTTCCCGCGGAGCTAGCATTTTTGCATTGAGCAGTGTGTGCCAACTTTACGCCGTTGGATCTCAACCTGCGGACAAACACCAATATAGTTACTTGGTATAAAGTTACTGCAGACTTCTTTTCTAATATTCTTAAATATTCTTAATTGTTAATATGTAAAATAACAGAACGCCCTGTATGAACGCCCTGAATGACAAGCGACCCGCCTCTGGTTCGCACGTTTTTTACGACTTGACAAAACATCAAGATTTCTTTATTACCTACATCACGTTAGTTTAATTTCTATTACGTACACAAATAAGCCTCTAAAAATAAATTCTTTAAATGATGGTGATAACCAAATCAAAATCCGTTACGCAGTTTAGAAGAACGACGCGGACACACAGACCGACACGAAAAGTTACTTTAATTTCAAATATGTAAAAGTAGATAAAGATGTTATAGAAGACAAAAAGTAATTGAAAGACGAAATTGACAGTCTAAGCCGGATATCTATGGTCTAAGCAAGATAATTTTAAAGTTTTATTGAACTTATATTAGCTTTAGAAATACCTTAACGTTTGGCCAAAAATAAAAACATTTTGTTAAGTTACCTTTCATAGGTAGGTACTAGTTTAACCGTCACCAATTACAAAATTACCGAAATGTTTTATCAAGATAAAGGCTGTGCCTAGTTCAGGATCAACGCTATCTCCTCTCATTTTAAAGTTGAAATAAACTATTTTTAAGTTTAATTTCTTTGAATTTGATTGCGGTTACTTAGTAAATAGTTTTTTTTTTGTTAGATTAATTTTTTTTGTATAAGTCATAGTATGTTAAAATGTTCTTTGTACTTACAGACAAGGGTTGTTGTATGTTTTTCCGTCCGTTCCGCAAACCGGGTTATATTCCTTGGTACATGCAGCAGTTCGGCCATGGACCTCCATGAGGATTCCAACCAGTAGTATTGTAAACACTAGAACATGTCAAGCAATATACAACTAAACTACATATTATTATTTATAAATGCGAAAGTAACTGTCTACTGTCTGTCTGTTTGTTTGTCATCACGACTAAACTACTGAACCAATCATCATCTTTGGCAAATAGGTAGCCTAGGACATAAGTTACTTTAATCTATCTATCTATACATTTAATAAAATGAAATGCTGTTTATTGGTAATCGCATCACTTCAGAACGGATGGACCAATTTGGTAATTTTTTGATTAAAATGTTCGTGATAGTTCGAATCAGATTCTTACGGAATGAAACATTTAAAAACAGGCCGGGAAAATGTTAAAATTCGTGAAAACTTCAAGTGCATTTTATTGAGGACAGGATAACGTCTGTCGTGTTAGCTGTCCGAAATATTTGTGACAATTACAAAAATAATACACGCAGATGAAGTCGTCAGGGAAAAGCTAGAGTTTTTGAAAAAATAATTTTTTTTTTTTTAATAATAATATTTTACTTACCAAACCTTATATACCAGTCTTACCACAGTTGGTTTCCCTGAGTTGCAAGGTCAGTACCTACCTTGCAACTCGGGTTTTCCCATGTCCAACTAAGCAATTATAACACAATCAACGCGCTCTATATATTATGATTTTGATCAATATTTATAAACGAATGCCTCGATTGCCCAGTGGCCGCAAACATAACAGCTGAGCGTGGGGTTCTGGGTTCCATTCGGATCAGACAAAGGGATATATCTATTTAGGGAACTTACTGTGTTGAAATCTGGATTCGTGCCCGAAACATGGAAAAAAAACTCACCCTAATTGGGTCTGAGATAAACAGACATAACTGATAGAATGTTTGGGTCCTAGCTAAAAAGACATAACTGACAGAATGTGGGTGTTTGTCTTTGCCTTATGAGAGGAATTGTTAATGTAGATACCTATCAATTTACTTGCAAAGTAATTTTAATCTATTATTACGTGCGTGTTTTTTTATTAGAAAGACAAACGCCACCAATCAACATCATACAATCTTTTCAATAGTATTTCGTACGTATTCAGTAATTTATCGTAATCGAGTTTATAAACATCTGTATTCCTCAGAAGGGCAGGCAGCTGGTGCATAATACATGTCGTCAGTTATGTCAGCATAACATAAGCATGAGAGGAGGCCTGTGCCCAGCACAGACCTCCTCTCTGTGGAAGGGAGAGGGCTGCAATCCACCACGCGGGTCCAGTGCGGATTGGTAGATGTCATATGACTTCGTATTTTTGGTTCTAGGACATCCCGGTTTCCTTACGATGTTTTCCTCAACCATGTTAAGGGTCTGCCCTTCGTCACACCACTGGGTGTGACGTGACATTATGTATAGTCACTTTTTTCTTAGATAAGATAATAAGATAATATGTTTATTTGCATAAAACATGGTATAAAGGGGTGTTAAATAATACTATATAGCACAAACATGTTTAGCTAGGTTATAACAAAGCATGCAAAATACTTAAAATTAAGCAAGTAGACAAGGAGCCATCAATAGTGAATAGAACATCAAAAATTTTTGTCAACAAATTCCTTTAAGCTATAAAAACTATGTTCGAGCATCCATTTGTAAAATGTTCTTACCTACTACAAATATTGCAGCTTGATAACGCGATATTTTAGGTTCTTTTGGATGCAAGCACAGGAACAATGCCCGTGACACGCCACGTATGCGGCCCTCATGGCACAAGAAGAGTTTTTTCTGAAAACCTACTGTACGAACGAACTTTGGTGGCTTTATGCAAAAAAATATTTTTCTGATTTTCTAAACGCATACTTGAAGTAATTACACTGCATGCC
The DNA here is from genome assembly GCA_947363905.1 of Lithophane semibrunnea. Classification (NCBI taxonomy): domain Eukaryota; kingdom Metazoa; phylum Arthropoda; class Insecta; order Lepidoptera; family Noctuidae; genus Lithophane; species Lithophane semibrunnea. The sequence goes on along the minus strand of OX376208.1, from coordinate 15,490,446 downwards.
CTGGTATGTCTATTAATTGTTATAAAAGTATAACCAAAAAATGTTTGTATATGTAGCACCTACTATAATTATGAACATTTTCTAAATGAGGAAACGCGCAATATAACGAATGTTGAGCCAACCACTGTCCAACATTTGTCCAACCTCAAGTCTACGAACTAAACAAACATGTATATCAATTTGTCACACGCACACACACACTGTTTTCTGCTGTTTACATCTCATTGGTCAATGTTTTCATCTGGAACAATATAATTGGCTCTGATTGGGCGAAAAACATGCGACATAATAGAATAGTCATGTTTGGTAGGTTGTAAATGTGTGGTGATGACGAGTTCAGGTCTCAGGTTTTACCTGTCAGACAGGAAAACTGCAAAGGAATCCCCGAGCAGTTGTCTGAGAATAATATTATGTACTGCGTAATAATGATTTATTATTTCCTCAATCTTTATTAAGTGCATCTAATGCAGCGATCTTGCGAAATAAAGACCAAATAAGTCTGGTTATTCTGTAGGCTAAATATAAATTATCACGATACGGGAGTTGCATAATATTTGCACTAATATTGTAAATCATTACGGATTTAACCTTTCAAGAGATTATCATTACGCTATACCTTTATGGAACTAAGCAGTGAATCATAACATATACCTACAGGTTAGATTTTTAAGATGGGGCAGTAACGATAGGTGCTCTAAACGTTTTAGATACAGGAAAACGGTCATAAAAGACTAACCTTAACTTTGAGATAGTTTAAAAAAACGAAAAACTTCTAAAGCAATGGAAAATTGCTACGGGTGTCGACTTCAGCACGAGCTGCTTCTCACACGGACAGTCCTGACTCTCTGAATGTATTTTCTGCTGAGACCAAAACTACAAAAGCATTTACAGGGAAGTTCTATAAAAAATTGGTTCTTAAGGAAGGTAATAGGCTATTTATCATCACGCTACGACCCTTAGGAGTCAAGCAAAACCAGAGAGCCTAGACAAAGTAATATTCGATTAGCGATAACGCTAGTAGAAAAGTCAAAAAATGTATGGGGTTGACTATGCTATCGAAATGTCACGTGTTCATAGGTCAACGAATAGAAATTAGCTAGACAATGTTAACATCATTCGATTCCATGAAACGAATCGACAGCCTCGAACGATAACTTCCACAGAGATGCGTCAGTACAGACAAAATTCAAAAAGTATGCTAAGCGAAACAAAGTAATAGCGTGGGCGGACGAATTTTAATATTATGAACATTTCGTCGTTGTATTAATTAAAAACAGGGGCTTAATATCTGCTAAGGATAATTAGCAAGGAGCAAGTTCATTTAACGTGATCATGAATCAGATTAAATTTTTGGGTTAATTAATTTTACCTTATCATATTTTTGTTCCAAAGAAACGATGAATGTATTGTGTGAACGATGATATGGCTAAATACATGAACCCTGAAAACATTACACTCCTTTTTGGGCAGTCGTGTAAAAAGGGGGTAACTACGGAGTTGACGACTATAGAGAATAAGAATGATAAACTTTTATTTGTAAACATAGGTGTGTGAGATGTTATAATGTAGAACTTAGATTCTAAGTATGGAGGAAAAAGACATGTTACGCCGACCATAAATAAATTGAGATAGGGGCAAGAGAATGATTATGAATATTTTTTGTTCACGTAGAAATAGCAAAGATCCTTGCTAATCATAGTTTTTAAATAAATAGCTACCATGGTGTGTATTTTTAACCTTCAGCGCCATGTGTCTTGTTGTCACACAGTGTCTGGAACGTTGTGTATAAAAAGTATTTGTACATATCTTTCTACGTGGTAAAAGCGCTGTCTCTTGTAGGCACACGTTGTCTATATATTTCTTATGCAGAAATGAGGAGGTTCTCAAGTCGGGCCGTTTTTTTTAACTAAACTTTTTAATGACTGATCCGATTTTTTTTTTGTTAGTTTCTGATTGAAGTTTAAAGAAAAAAATATTTATTTTAATATTTAAAAACTTATAGTGCTGACTGTACTTTTAACCTACTAACAATCGGGGGCGACTGGGGGTATCTTATTTTCAGAGGGGCGAGTGGGTACACTTAGGTAATTAGGGGCAAGATCCAAGGGGCGAGCGGAGCCTACACCTTAAGTGCCATCAAATATAATTTGATTTTTTTTAATTCCCATGAAAAAAAAAGAATTGTACATAACCACAATAATTGTTACCGTGACAACAATAGTAACATTTTTTTTTTAAGATAAAGTTACACAATAAATCGTGAACCGCCATGTTTCACATATGAAATACCTCACATGCTTATGAAATAAAAAGTTTTAATTAAAGAGGTATTTCGGCAACACAAAGGTTTTTTTACGCATTCTTTTAATCATAGACATTCCATTCCATATAACCAGAACATTTTTTATGTGTGTAATTTAATAACAGCCTGTGTTTTCTGGGTGAGTCGTTACGGGTCGTTAGAAGCCCATAACGACTCACCCGGAGTAGTAGTAGCAACTGGGTTGTGGAGTTCAGATAGGCTGTCTCTCCATATAAAATACTGGGTACCTATTCAGCTGCATCTGCTTATACTGGAAGCTGACCCTAACATAGTTAGGAAAAGGGTACGGCAGATTATGATGATGGCGAGGCAAATGCTCAAATCATAGTAGAACCTGACACTTTATTTTTTTAAGCAGACCAAATTTAATATACACGCAGATTAAGGAAGAAAAATGCTTTATCGCATCAATCGGGTTTAGTCCATGTTCAACCCCTACAATCTTTACCTGCGACCATGTGGAACCCCTAAATGTTGTCTTAAGTAAATGTTGTTAATCCACGCCCAGCTATAGTAGTTTAGTAGTTCACCCCGAAAAATAAAATGAAGAAAAATTTTAATTAACAAAAAAACTGTTTGATAATTTATAAGTACAATACAGCCAGTCAAACTTACATCCAGGGAACTTAAAAAAAAAAAAAAAATTCAATAGTTGTTGCAACAATAAAACTGCTAGTATCTAATTATAAGACTTAATTATAATATGACAAAATTATTTAAACAATTATTTCTATGACAACTCTCTAAACGCCAAACACTAAATTAACGTGTTTATGATATAATTGAGTGCTCCTCTATCTATAAAAAATAAATAAAATTGAAGTGTCTGTTCTGTAAAATAACAGCTTTTTACTAAATGCTTGTATATGAAAGTATACACGGAACTTATAACAAACAACCGGCTGATCTCCAAAACGGCTGGATAGATTTTGATGGGACTTTTATTGGCAGATAGCTGGTGTTTTGGAATAACTTAGGCTACTACTTTATGTTATAAAAATAATTAGGGTTCACGCGGGGGAAGCCGCGGGCATCAACTAGTAGCTAATATAGTCACCACAGAAACAATGTGGATTCTGAAAGCCTATTGAATTTGTTGTCAAATTCCTTTTAAATTGATGATGAATGACAAAGATTCAAATCTTAAGGTACCGAGTCCTACCGCGTCAAAACATGGTCGTTTCTATTTTGTTTCGGCACCTCCGACACAACGATATCGCATGCTGCCATAGAAACGCTATTTCTAAGGTGCGGGACATACACAAGAGGCGAGTGGCGCGGGCGACTCTCGCCACTTGTGATGTGTGAGCTCACTCTTCTCAGTATTGACACTTTTCGACTTAAGTGCGGTGAGGGCAAATTATAGATTTGAATCTTTGCATCAGAAAAATTGTTATCAGTTCACTTACAGTTATACTCTATTGTATAAAAGCTGAGCGTTGCTGAAAACGTTGCTTAGCGTTAGAGACAATTAAATGTCAAAAAAGTACAGTTAAGCAGACGCTAATCATGAAAACTTTAAGCAACGTTTATAAATAAGGTTTATAAATAACGTTACATTTTATAAAAGGTGAGGGCAAACTGACGTGTTGCTTAGTAGCTTCTTGTTCCCATTTTAAACACTGTGTGTGTTTGTGCTGAAGGACCGTTATAATGGCTGTGGTTCTCGTGTGTGGAAGGTACCTTTTCTGATGCATTCCCCATCGTAGGCCTTCAATTCCTTGGCACAGCTCAAACTGAAAACAAATAGAGGCAGGTATGACTTAGAGTGTGAAAGTCTTACCCTAGAGTCCCTATCTTGTCTACATCATATAGAGAATCTTTGTGCATTTCAGCGTTCTTGGTCCAAGGGTTTCGGCTGGGCCTTGATGACTCATTCATTATTACTTTTCTTTTCATAATGTAGGTATGGATAGATGTCGTCACTCACCCAAGTACGGCGTAAGTGAACCTCGGGGCACACTGTACCTAGAAACTCACGTGCAGTCATTAGGATAGGTCCTGTAGTTTCGGCCACACACCGGATCGTACTCTTCCGGACAGTTGCACAGCGGTCTCGGCGACTGAGCAGTGAGCGGCGGCTGAGCAGTGACCGGCGACACGTACGTTATCACCACACCCAATGCCGCCAGTAATGAAATCACTACACACATAAATATATTAGGTATAGTCTGTTCCAAAAGTATCTGAAGAAAGTGTAAAGTTAAATTCTTACGCAATCACTTACTAAAGGATTACACATTAATCTGTATTTATAAGGTTTCGACTCTACATCTCACCAATTTTTCCAACAAATGTTTTAATATCATTATTAAAAAAAAAAACATCGACAAAAATTGAGGATAAAAAATTAAACGTAAATAATATTGTCAAATTAATAGCTTATTATGGTGATTTAAAATTATAATTTCGGGTTTAAGAAATCAAATATTTTTGATGCACTCAATTGGTAAGTGGCACTACAAATTGGCATCCACAGTTACGTTTTCTGATCTATTTATTTACATTTTCATTAGATGCTTTTGAAACAGACCATACAATAACATCACAACTGTATTCTCCGAAGGGTTAATCGTATCCAATGCTACGTAGGATGTGCACGAAGAGGTCCCCTGCACGTTAGTTGGCTACAGTATTCTTATCACTCAAAAATAGGAACTATTTGAGTTTGACAAAAAGAGGAGCCTATCATGATAATCATTAGTTCAATAATATCTTAGGAAACTACTATACTATACTACTACATGTAAAATATATGAGGTTCGATTAAACACATGAAAAACCCATTTTGACCGACGCCATCACCATCGAATGCATATCAGTTGAGCTTGAAACCACTACACCCACGAGACAGCCACTCATCATTATCTGCGTCGCTTTTTCCCAACTATGTTGGGGTCGGCTTCCAGTCTAACCGGATGCAGCTGAATACCAGTATTGCACGTGGAGTGACTGGCTATCTGACCACACCCAGTTACTGGCAGCACGATAAATAAAAAAAATAAAAAAAAAATTATTCCTTAATTACAAAAAGAAAAGTGGTTTGTAAAATACTTAATTTTAATTTAGTAACTAATTAAGGACCCCTCGACGGGTATAGGCCTCCTCCAATACTTGCCATTGTTTCCTGTTTTTTGCTTTCTCAAGCCATGATTTGCCAATCAATTCTACTATCTCGTCTTGCCAACGCTCTGCTGGTCTGCCTCTTCTTCTCTTTCCATGTGGACCTTTCCAAGCGGTTGTTCTTAGGGTCCACCTGTCTTCAGCTGAACGCGCCAGATGACCTGCCCATCTCCACTTCAGTGCTTGGGCGTGTTGCAGGGCATCTATGACTTGTGTCTTTTTCCTTATTAATGTGTTTCGTTGTTTGTCACTTATTTTGATGTTTAGGATGCTACGCTCCATGGCCCTTTGGCAAACTTGTACTTTGTTGTTGGTTTTGCTATTAAAGATCCACGTCTGGCAAGCGTAAGTAAGGCATGGTAGCAGGCAAGAGTTCAAAACTTTAGCTTTAAGTTTTACAGGTAAGCGTGATTTCATTATTTCCTTGTACTTCCAAAATTTATTCCATGTTATGTTAATTCTTCGCTTAATTTCTTCCATGTTTCTGTTTTTCTTGAAAGATAATTGTTTGCCAAGATATATATAGTCATCTACGTATTCTATTATTTCGTTGTTAATTCTTATTTCCTGTTTTATCCTGTTTGTTAGTATTTTTGTTTTCAGGGTGTTCATCTCTAAGCCGAGATTTGCACTTACCGTGTGGAGGTCGTTCAGCATTTTTTCTAGTTGCTTAGCAGATTCAGATACTAAAACAATGTCGTCTGCGAACCTCAAATGGCTGAAATAATTACCATCTATGAGAATTCCTTTTCGGTGCCAGTCGAGGTTTGATATTATGTGCTGTAGGACATTAATAAAGAGTTTAGGAGATAGTGGATCTCCCTGTCTTACTCCTCTTCCTATTTTTATAATATCCCCAGTTCTATCTAGTTTTACTCTACTTTTTCTTTTACTGTAGATGTCTTTGATTATGTTGATGTAAGTTTGCGGCAGTTCTATAGCAGAAAGAGAGTCCCATATGCTTTGATGGAAAATCGAATCAAATGCCTTTCTGTAGTCGACAAATCCTAAGTATAGCGGTGCATTAAACTCTTCGTACTTCTCTATTATTTGCTCTATGGCATGTATATATCCACTGTGCTGAATCCTTTGCGAAAGCCTGCTTGTTCTGTTGGCTGATATTTCTCTATGTCTTCATTAATTCTATTTTCCAGACACGATGCAAACAGTTTGTGACTCGATTTGCTAGCAGGACTTGTTTAGACAACATAGTTCACAACGTAAAGGGATGCAAGGGCTCACTAAAAGAGTTGTCAATATCCGACCATTGCGCACAAATCATTAAAGTCCGGTAAAAAAAACATGTACCTTAAAATATTGGTACAAGTTAAAAAGAGATTACTCGAAAGAAAATAGAGCTATATTTATAAAATATCTAAAGCAATTAACAAATAGCGATGTTTATGAATGTTCAGATCCTAATATAGCTTTTGACATATTTCATAGTAATTTCCGATTACTTTATGACCTAAGCTTTCCTGTAAATAGAATTAGAATCTATAATAAATCAAAACCGAAATGGATGTCGCGAGGAATAAAAAGATGTAGCACGCGCAAATGGGAACTTCTGTGGCAATTTAGGAAAAATCCAACCAAAAAAAACAAAACCACATTTATAACGTATGCAAAGAGATATAAAACTGTAATTAATTTGACAAAAAAATCACAAAATGACTACTATATAGCGTCGGCGACTAATAAATCTAAAGCAGCATGGAAAGTAATCAGTGACATTAAATATACATTTCCTATTGAAAGTATAAACAAACTAAATATCAATGGTAATATAATTACAAATCCTGCTGAAATTGCGCAATCTTTCAATAACTTCTTTCTTGACGTTAACGCTAATAATATACAATATCCTAATAATATTCCTGATAATTCCAATAATTATAATAATTCTTATAATATTCAAAATCTATCACAGAAATCAATTTTTATGACACCTGTAGGACCTGATGATATACATAAAATTATAACAGCCCTAAAAAACACAAGTAGTCCTGGATATGATGGTATTATAACAAATATTGTAAAAGAAGTCGCCACAGTAATTAGTGAACCCGTAAGTTACTGCTTCAATTTATGTATTGAGAAAGGTATTTTCCCTGATAAATTAAAAGTATCAGTCGTAAAACCAATTTTAAAAAAAGGTGATAAATTAAATGTTAATAATTATAGGCCTATAGCAATTATACCTATATTTGCTAAGATCTTCGAAAAAGTTATATTTAATTGCTTATACAGGTTTTTTGAAAGTCACAATATATTTACACCTTCTCAGTATGGCTTTAGAAAGAACAAGTCAATAAATGTGGCCATATATAACTTTTTATATAAAGTTATGACTAACTTGGACAGAGGACTCCCAGCTGTAGCTTTATACATGGATATTTCAAAGGCATTTGACCGTGTTGATCACAACATCCTCATGAGCAAAATGTATGCATATGGAGTAAGAGGTAATGTTTATGATCTCATTAAATCCTACCTCACAAACAGGAAACAGTTCACTGAATTAAAAAAGCTAAATCCTACAACAAAAACTGAAGAAGTTTATGCTTCAGAAACAGGAAGTGTTCGAATGGGTATTCCACAAGGCACTATTGTTGGCCCGTTATTCTTCCTCGTATTTATAAATGATATGCCTTCAGTGATAGATTATGACACCACACTTTTTGCAGATGACAGCACTGTTTTATTCACAAATGACAATTGCAATAATCTAGAAAATGACATTAATCAATCTTTGACTACTATAATGAATTGGCTAAATAAAAATAATCTTAGGTTAAATATTGAGAAGACAACGGTTATGAATTTCCGAATAAGAACTAGCCGTACCCCTCCTTTAAATATTAGATATATACAGAATCACATAGCAGAAACTGAAGTGACAAAGTTTCTTGGGATACATATAGATAATAAAATTAATTGGAAAATGCATATTGATAAATTGTCTAAAACATTAAATCAATACTCGTTTGCGCTCTATAGATTAAGGAAAGTAGTTAACAGTTCAGTGTTGTTAACAGCGTACCATGGGTATGTTAGTTCTACTCTCAGGTATGGCTTAATATTCTGGGGAAACAGTGTAGACAAAGAAAGAGTGTTCAAGGTCCAAAAGCGCTGCATTAGGGCTATGTTTAATCTGCAGCAAACCGATTCTTGTCAGCCATTTTTCAAAAACATGAAAATACTAACATTGCCTTGTATGTACATATTTGAATGTGCAGTATTTGTAAAATGCAATATTCATTTATTTGAATTCCGTAGCCGAGTGCGCCATCGGGACAAATTATGCACAATCACGACTAAGACACGTTTTATGCAGGAAAGTGTGTTTTGGGTTGCACCAACAATATTTAATAAAATTCCAAATAACATTAGAAGCATTTCAGAAATTAAGTTATTTAAAAAGAAACTTCATGACCTGCTAGTCGATAAATCCTACTATTGTATAAAAGAATTTTTGTCGGACAAGTTTCTTTAAATTATAATTATGTATTTCATTTTGATCAATGTCATGTTGAATTCAGTACCTGTTGCATGCTATTCATTTTAAGATCTTTGACTGACCTATATTTTGTTTTGTTTTGTCTCTCTTTCCTAATTTATTAATAATGTAATGTTAATTTTAATTTATTAAAATAATAATTTATATTGTATGTCTAAAAGACGGGACATAGCCGATCTAATGTATTGCAGAACACCTGTACCTATTTTTGTACCTATGATCCACAATAAACACGATGATTGATTGATTGATTGATTGATTGAGTTTATATAAATTTGGTATTAGGCTAATTGGTCGGTAATTTCCTACGTCAGCTGGATCGCCTTTCTTATATAAGAGTATTATGTCTGAAAGTACCCATGAGCTCGGGACTATTTCTTCTTCTAAGATTTTGTTGAACAGATGTGCTAGTGGTGATGCAAGAACAAATTTGGATAGTTTCAGCATTTCGTTTGATAGGTTGTCTGGTCCAGGGCTTTTATCGGATTTTAATTTTTCGATGTGTTTTAGGATTTCGGGTTCGTCGAATGGTTTTATCTCTATGTTTGTCTGTGAGTTTTGAGCTTGTCTGGTTTCCGATGGTATAGTTTTCGGGGTGCTATTCAAAGTTCTATAGTACTCTGTAGCGACTTTTATAATTTCTGCTCATGATTGTGCTTTATTGTTGTTTTTACTCGAGTTTAGTTTTGGAATACATGTTTTTTCTTTATTTAGGATTTTGTTGGCTTTTTTTGTGCTTCCTTTCGTTATAAGAAATTTTTCTATTGTTTTCATTCTGTGTGTCTTATAATCGTTTTTAATACTCTTGTTTGTTGTCTTGTACAGTAATTTTAGTTGGTGTTTTTCTTCTTTTGACAATTTCTTTTTGTTTTGTAATTCGTGACGTTTGCAAATTAGTTTGCAAACGTCACGAATTACAGGCGGCAATTGGCAGCACGATACCCCTTAGAAACTTATTATTTAGCACTCACCGAGTAAACGCCTCATGTTTTCCAGCCGACCACTGCCTTGTACTAACTGATATCATCTCCATAGTTTTCAGGTTTTATACGCACTGCCTTCCGATAATTATCAACAATTTACTCCGAGAAATGACAATATTTTGGCTAACAATGCTATCCGTTCACCTAACTTACACTAACATGGTTTCAAATCGCTTGATATAATAGGCTGACATAATATTAAACAAAATTATTGAGTTTGCAATTTTGTTTTTTTTTACAAACTAATCTCTTGTGGACACTCATATTTTTTGGTTCTCATTCTAATACTCTTCATTTGTATAATTTATACCTTGATTTTTTCGGTAGGTTCAATTAATAAAGTACCTAGGTAGTCATGGAAAACTTAGTCAAGATTAACTCACTAAGACTAAAACTAATCAATCATTGAATCATTGGTCAGAATAACTAATCAAATTGATTCAATCTCAGTCATCGATCATTCACCAAACTCAATATTACCACACAGCAACTACTAACCGGCATTTATGGCTGTTCTAGGTTAGTCAGTTTATCATATTTTGAGCGTGCTTCAGACCCAAATCAAGGACGGACTAAAACGATGACACAAGACTTATCTGTTACTAAACTATTTCACGAAGTATCCAGACGGCTTAATGTCTAAGACTACTTTGAGAAGTATCTCTGTAATAATTTTAGGTACATTTAAACACAAAGTACCACTGAAGCATCTCTGGCGATAAACAGGTAGGTTTATACCTACTCAATAATATTGTTCTATTGTCAAATCAAGCAACAATTTAGCCGATGGACCACTCGATTGAAATGGTCAACATGCTCATACAATTGCACCTGTCCACTGCAGGGGAAACAGAGAAGTGACGAGCATTGACCACCACACTTGCTCAAGATACAAGACGAATTGTAGGTACCTACAGCGATGAAGACGTAAGATATTACTGTCGTATTTTCCTATACAGATTCGTGAAATTACTTTACAATTAATTTATCTCAAGGTTCTTTTTAAATGCAATTGTCACAGAACATATTAGCATTTACTATAAATATAATTTTCCGCGTCGAATGAAAAAAACGTTTTAAAATAATTTAAAAATTGCCGATGCAGCTCTCAATAAAATTTAAAACATAGTTATTGTATGCCTAAAAACATAAATTATCATCACAAAATGTACAACACAACTTCTTCAAAATCTCTCACATGTATAATTTCAACATGAATGATGTAACCAATTTTTTGTATATTTTTATTTATTTATAAGAGTTTGTGCGGATATTCTTTCCCGTTCTTCTCCATAGGTACCTGCTACCAAGCTTTGGAATGGGCAACAGCGTTATTTATGACCGACCGACTCCTTGACAATTCAAAAGTGCCTGTACGTGGTTTAATTGAAATAAATGCTATCAGTTTGAGTTTGAGTTGAGTCTTAAACAATTTTTTTAAATAGAATTTATATTAAAACTACTTTTTAAAATTAAATAACTATCTATAACCAACAGCAATAGAATTTCTGAAACGCAACATCGTTGAAATAAAATGCTTTAAAAATTACCAATAAGTACCAAATACTAAAAAAAATAAAAAAATCTTCTAATACATAACCTCCTCCTTATTTTGAAGTCGGTTAAAAATAGACGTTATTATATACAAAAAACCCCATTTCCTAGGCTGTGGTTCCCTCCGAAGCGATAAGTGGGCAATAATTGCGTCTACAGTAGCAATACTTAACATAATTTGCCCGAAGATAAGACGCTGCCCATAAGTGGGTAAATATGCTAATGTGTGAACTGGCGAGGTGCCAGAGTAGCTCCGCATTAGCAGTAGATCAAGTTTAGATTTTATCTCAGTTTGAGGTGCTTTTGTTTTAAAGTCAGCGTTTTAATGGCACTAGATTTCGGCTTTTCACATGAATTTCCATAATTATATAGAATGCCTAACTCTAATTCTTTAAAAAAAATAAAAGTTACTTCTTATAACATCAGAGAGTGCCAGTGAAAGTCCCGTCAAAATCGGCCCAGCCGTTTCAGAGATTACGAGCAAGATCTTAGAAACTCACAGTTTTTCATCTTGTTACATCACTCATAAAAACAGTATATTCTAGTTGTTGCCATTGACATCATTCTCACTAGAATACCTGGTTTACGATTATAACATCACTCTTTATTATTATCACGAATCAGTATGTGAAAGTATAAATATTGTCTGACGTGACAGGCTGTAATATATTTTTTTAATCTTCAACGCGAAACGGGCTCGGTTAATTCACCCATTTAAAAGTATCAAAGACAGAAACCTGCTATTTTACTATTTATCGATACACTACATTGTCAGCAGATGGATTTAACGAGGCCTAACGACAGGCCAGAAGGTGAGACCGCGAGGGCAAAGTTGAGGCCCGTTTGATATTTGCTGGCCTGCACAAGCCATTGGCTTAAAATATCGGCGATACAGATGTAAATGTCTGGACACAAATGTTTGGCTATAAAATGCTGATGAAGAATATTTTTATCGCATATTTGGGATGTGAATACAGCAGAATATTTAGGTTTTTTGTATAAAATTACATTTTCCTTTGTCTGAAAATTCATTTATAATTTTTTACTGCTAGATATTTACATATAATTTTATCGTAGACCCATGAATAAATATTATTCTTGTTATAATGAACAGTCAACTGGGACATGACTAAAAAGCATGTTTTGCAGATAGATAAATGATCTCAATAACTTATTATTAGCAGACAGGAGGACACTGACGCATACTGCTTGATGTTCGTCTGAACACGTGTTTTACCTACTTACAATACCAACACTCGCAAGTCCAAAGTGAGTAAGATTTTTTTTATCACCAAACAATAGATCCACCACTCTGTATTGGGCTCGCGAGGTGGATTACGGCCCGTTCTCTCTCACAGGAGGAGGCCTGTGTCCCAACAGCGGGAATATTAAAAGCTGATTAAGTAAACTATAGATCTTACACTCACCTACCCTGCCAGAAAAGAATGACATTATCTTTCAGACACACCTGAAATAACCGGAACTTGTAGAAAAACAGAGGCCTTAGACAAAGTGACACTCTATTAGCGATACCGATGATGGAAAAGGCAAAAATGTATAGGACTGACATAAGCTAATCGAAAAGCATGTCAATCCTGTTGAAAGTCGTTGTAGAAATACGAAATGCTTTGGAAGCGATTTGTCACTTGTCTAGGCCCTCAGAACACTTGATATTTAATTTCGTATTTTTCCCTATTCTAAAATTTATATTTTGTATCAAAACCGCTAGATAATACATGAATATCAGAAACTTAACCCCAACTAAGAAATATACAACTTCTAAAGGCTCCGTACTACAAACTCGACGATGAAGTTTACAAACTAAAAGTTGCCAGCGGAAATATATAATGTTGCTTTTAGAAATACTTTCATAGGTTGGCTGTTTAGTGCTATCTATTTTGTCTATAGCAAAGGTTACCTTCTACTTTATTACTTGGCTTATAAGTTTTGTAAGGTGCTAGCTAGGTATTATTTAAAATCTAATATTTGTGCGATCTGACTCGTTAGGTAGATACTTTTAATCTTCACATTTATAACCAGTGTTGGCAAGAATATTTTCTTATGTCAATATTCTGTCAATATGTCAAATCTCCTCCCATATTTACTTTGTATGTATCTCAAACTCTAGTAGGTATTTACTAAAACAATTGATCACAATGTAACAAACGTACGCAGCTGCGTCAATTCCTCGAAGGGTCACATTTACATATCTTTCAATACTGAGTCAGCCAGACCTAGGACTACGGAGACTTTGCACACGGAATACTGAAACTAAATCAACTGATTACGCAAACCATGCCTTTTTGAGTTACAAAGGAATATTAGAAGTCAAGATTTTTTTTTAGCTTCGATAAAACAGAAAAGATATCGTTATAGAGTCCTAATTTAAACTTTAGTACTCGGCAAAAAAAAACAAACGAACATCTTCGATTCAATTTTTAGTTAAACTGAATGTCAAAGAGGAGTCAAATTGAATGATATTGGCCTCTTACCTTATCAATATTAAAAACATGATATCAAAAGACGGTCCAAATGAATCAATTTCTATATTATTGGCCAAATACGATAAACACTAACAATTACGTGATACTAGATCTACATCATGATACTAGATCCACATCATGATACTAGATCTACATCATACTAGATAAATTTTATTAGCATAGTCATAATTATTATTATGCAAATATATATCAGACGCAATTCTGAACTACAAAATATAATTATCCCGTTTAGCTGTATACAGTTACAATACGGAACACAATACCGTTATCTATCAGTGTCTAGTCGGCTCATCAATCCGCCATTACGGGTTAACTAATAATTATCAATTCATCAACAATAATGTCCAATTTAAATAGACGTAGGTATTTTTCTCTGAAATTGATCTATGGTATTGTAACTTGTACTGTACATTTTAAACTTCACCGTCATTGCTTTACGAGTTCGTATTTCATAATGATTAAGACATTCATATTTTTTGGACACTCCTATAGTATGCAAACTAGTTAATAACGCGTTAGTATGTGGCGTCGCGGTCGTTTACGGACCATACATTGAAATACTAGTACTGTGGCATTCTGGCTATTAATTGGTGATTTTGATTATGTGACACGTTACTTTTGAGTAGCTTCGTGTTCGATGGGCCTTTGCTTGAGAAACTTTACGCATCTTTAAAAAAAAATATCTTTATTCAAAGTTGATTGATCCCACATCTTCAGTTTACTGTCTTAAGCAGAATCTCTTAGAAAATAATAATCTACTCCAATTCATGCAAATCTCATTGCTGTCTAGCGAGATCTGTCAGCAGTCTGACATCTCATCTCTGAAATGCAATAAGTTCAGTGCTCCACAACCTTCAGGAAAGTCAAAGTTGGAAAGTTTTTCACGTTTATTGGTGTCTGAAATAAATAAAAGCTTTTCTGCAATGCTTGTATTAATAAACTACGTTAATGACACTAATAATAAAGAAAATGTATTTTATTTTTTTGTTTGCGTCAGATACATTTTCACAGGTATTGCTGATTCAATTTTAATAATAATTTTCAGAGAAGTTAGGTGTAATAATTATATACTTGAATAAGACATTAAGATACTATCCATGGTGGAAATGTTTACAAAAGTGACAAAGCCACGGGCCGTACCAAACTCAAAATATTTTATTTCACATAAACCTGGGGGGCGTGTACATGGACACTTATGAACCGTCAGAAGCTACGTGCACGGTTCCAATTGGTCGTTTCCTATGGAGAAGAGCCGGCAAGAAACTCCACGGTTACTTTTTACTCACGGGGCACAACCCGTCATCGATAACATGGTATGTCAAGCATAAATTCTTTACACTTGCACAAAATTCAAAAGCGATTTTCTAGTGAAAACTCCCTGATGTTGAAAACCAGCGTCAGACAGCATCTGCCTGGCATGAATGCTGAAATGAACCTTTTTGGCGAAGAGCCGTGAGCCACGCTCTATTGTTGTTAAAGACATTATTTTCACTTTTTTATTTTGTTACTAATTGTGTTTTGTGTTTCTTTTAACTGTGTCCAAAAACGTTAACGGAAACGTAAACGTTAATCTTTCTTTCTATGTTAACTAGGGACTGTAATTGTAAGTAAAGCTAAGTAAGATCTCATCATTATCACTCCAGAAGCTCTGTGAACTTTGTTATGATCAGATAACAAAGCAGTGTAATATTCTAAAGTTCTTCCTAGAATCTCATCCATCACACAATGCCTTAATAAACTTGTACCAGATAAAACAGATTATGGTTCATATTTTATCTGTACGGCTGAGTGCGGCAGCAGGCATCAGTCTTTCATAACGATAGTTAGGCTGTCTCTTTGTTATAGGATATCTTCGTAAGCCACAGAGGTCATTAGTTTCAGTCTAAACCTACTTGGAGGTTATAATATTAGGTCTTTACTTATGAAATTGCCGTTTTGTATGAAAAAATTTAAACGAATTTTTTTCATGTATTTTTTATTTGTATTAATTGAAGTCACCCATGCAATCAATGCATCTTTGCCAACGCAGTGGCAGTTTATTGATGCCCTTCTTAAAAAAATCAGCTGGACGGGAGGCAACAAATTCTTCAAAGGCATTTTGTACTGCCTCTCGGGTATTGAATTTTTTTCCCGCCAAGAAGTTATCCAAATTCTGGAAAAAGTAGTAGTCTGTAGGCACAAGGTCTGGTGAGTAGAGCGGATGACGGAGAGCTTCCAACCCCAGTTCTTGCAACTTGGAGACCGTCTGCAGTGCAGTATGAGGTCGCGCGTTGTCGTGCAGGAGCAGCGGAGACGAGCGATTGACCAATGCTGGTTGGAGATGTGCCAGCTTCTCCATCATTGTGTTCAGTTCTTCACAGTACACATCTGCAGTAATGCTCACCCCGTTTGGTAAGAAGCTGTGATGAATCACACCGGCGCTAGACCACCAAACAGTGACCATCACTTTTCTAGGGGTAAGTTTTCGTTTAGAGCATTGTTTAGGTACTGAACCAGGATCCAACCAACTTGCTGAGCGCTTGCGGTTATCAAACAGAATCCATTTTTCATCGCAGGTAACAATGCGGTTCAAAACTCCTTCATTTGTGTGTCTGTTGAGCAGTGCAAGGCACGCCTCGACGCGTACTTCGCGCTGGCGATAATTGAGTTCGTGGGGCACCCATTTGTCAAGCTTTTTTACCTTGCCAATTTGACGCAAATGGACCAATATTGTTTTGACGCTAACGTCGAAAGCTGTTGCTAATTCAGCCGTAGATTGTGTATCATCAGCTTCCACAATCGCCTTTAATACGTCATTGTCGACCAAAGTCTTCGGTCGACCGCGAGGTTCATTTTTCAGGTCGAAATTTCCAGAACGGAAGCGAGCAAACCAATAACAGGTGGTGCGTTGGTTTGTAGTGTTAGCTCCGTAAACGTCGTTGATGTTGCGTGCCGCTTGTGCCGCGTTGCTGCCACGACGGTACTCATATTCCATAATTACTCGAAGTTTTAACGTATCCATGATGACGAAAAAGATTGAAATGCGATGAAAATGTAACACTAATCATTAAACAAATGACTTCTATTGAAAAAAGAATTCCATGTTTTTAAAATAAAATTAATTTGAAATTAGAATTCTTAGCCAAACAAAAATTATTTTGATTTGAAATGGCCAGTACTGCAGAACGGCAATTTCATAGGTAAAGACCTATTATAACCTCCATCATAAATATTATGATGTGCGTCCATTCTTAAAAGCGTGAGTACCTACGAGTTCAGCAGTAAATAAATAAGAGGAACAATTCCCGATTCTTGGGACGAAGGCCTTTAACGCGGCTAGGAGTTGACTGGTAGAAATCGTCACGTAAGGAAAAACCGTTATAAGTATCAGAAGTTTTTGCTTTAAATCATACATGAGCAGGAAGTTCCTTCCCGACGGGGGTCCCCCGACCGTACACGTTTTTTTTAAAGACTGTTCTAATCTGTGTCTCAATCTATGAAAAATACTTATATTTGCGACGGTGATTTTCGCTGAGATGGGATTTCGACTTTAATTTAAACGGTTTTTCAAATAAAAGAAAAAAAAAAAAAAAAACTCTTATTTCAGACATACTTGGCCCATAATAATTGTTAGTCGAAAGACTTATGAACTATGTTAGTACATTTAAAAAATTGAAACAACCACACCACCGCCCACCACTTTTTACATTTGTAATTTTACATTTCCTTCGCGGAATAGTATTTTTTTTAGTTCTTATTATTATTCTTTTGAGCCCTCTTGAGGCCATGACCTATCCGAATATCAAAAAATCTTTGGCCTAGATGTGAAAATAGATTCGCTGTTACAATCTATATCTATACATATAATAAATCTGTAGACGAGGCGTTTCTGTACAATGAAAAAAAAAAAAAAAATTGGTGGGTTGTCCAAGAATAACCAACAGATTCAATTTCTACCATTTTTGGAATTTTTGTCTGTTTGTCTGTCTGTCTGTTTGTATGTTCTTTAGTTTGATTGTTCCACTATCACGTAAAAAGTACGAAATCAATATGGTTAACTTTTATACTCAAATATTGTGTGTAACTCGATGTTT
This sequence comes from Lithophane semibrunnea, assembly GCA_947363905.1. Taxonomy (NCBI): domain Eukaryota; kingdom Metazoa; phylum Arthropoda; class Insecta; order Lepidoptera; family Noctuidae; genus Lithophane; species Lithophane semibrunnea. Next base: position 15,472,366 of record OX376208.1, on the reverse strand, counting down.
CAATTAGTTTTTGTTTCATCGCAATCGCTTCAAAATATCAAAAGATATATGAATTTAAAGTGTTCAAGAAGGAATTTTCATTACGTAATGTACATACACGTAACGACATCTATTGACGCGAAATGATACTTACTTCTTAATTACTAGGTTTGTGAGATCGTGTGTTGTTATATGACCGTCATTTTCTTTGCGCGGAAACTTAACGCGATACATTGTGTATAGAATATAACTCTAAAGTTAGATTAATTAAAATTTTCCAGATGCGTTGTTTATTTATTAGTTTAGTATTAGTGCGATAGGTGGCGCTACCTATCTTTCAAATCTTGATAATCATGAAAGAATAGTGACAAATGTTAATTTCTTAAAAAATATAGGTATTTATTCTTTAATTTTTCACTTTTCTACATAGTTTATTAAGCTTACAGAGTGTTCGAACGTTTTCCCATATATTTTGACAGTATCATTTCGTGCTCGATAGATGGCGTTGTTCGTTTAATGTCATTTTCTGAATCGCTCCGTCGAAGAATGACTTTCGCCCAGATATTCCAAATAATTTTTAGTGTAGGTATCTTTGTTTTTGACTTCTTTAGTGTCGATAATATAATAATAATAATAAATAAATTGTTGGTTGCGTTGTCATTCGTTGAAAGTATTGATTAGAGATGGGTTGTAACAGGTGAAACACGATATCTGTGATCACTGTGACTGTGACAAAAAATAACAGATCCAAATATCTGTTAAAATCACAGCCTGTGATTTTTGATAAATACGTATCTCAATCGAATATCATCTTTATTTCTTTTGATTTAAAGTCGAAAATCGTATCTATCTGTTATAAAATCACAGCCTGTGATTTTTGTACAGACGATAAATACGTATTGACTCAATTGAATATCTTCTTTATTTCTTTTCGTTAAAGTCGAAAATCGTATCCGAAGTTTTAACAGTAACAGTCTTGAGGATCTGTGATTTTAAGTAACAGATATTTTTTATCGTTAGGAGCAATTGCTATCTGCTATTTTATAATATCTGTGATTTCTATCTGTGACGATAAATACGCCTCACTCCTAATTGATCTGATTGGTTTTGATTTGGTATTTTGGTTGGTTTCGTTCATTAGGTTCAAATTAAGAAGTCAAGAAACGAGTCGTTACAGATCGATTCAAACTTAAGGCGGCTCGGAAGTTAGCTTTTAGCTGCGCAGTACCCCACCCCTCACCCCCGCTGTCACATGAAATTGTTACTGCGCAGCGACTCGCCTCATGTTTCGAGCCGCCATTAAGTTTGAATCGAACTGTACTATACTTCGTAATTTGTTCGTATGATTCGTGACCACCGCTCATTCGATTCGATCGTTGTTGGCGTGTGTAAGGCCTCGGCCTCGAATCTTGCGGGCAGCGGGGCGGCGGCGGCGGCGGCGCGGGAGCGGGGCGGGCATCAAAGACCCGTTCTCGAAACTAGCGGGCAGATCGCGCGTCACTATAGCCGCGTAGTGTTGTGTCCACGATTTTGCTGTCGAGATATTTGTTTTTATTCGCGAAATAAATGTCTGAACAATGGCGGCAACATCTTTTTGATTCAAATTTATTCCTAACGCTCAATTTATTGTGGGCAACAACACTGCCATGCAGACGCGCGGGCGGTCACCGCTTGAATGGAATGCACCGCTCGCTGCCCGCCGCCTCGCCGCTGCCGCGCCGCTGTTTTCGAGAACCGGTCCATTTGATTTTACGCATAAGATCCTGCTGCGCCCGCGCCGCCGCCGCCGCCGCCGCCGCCCCGCTGCCCGCAAGATTCGAGGCAGAGGCCTTATGGTTGATTTGATTTGTTCGACTATCGGACAGCAATAAATACACAAATATTGGCACATGTTTCTGGGGAAAGTCAACAATATACATCGATAAATACGGTTCCCGAAGAAGAAGATGCCACACACTATCCAGTAGAGTTCTTAGAATCCCTTAACACACCCGGTCTTTCAGCACACAAAATTTGTTTAAAAGTCGGAGTGCCAATAATTCTTCTCAGAAATTTAAGTCCTCCCAAACTTTGCAACGGCACTCGGCTCATAGTCACCAATCACCAAAAAAACGTCATCGAAGCCGAAATCTTAACAGGTTGCGGCGCCGGTGATGTTGTTTTTATTCCAAGAATTCCTCTCATTCCCAATAATTTCCCGTTTAGTTTTAAGCGTGTGCAATTCCCCGTCAGCCTGTGTTACGCCATGACCATTAACAAAGCTCAGGGCCAGACATTATCCGTTGCGGGGGTGGATCTTAGTATTGGTTGCTTTTCCCACGGCCAACTTTATGTAGCTCTTTCGCGTGTGAGCAACCGTAGCAACTTTTTTGTGTACGCTCCAGGTGGTTCCACCGCTAATATTTTATAAAGAGAAGCATTTTCTTAAATAAAAACACAAGTTTTTTGGCAGTTTCTTACTAGGAAAAATCACCAGGCCTGGTCGAAAGATTCCCCCTTTTTAAATGAAGGTACAACTTTTCTAAGCGACATATTATTGTTTTCCGACATCCATGCGAACGAAGTCGCGGGCACAGCTAGTGTATAATAGATAGACAAAATGTCCAAAATAAATAATAATTATGTTATTTATTACCCGACAAAAAGGTTTTTATTTCAAAAGGTAACATATTATGTAGGTACATAATATGTTACCTATTTGGTAAAATAGGTTAAAAATAATGTTAAGTAAAAATTAAAACAGGTAAACAGGCCATTATCATAAAAGAAACATGCAACGTGAAAAAGAAACCTGTTTAGTAATAAATATTGTACGGTGGTACGAAACCCTTCCTTTTTCACGCGAAATTTTCTTACTTATCGTTAATTTTCGTACATCATTAACCACGGAACGGTACATACGTAAAGCGTACAAAGTGTTGATCTACGCCCGTTTTCCGTCAAGCTTCAATGAATGACATGAATTAAGAGAGTCATACATCATGTGTGTGAACTTAATTTCAGAGAGTTCATTAAGGCTGCTTAGATAATTATAACGTGAAAGCATACGATAGCGTTTTTGGAATAATTAATATTCCTTTAAAGACACTGATGAAATAAAATACATAGACATACATAAACTCACTAACTACCACTTCTACTACTACTACTAACTTCTGAATGAAAGGAAATTATCATGCCAAAATGTTATATTTTAAACTTCGCTTTTTAATCTTTTTAATTATGTTTTATTTGTCGAATACCAGGCTTTTGGCTATTTTGTCTATGTTTATTTTATGTTTACTATATTACAAGCGTCTGTTTTTTCCACTAGGTATAAGAAATTATTCCTTAATTATTTCTGTGTCGTGATTGGTGACTGCTGTACATTAAAGGAGCCCTTACAAGATAGTAATCCATCGTATGTACGTACTGTTCAGAGAGATTATCCTTGCTGACTGGTTAATCTTTTTAACATGGCTTCTCTAGTAAGTTATTGATTGACACCAAAATAGTAAGTAAATACAAGTGTTATTGGGTTTTTCCATCTGGAATTTCTCAGTAACAGCCCGGGGTCTGTATTTGTGCCCGGTTGATGGAAATACGATCGCCCCCTGTTACCCGAGACTTAAACATAACTGGGGAAATGTGGATGTAATAGAGGTACACTTCTGCCTAACCCTTCGTGTAATGCAGGCGTGATATGTTTATGTAATAAATGTTGTAATCTATAGAAAGGTGCAAAAACTAGACTGCGGTCAATCGAAGTCATCGATGTTCAGATCGATGGTACAATATTGCGGCCAGTGTGCCTAACACGAACGCGTAAATTCGAACGATTTTAAAATTACTCGTTTCGCACATAATATTTACTTAGTTTTAAGACTTTGTTCATGTCTATGGGTGACATTTCTTGTGCTTTTAGAAAAAAAACACCAATATGCTATACAATAGTTGGACTATTTATTCAAAATTTTAAGTTTAAGTCACGCGTTCGTGCTATTAGCCTCTGACCACTTTACAATATTTTTTTTATATCGATAAGTGGTATGCAGTTGATCTAACTATGAAGTCTGTTTCAAAATGTCATAGCAATGGATGGTCGATTGGACCGATTATTATAGACTGGTTGACTACGATCGACCGCAAACTAATAATCACTACTGTAAGTAGTCGCGTTTTAGCATGACAATAGTGTTCATTGACCCTCCGACATTTCTTAGATATTTTTTTATTTAAAAAGCTGAAATGTAGTCCGTTAACGCTCTGTCACAATTTCTATCGTGATCTTCAACATGTTCAAATAACGAAAAACTATGCTTAGTTTATTGTTTGTGATTCCTACGGAGAAAAATTAGGGAAAGAGCAATGACCGCTATTGCCCCGCTAAAAGGCGACAACTGTAGTACTTCTCATACTCAATCACAATAAAACTTCTATAGACGGGTAAAGACGTAACAGCCTACAAATCCTTGATTTCCAATACCTAAATCCAATCGAGAGAGCTACTACGGTATTCCTTCAGATCGAAACGTGGGGACAATAGCTCTATCCATTAGGATAGCTGTTCAGATAATTGCTGAACAAATTGGATGAGGAATTGGGGACTAGTTTTCCGTATTCCGCATCGAATTTCCTAGTTTTTCTTATCAAATCCTTTTTCGCTGTTAGGTTCTTACTTTTTATTTGCTGATGTGAAGACTATCTTTGTTCGTACTGCAGAACAAAGGCGTTAGACGTGCCATTAATTACGCTGGCTTACTGTGTTAGATGTTTTAAAGTGAGTATGTATGATGATAGACGGTAATCTATTGATACAAAGTGAATGAGTTGTTCCAAATTGTCAAAGCTAAGACGTTTATATAAAGAATGATATTCTGCTCGAACATGCTTGGAAATTAAAGCATTATTTTGACAACCTTATGCCAGATAAATTGAAGATGCTGTGCTGGTTAAATATATGCGAGCAGAAGGCCGGCAATGTCAGTATGAAAAGCCATATCTGTCGTGTTTAGCGGCTGAATAAATTACTATGACAACTCATATCTGTCAAACTTTTACTTCGACACATGGCATTAAATTTCGATTTGCCTTGCGAATAGAGTTTTTCAAAGTAAAAATAAAAGTAATAGTACATTACTGTTGTGGCCAGCAATATGTGCATTGATGGACGATCGTGAAAATGTGGGCCCAGGCGAAGCCGAGGCACACATTTGTGAGTCCATCGATGCCTGGTTCCAGCCAAGCCTTATATAATGCGTGGAAATTCAAGCTAAATAAGTACCTAAATTAATTATAAATTCCAGAATCGATTTCGAACAACGATAATTATTTTTTTCCTCTGCCTGTTTGCTTTCAAGGACCAGAGTTACTATGATTTAGCGCTTCTCTAAAATAAAAATAAAGTTAAAATGTAACTTTTATACTGACCTGAGAAAGCTACCCACTCTTATGTGTTGCTAGGATAATAAAGAGGTAGAACAAAGGAAAAAGAAAACATTGTTCTCTTGCAACAAAAGGGAACCTAGTGTTATGCTCGCGAAGTTGCAAGTGCGTACTTCAGGAAATATCTTCAGGTTTCAGTGGGTTGCTGTAAAATAACGGTATCAAAGTATGAAGTGTGGGTGGTGCTTATCAAACTTTGAGTTTTGAAATAATACAGCTTTTAATGCCTCAAATTCCTACTAGGCAAAAATTAACAAACAGGAAAAGGAAGTTTTCATTTCTGTTCTATTCGCTTTGGAGTCAGACCATAGACCTAAATTGGTAGCAGAAATCAGCCTAGCCTTTTCCCAACTGTGTTGGCCGGCTTCCAGTCTAACCGGATGCAACTTAATACCAATATTTTACATGGAGCGACTGCCTGACAAAATAGCAGCAGTAAAATGGTGATAGAATTCAGTTTATCAATTCACAATCAATTTTTTTTTTTCAATTTAACTGCATTATAACCTTTTTTAATCAAAAGATCTATTTCTCTTAATACAGTGCGCTCGAGTCACACATATCTACATCGATTACAGTTAGAAATGGTTGAATCCGACTCACTGTTTGAACAGATTTCAATTACTTTTTATTTGATATCGTGATTGGAAAAATACTCTTAGGAATGGCTTCATGCGAGATGTTTGTTTTAAATGATTAGTTTTTATTTTATCTAAGAGTAGGCAAGTGACTTTACATAAAAAGGAACAAAGAAAAAATATATGTGATTTCAATTATTAATTAATTTAACATTAAACTTCAATAAAGCAATTCATAATTTGTGGACCATTTTACAAAACTTTCAAACAGATGAATTGCGTAATATAAATTGCACGCAGATATTATATTAGTTTGTTATATTTTACGATAATTCATAATATTATCCTATTATGATTCTGCCAAAGTGGCCTTTTTCAGGGGGCTTACCCTGATTGGCTTAATGTGGGTTTGGGGATTACAGACGTAATGTGTGATGTTATATTAAAATAATTCCCCTCATGACGCGACGAATTCAAAATCGTTTAAAAGTTTTGTTACATACCTCAATATATTCACTACTAACTGTAAGCCTTGGCAGTCTAAGCTTCGTCCTAGTCCACATTCATTCTATTCTGTAATATTTTGTTTCAACCATCCCAATCCTCCAATTTTCATGGCATAGTGTTCCTATTCATACAGTAGCAAAAGATAGGTCACTATAGTACAGCACGAATTTTGAGAGCGCTATCTCAAAGGGAATTACATTTTAATCACAAGGAAACTCTGATTAAAGGCCAGAGCTGGTCCGAACGAGCGAGATAGCTCTATAATTTGTATAGCTCTGTCTCACTTCCCCTATAATTAAAGTGTTGAAATATAAAAGTGTTCTTTCACTAGTTGTGGAGTTTAATTTGGGATATTTTTGACCAAAACCCCGCCGGAGGGGTGTTCAGCCTTTTATTTATTTGAAAACGGTTCACGTGGGCGGAGAGAGGGTTAAATTGAAATTATGTATTTTTGAGACGAGATTATAAAATCTGGATATGGTCAAAGATTTGATTTTGTTTTTGTATAAGTAGAGACCTTTTACTTGGGTCAGTTATGGGCTGATATGCCCAAAGATAGGTTCTGGGTACCTCCAGTAATAAAAATATCGACTATAATAATTAGATCCTTGTGACTTCGCTGAATGTAGGTATCTTTCACGCGGAAATTAAATGAAAATTACACAATTTTGACTGTTTCTGGATGATTCAATAAATGAGAATAAAACTATTTAATTAAATCCCGAGATATTTAAACGGATACATCACAAAATTAACGGACCACGTCACATGAATTACACGTTTGTTGATATTCCAAGCACTGCAGGGAATTTAATGATAGGTACACTCATTAAATTGCAAAATAATTGTAATTTCTGTTTTATATCAATTGTATACAATTAATTTGTTTACTGATTCGATGCAAAGTTAATTGAATTGTGATGTGAATTATCTGGTGGTTGGTTGACCAGTGTATTGTATATCAAAGTAGGTTTAAAATAATTATTTTACCATTTTGTAGTGGGACAAACATAGTCATCACAAGGTTGCAGTAATCGAGGATATATCGGCCCCCGACCCATCGCGTTGCATCGCATCGCCCGCCCGCGCTATTACTTTGTTTCGCGTAGCGTTCTTTCTTTTTGCTCGACTCCTAAGGGTCGTAGCGTGATGAGAAATAGCCTAGATAACCTTCTTCAAGAATTTGGATATCAAATGCAGAAAGACTTTTTCAAACCCGACTAGTAACCTAAGCTAATCGCGTTCAAAAAAATAATAATCCATCTCTTCAGCATTGCTATTTTTTTTTTTTTTTGAGTATAGAATATAGAAATATGGTGTCGTGGACTTTTTGTAGAATTATTTGAGGCTGACCAGGTTGTCTTATATTGTTTTCATTTTAAGCAACTATTTAGACAGCGCATGCAAATAATTCTGTTCCGACTAGCTAGACAAAAATTGTGATCGCTCGACTAATATTCATGATATAAATCACTCAGGAATAATGTAGCTTACTACCAGTGATTTTTTTTATTTCAAAAGTTTGAAAATTTGGTTAAAGGCGTGATAGAGTAAAAAAAGCTCCTCAAATGCAGTAAATTGCTCACTTTTAGATTCTACCCGTGGAATGCGTCCTTTAACTACTAGGTAGGGATTATTGGCGTACCTTTTTTTTTGGTTTGATCAAATAACTTCTCCCGCTCTGGGCGGAAGGCGTGTCAGACTCGTACTGACTAAAACCCACATGTGTTCCTTCAGTTGCCTGTATGTTGCCAGAGGCCAAGGTGTCCCTTTCAGAGTTTCCTGCGACCCCGTCAATTTTACTGTTTTTCTTTGAAGCGCGCGTGGAACATAACGCGCCGTCGACCCGGGCCTGGTACTTATCGGGCGGCGAGCTACCCATTGCTCACAGTCCGCAAGCCCGCGCCTACGGTGGCCGGGAATCAGCCTGGGATTCCCGACGCCCAGGGCGTCTCCTGCGGCGACAACGGGCGCGAGGGCGCGAAATTTGCCTCTCCCTCACGCGCTCCGCCTCCTCCTTCGCGAGCATTACTGCAGCAGGAGGTGACGGTTTCCCATGTCCTCGCTTTTATTGGAGCACCTGGGACCACCTTATCATTACAAAACTAGAGAGAAAAAATTACTTGAATCGCAAATTCTACTGTTCGCAGGACAACTAGTAATATTATGGTAAGAAAAATAATATTTATAATCGTTTCCACGGCCATAATATATGAGAATATGCATTGAAGAAAAATATTTTCATTCATTCTTGCATATTTGCGGCAAGTATATAATCCTGGTTTGAGATGAGAAACAGCCGCATTTGATCTGCGAGATACATTCAGTGCGCAAGCGCGGAGATCAATGCTCCTCTTCATGAGAACAGAACAGAAGACGAACCTTTGCAATTCAGTGTGACTGCTGTTGGTGGCTGATGTTTTAATTATTATTTGATCTTGGTGGTAATGAAGCTGTTCCATGGTGAGTAAACTGCTCAATTAAATAATTTATTTAGAGTTTTCAACGTTGTAACTTCTGTGTCCTCAAAAAATCCAACTTTTTAGACGCTTTGCGTGGCTTGAAACAGGGCCTAGTGGGCTTTTATTGAAAGAAGCAGTTATGTTCAAAAGATCGCTGATATTAATATTGTGATCGCCAAGGTTTGAAAAATGTCCTGGTTTTTGCCTTGAATTCCAAAAGATTTCCGTGTGCACCGAACACCGAGAACACAACTTTTGGATGAAGTTTTTATTATTTTTCGCTGAACATCTCATTTTAGGCATTTTTAATTTTTTTTAAAGTTCTAGCAATCCTGCTGCCAATACTGCTGCCTATGCTTCCGCAGTCGAGTGCAGTATTCTGCACGGATGGCGTCACTTGCGTCTGTAATGACAACTTTGCACCAGTGTGTGCCTCAAACGGATGCAGCTACCTTAACAAGTGCAGGTACTGTAGTCTAGACACGACATTAAATGTAAAACATCGAGTTTAAGGGGGATCCGTCAAGGTAGCCAGTGAAATTCAAAATGTCTCATGTTTTTTTACTAATTGCAGCGCAGTTTTGCGTTGTACGTAGATCAAACAGACAAGAGATAATAATAAAATAATTACTAATTTATAGTAATTTAAACATCGCAAATCGTCGTATTTTCACGATTTTATTTTCATCAAATATATTTTGAGAACTATATTGATGTGGGAAACAATTTGAAAAAAAAAACGTAAAAAAGAGTTTTGCGGCTACATTGAAGAAGCATCTGAAGATAGAGACGATGCTCGTCAAAGCCGAACATTTTAATTACACTGTCTCTATGTCCATAATTATATCTCAATACCATTTTATTTTTCAGATTACGTTGTGCCAATGCAGTTTATCTGAAGGATGGGCGTTGTTTCTCTGAGAGGAAAAATAGGTTAGGACCAACCGGCATGCCTTGAGAACTAATTACCACATGATTTACTCAATAGATGTAACGTTATGCTTGTCTTGTTATGTTATATCATCTTTTATACTTCAGAATTAAAAGGAAATACGAAATATTTTTCTTTTACTATTAAGGGGGATGCGGTAAGGAGCCTATGAATTCTATACTTCTTATGTTTTTTGCAATTTGCAGGTCAGTATCGGGTTGTATGACTGTATGCGTATGAAAATATGATTTGTGATCATTACAAATAGGTATTATGTTTACAGAGTTATAATAATTAGAATCATCAGTAAAATGATTTAATTTCAAGTTATCCTAAAACCGAATTTACATTACAAAACTAGTTGCGAAAAATAGTTATTCATTCTTAGTTTCACGTGTAAATAGATAATTATTTACTCGTCAAACTATCAATAAATAACTAAGTTGCGTAACTAGTTTTGTAATGTAAATCCGCCTTAATGAATAGTGTTTCATGAAATCATATACATATGATCATTATGCGGGCCAGGTGAAAGTTTGCTGTACATATTAAATTCTTTCTTACAACTCGGTATAACCTCAGTCCAATAGCATAAGAAGTCACGTTATTTCTACCATTTATTTAAAGAAATTTAAGCAAAATTGGAAAACAGGCCTCATGTAAAGTTGGTAAGCTCAACAATAAACTATCCACATATTGGACTGGACTTGTGGGACTGACCGAAGCTAGTATCAATTCCAAGAGTTGAGAGCTCTCGTCGGCAAATTGAGTATCTCGACCACCTTAAGTGCCGTCTGAGGCTACTCCAGGATACTCGGGTATGAAATGGGATGTAGGTACTCATTTATATGATGAAAACATGAAAACATTTTGATAAAACATATGACATTTCTTTTCAAATTATTGAAGAACCATTTTCAGTGATGACTTCTCCTGCTCGTTATGTTGTACGACCAAGACCAGTTGCACTCTCCAGGACCAAAATGTTTGCGGGAAAGTCCGAAAGGGATACCGGGGCCCTTGGCAACAGGCAACTGAAGGAACACGGGTGGGTTTTAGTCAGTAAAAGTCTGACACGCTCTTCCGCTCCGCCCAGAGCGGGAAAAGTAATTTGATGATTTCCCACCCTCAAAAAAAGAAGAAACTAAATGTTAAAAAACGATAAATCTGTCCATGTCGCCAAATATTGGTCAGGCAAAAGATCTCTTTGAGTAATTGATACGAAAAAGTGTATCACGTATTTTATACGGTCTAATGATTTATTATGTTAGTTTATATGTTTTGGCAAGCTAATTATTTTTTTCTGCGATATTCTCGGCTGCAAGATAAAGTAAACTGCAAACTCCTGCCTCCTTAAAGGTCAAAAGGCTTGCTATCGTTTGCACCTTTTGTCAGGATTCCTGTTATCCCTTGCACAGTCTTAATTGTTGGTTCGCTATTGTTATTTATTCTGTGGCGTCCCACTGCAGGACAAAAGCATCATTCCTCTTTGTCTATGGTCTCTGATGAAGTGATTTCAGACAGCATTGGACAACTTTAGAGGAAATCCTAATCATATTGCAATAAGCGAATACTACCCGGTTCCTTGAACGAAAATCAGTTCTTAGCTAACAAATTCTGAAACATATGAAAATTGCTGTCATTTATTAGTTGATTGCATTATGCCATTCAGATAAATCGACATCAGTTTAATTTGTACACGTCATTGATTTTCGTTTCAGAAACCGGTTCTCATTAAATTTTGCTCCCGACCGTCCATAAATCGACATCTGTTACGATACATCTGCCTGTAAATATCAGCATAACTATTAAATCGATGATGCCTCTCCATTTTCCCCTATTTAACGAAAATGTGTCGAACTGTTAACTCGTTGGACATAATGAAACGCATACCGAGGGCATTTCCCGGTGCGTTGAATTGACGTCACTATAACGGAAATTAAATAAGGCGTCGATAGACTTGGCTGAATTCATAATAATGTATGCAGATTTTGTTGTGTACATAGTTTAGTCATTTGAATGCAAATGGAAAGGAAAAGCGACTCATTTTGTAAACGTTATTTGAAATTAGAAAAAATAATTAAAAGCTTTGAGTTGGACAATTGGATTGGAATAAATCTGTTTTTCCAGATTTCTGATTCTTTATTAAGTGCCAGTAACATAGTTTGGCTATTAAAACCTCTTTACAACTAAATGATTACCAATAATGTACAAAAATCAAAACCACCGGTTTTTTTTGCAAAGGGGTGTATAATTACTTGTCCTGACTGTTGATCTATATGCTTAATTAAAAATTGGCCCGCATAGTTATTTATCTAAATAAATGTTAAAGATAGTAAATATTAGTTAACTAGGGGGAATTTTTATACATTTTTTATTATAAACCTTCGAAATATATTCTCCAAATGATGGTGAACACCGCATTAAAATTCTTTAGTTTAGAAGAACATGGCGATCACACAGGCGACAGACATTATGTATCGAAGAATCCTTTTCCCTGCGGTGTGCCAATAATAATTATGCTAATGTATACCGGCATTATCTGCATTAACGTTAAAGACAGTTACCGACTCATATTACGCCAGCGAATTTCGCAAAACGGAGCGGATTCTCTCCCTCATATTACATTAAAACTTGGCAGAAATCTGTTGAGCAAAGTCCTCATAACTAATAAGCAGAATACAGTAGTAAGCCGCCTTGTCGCCGACTTGTAAACTCGCTTACGGCACTACTTAGTTCGTTCCGAGCCGGTTGGAATTGGACCGGATAGGTATCGTACCTGCTTCAACTTTGTCTGACAACTTGGGCGATGTTTCTGATAAATGTTGAGCTTTACTATGATGTAAGAGGTAATAATTAATAGTAGGTACCTATAGTCGTCATTTTGTTATTTCAACTGTCCAATTTTCGACATAATTTACCTTTAAGATCACTTGGGACGACCATCTGATCACGATCTTCAAGATTCACTTACTTATATAGTAATAATACCTATACCACTTTTCGAGAAGTAGTTATTACGGCTTTACGGCTAAATATGCTTGATATAACCCAATCCATAAATGTAATTTAAAGACACTGACCTGCCTCGCCAAGTAGTTTTTATCTTTAACTCATTCAAAATATGCATGAAGCAACCTTTCTTTCAAGTTGAAATTCCCTCTACAAGATTCTAAAATGTACCAAGCAGTTCTACCTCGTACTAAATTTTCCTTGAAAGATATAATCCCTCACACTTGTCACGGTACTATCTTTATTACTACGTCTATAACTCCTACATGGGAAAGGCGGAGTGTCTGCACAAATTGGATCCCGATTGATAAAAATGAATTTCTGCAGCTCCACAGTTATATTTCTACTGAAGGATTAATGGAAATGAGTGTAGGAGCTGTTAAAGCTTTTTGAAATAATAACGTCTTCCAGTAAAAATGAAATTGCACACAGTTCATCCTATTTAATTAGTTGATAGTGGTAATATAGCACTCATTAGGATCACTACCACACTAAATTTATATAACACCCACAAAAAGTAAGCATTGGAAGAAAATCAGTGGGCGTAGCAACAACGTGCGTGCTAACGTAATGTAAATACGAGCGGTGTTAAAATTGAAAGTACTCGTTTTACTTACAATATTCACTTAGTTTGAATACTTTATTCATATTCATGGGTGATAATTGACAGATATTCGCACCAACACATCTATACTCCAAGAACTCACCATCAAGCAGCGTCTATCGGCTACAGTACAGGCTCGAATACTCCAATTCTGTGTACATGTATCACGACGGGGAAACAATTCGATAGAACATCTTGTAGTGCAGGGAAAGGTCGAAGTAACAAGAGCACGCGGTAGGTCACCCATGCGATGGAACGACCAGATTAAATCCGCAGTGGGCAGCCCGTTACATGAATGCACACATGTAACAGCCGACAGAGAGGGATGGCGTCGCATCGTCAGACAAATCACGGCCGGTCCGAAATTTCACTGCAACTTGATGACCACGACCGCTCTGTCAAGAGTGCATCGACAAAGAAGATTGATTGTTGTTGTTGCAAAAATTTAGATAACATCAATGACTTACTAGACTAAAAATTGATTTTGATACGTTGTGAGAAGGAATGCCCTTGGCCTAGGCCATGGCCAAAATTGAGCATTGATCACAACACTTGCTCAACGCGGATTGGCGACCGCGGTACTGATGGTGTGTATCTATAAATTACCATGTTTATTACAAAAATCTAGACAACAAATGGCTTCCGATCTATTGTCGTAATCTACAATATAATAACCTTGTACCCCGTGTCACTTGTCGTGGCATAAAGCCAATCCGTCATAGGAAACAAGGTTTTTGTGAAACAATGCTAGACTTTTGGGAAAACAGATGTGTCCTTGAGTTAGTGCTTAAAACAAGTTAGGTTTATAAAGATATGGTTAGTCATATTTTTTACTTAGCAAAGCTCGGGCCGAAGGGTTCCTTGTGTTGTAACTATGTACCACGTATACTTTTCGTGTGGTGGTAGGTTTGAATGCACAAAGTTAGTATCTAAAAAATGTGATGTGGAAAAAATTACCATGAGTGTTATTTTTTTACAAGCATTATATTAGCTTGCTCTGTTCATATGTGTTTCCGGTTACTCCAATTTTCATGCATTTTTCAAGCAATTCCTTTTTTTTTTTTCTCTGCATCCGATTGAGCTGAAACTTGGCATACTTATATAATTACCGAGACATTGTGAAAAAATGATACCATGGAGCTGGTCTGATGATGGAGCCGGAACTTGGCCATAGGAACTCCTCAATCAAACAAGATAGCACCATCGTGTTTGGACTCATTGGCTATGTATTAAAAAGTGCCTTGACACAAGGTGGTGTTCAGGGTCTGATGAAGGAGCCGGACGGTGGCCATGGGAAAATCCTTTTTAGTTAATTAAAAACTTGTTTTTAAAAAGATTTTTACTTATATTTTATTCAAGGATTTTTTTGAGATGAAAATTCAATGACAGGACCAAGAACCAAGGTCCTTCTTAACTCAAGACCACACTGTAAAACATAACCGTAGAGCTGCAAAATTCAGAAAATATCTCAAGTACATCAACTTGAGGGTATTTCAAATTGTCAGTGAGACCCTAAAACCTTTCAGTCGACGGCTCTTGTCTTGTAGATCAAAGTCGAGGCATGACGACGAGGCCTCATTGTGAAGTCGTAGGCGAGTTCTGCATAGATATTCTAATTGTGGACCAACAATGGGCTGTGGGTGGACTTGCGATTGTTAATGCAAGTTTACGGTAGTCTGGGTGAGTAGGTAGACGTTGAAGTGAATAAACTTGTTATATAAATAAGATTATCTACCTTCTAGATGTTCTTATTTCCACCATTCATTTCAAATCACCATTTTTTTAAACCTAATTCTGCCTTGCACCTGGGCACAACATCCTCCGTTCAATTCACGTACAGTACCGTGTAATAGAGTGTCAGTCAGTGCGGTGTGTAGCCCGCTGGCATTACCTACGAAGCTTCGTTCCCGTTCATTCGTCTACTGTATCCTTATGTTAAACGACATTTTCACTACTGACACTTGACAATCTTTAATAATTTGTTTAACAATTTTTTTAATGTTGCATTTACATAATTTAAAAGCTAACAGTCATAAAATAATAATAAGTAGCTTTTAAGGGCCTATACAACCTCAAATTGCTTAGCATGATCCTCCGTTATGTCGAAAATACTGCAGAATTAATTTTTAACTAAATATAATTATATTAAAGTTGAGGATTGATACTAGGTCCTATGTTTGACGAAAACACGATTACATAAAAATTTCTCGATAGAAAACAATTCCAAAGTTACATCTAAAGTCAACTATAAACCGCTGTTATTCAAAAAATACTTCAAATTATATCATAAAACTTAGCACAATAACTGAACTAACTATAAAACAGCTATTTTTCAGCCAGCACCCTCTCTCAGTCTTGCTCTCTCTCAGTCCGCTTTAGAACACAGCAAATGACTGTGTACTTTACTCTGATCTCAACTTATTAAATGAATAATGTATTGTACAGATTTCTGTACATTCATTATTACAACTTTCTTTGCGTGCATTTGCAAGTTTGACAATATTTTAGAAAGTATCTCTAGTTTGGGCGCCATTTTTCACAACAATTCTGGCCGGTTGCCATTTGTGATAACCTACATGTATGTAGGTATGGAGCATACAGTATTGAGATACATATTTATTTAAATTCTTGCGAGTTGCGAATAAGAATGTACCGAGACATGTTCGGTTGTGTGTATGGTAAAGGATTTGCTGAAAGGAACTAGAAGATATTGTTATCGAATAAGATCGGAATATTCTTAGTAGCAGAATCAATCAAAGACTTTGAATTCAGGGATGGTCTGAATTCAAAGAGGCTTTTGAATACAGACTATTTTTTTTCTAGGTACAATTAGGGATTTCCTAATCTATCTCGGCTGATAGTCATCATCATCATCAGCCTATAATGTTCCCACTGCTGGGACACAGGCCTCCTCCCTTCGAGAGTGGGCTGTAACCTACCACGCGCGCCCAGTGCGGGTTGGTAAATGTCTGTGTTCAAATTTTTGTGTTCTAGGATATGCCAGTTTCCCTACGATGTGATCCTCCACCGTTTTGAGAGCAGTGGTGGTGAAATTATTTACACAAACTAAAACGTAAAAAATACACGCAGACGAAGTCGGCTTAAATTCTAGGCTAACCTCGTTGCAATCGCAAAAAAACTACACTGTAAATATTAAACGCATTTTTAAAACACTTTTTACATAAAATTAACTTTCTTCACTTACTCCCAGTCTAACATGTGGTAATCAACACCACTACACCCAAGTTTAAAGCAAATTGACCCAAAACTGGTGGACCGGGTGATTGGAATACCGTTCGGAAGCCTTAAGTAAAATGTTCCAAATATTCTCAAGTTACTAGCTGAGACTTATGCCCGCCTGGTACAACTTCGGTGATAGCCACAGTGAAAATAGGATTTCGGATTTTGGGATTAGGACCCGGAATGGATTTCTGCGGTCTTCAATTAGGATTTTGGGCCTAAAATAGTGGGTGACAGGGGTTGTATGAATTTTCTGAACGTGATTTGTTTTTGATAGTTTTTGGGGTGAAACTGTGTGATAAACCGGCTGTGAATCTTAGGGCCGTAACTGCTAGAATTTATTTGAAATTCACAGATTTTGGTTTAGATGTCTAAATATTTTTTTATGTGTGTGTGAAGGGATTGTGAATAGCAGCATTTTTTTTTTGTATTTGGTTCTTTTGAGACTGAGCAAACGTTGTACTTATTGTAAACGGATTATCAAACTGCAAAAGTCTTGAGAAAATGAACAGGCAGTTTATTTTATTTTTTAAACTTCTACAAAAGACAAAATTGCTATTAAACTGACAAAAATTTCTTGGTAGTTATTGGCCTACATAACATTATTTGAATAAGCAAACACACATTTAATTTACCCATTGACTTACAATTTGCGTGAATATACACACAGAACAAATAGGTACGCCAAGAAAAATACCAAGAAAATAAATACCTTGAAACATCTAGATGATTTCTGGTAAAATAAAAATTGGTTCGGACAAAAGTAAGTACATTTTTTTAATTATAAAAACAAGAGAAACATTTAAAAGGGCTTTTTATTGTTATACCACTAAATAACAAGACAGGCTTATATTCTTTCATTGTGCCCAACTTTAATATCCACCTTTAACCACGGACTGAACGAGCATACAAAAAAATCGACTATACCCAGTTCTTATACTTACTTACTTATGTATTTATATCCCAAAATCTTACGACGTAAAACCTCTTTTTTATTGAGTTCCAAATCCAACACAGTCGTAAAATAACCTGGTTTTATTGTACTTAAATAAACATGTCACCAAACCACAGGGGTTGGGCTAAGCAGGACTTTTTAATTCAGTTGAAATCTGAGACAAAAACGTTACACTGTCTTTTATAAATTGACTTAAAAAATAATCATCCAAATATTGTCTTACAAAAATTACTTTCACACTTTTGAGGCATTACGTCAAAAGTGTCATAATCATGACACTGTCATGACATGTCATGTCATATATAGTCATGACACTTTTGTATTTCCAAAATGAAAAACATCAGCCGCACCGGTAACGGGTCTCATTCATACGTGTGGGTACAAAACCTTTTGAACCCTTGCATAGATCATCATCATCCAGTGTTACTTACTTACCAAGCAAATAAGAAGTAGTTCCTAGTCATTAACACTCACATAGTTCAGCGTTTCGATAAATTCATTTGCAGTCTTCCAGAAAAAAGTAAGTTAGAAAGAAGTTGCACAGATAGCTTCACGGTTGTTTCTCTTTAGAAACTTGCAGAAAATTGAGCGAAGAAAGAAATACTAATGACCACGAACTCGAGAGATAGTGGGATTACAGACTGTTTTGTAAGGGAGATGTGGCTCGGAATAGTTATATCTTAGAAGTTAGTGATTAAGTAAAACCTTTAAATGTGACTAAGGTTAGGTCGGTAACAGTGGCGATGATTGCTGCAAATATTTAAAACAAAACTTATCCATGCACATAAATTCAGTCTGTAATCCCACTATCACAGTCTGTAATCCCACTATAACAGTCTGTAATCCCACTATCTCTCGAGATAGTGGGATTACAGACTGTTTTGTAAGGGAGATGTGGCTCGGAATAGTTATATCTTAGAAGTTAGTGATTAAGTAAAACCTTTAAATGTGACTAAGGTTAGGTCGGTAACAGTGGCGATGATTGCTGCAAATATTTAAAACAAAACTTATCCATGCATGCATTCAGGCATTCTTTTATGTCTTGACAATATCATTGCAAAATCAACATCAGCAGGTGGCGGGCAATTTTTGGCGACAACAAAGGAGTATATCTTTCTTGATGGATGCAGTAACAAGCATAGGCGGCGGAAGGCGTGGGCGGTGTGCAAGTATTCAGAACATTACTAAACTGTTTTACTAACCATTGTAACGCAGGTAGTTTTGGAGTATGATCGCTATGGGCAATAGAATCAACAGTTACTAAACCAATCGTTTCTTTGACGTGGCTTCCGTTCAGCAATATGAAGCTCCAAACTATTTCTTCACCCAATAATATATCATTTTTGCCAATTTTCCCAAATCCCTTTCTCTACTTCTCAGACTATAAACCCATATCAAAATATGGCGAACTGATTCTATTATATTTCTATTGTTCCCAAGGCTATCATTAAATTGGAAAATATTTTACCCACGTTGTTCTTAGGATATTTTATATACCGTTTTTTCCTCTTAAGGGTTCAAGACGTAGGCACGCAAATATCCGATAGACTCTTATCTAGTAAGCTGCTTTGACATTATTGTAAAATAATAATTACGTCTAGTGAGGTGTCTCCTGACTAATAGTAACAGTCGCACGGGTCGATTTGCCGAGGTGGGTCCGTAGATGGCTGATCATCTTTACATACCAAGACATCTCAGAAAGTACGTTAAGCCGTTGTCACTCGTGGATCTTTGGCAGTCTCACACCTGATGCATTTAAATTGTTATTTGATAAAGATGTTACCGAAAACTAGAGTTGTTCACCCGTCGTGAATGCGTTTACGAAAAAACTCTGAAAGCATCACAAATTCTTTCAAGGGTAGTCTTTCAATGTCAAATTAGGTTTAGTGTTGATCTTTCAGTATGATAAATGTTGTCTGCGGAATAAATGTGGCGGTTTGACATATTTTCTACACAACAGCTATCAAACTGTCATATTATTCCTGAAGTAAAATGATAACTGACGATTGAAAAGTCAGCCCTTATTATTAATAAAATTAATTAATAATTATTTAACATCTAAAGCGGAATACACCATGTAAAACAATATTCGAACCACAATCAGAACCGGTATCGTATCGGGACATAATTTACTAAATAATATCCCATTATTCACAATATCTTGACATCTGTATCGTTATTCGTATTCCCCAGAGCGGTGATATTGGCACAGAATATACCTATAATAGGGGCAGAAGGTAGGCTCCATACAACAAGCGAAAAAACAGTTACACGCAAACGTAGACGCGTACTTTCGGCGATCATAAACGAATGCCAGTCACGACTCCGCTTATACTCGCTGTACTGAAGCGTGTTTAAATGTGCGTGCGTTTTCGCTAGGGGTATGGAGCCGAGCTTCTGTACCTATTTATTTTGTGGTGCTGGTATAGATATCGGTACAAATGTAATGTGTTGATATTCGGTGTTTATTTTGCTGATTGTGGTCCCGAGGTGGCTTTGATATGGGATTAATAATCCTGCTATAATCTCATAAATTCTCACTTTCGCATTCAATGCGAACGTGAGTTTGTTTGTTACGCGTTCATGCTAAAACGGCTGAACGGATTTAGGCACATGTAGGGCATGACATAGGACATAGATACTTTTTATCCAGATATTCTCACGGGATCGAGACTTACGCGGGTGAAACCGCGGGATGCAGCTAGTATTGCAAAAAACGTATTAATAGCGGAGCGACCTGTTCAATTACAAGAAAGAAAATAAGTTTATTTGCGCATAAAATTACAGTAGGTATAAAAGAAAAAAAAGTGTTTGACGGTGTAAAAATCATGTATAGATGACAAACTCAGAGATAAATGTAGATCTTCAACAGGTCAACATAATAATACCGCGACGACACGGTTGGCGCAGTGGCTGAGCGATGGACTGCTGCGCAACGTGTCGCGGGTTCGATCCCCGCACGGAACAAATATTTGTATGATCTGAAAGTAGTTGTTCCGGGTCTGGGTGTTACTGTATGTGAGATTCCATGTTTGTAAACGCACCCACGATACAGGAAGAAATTCTTAGTGTGGGGCAACGTTTTTTTTAAAAAAAAAACCTAACGGAAATACCACAAAGTTCAGACTTACCTACATTATATTGCAAAACATCGCAGACTAGTCAGTAAGATGATCATTCTTTCTATCATTGTAATCAGAGAACGATAATTATGTACGTTTTCTGATCAATTTTTTTTAACATTTTTATCAGAGACTTAGGAACAGACATTTGGTCCCAATTCAAATTCAAAATCTGACGATTATTTGTTCTACCACAATTTTTTTCATTTAACAAAACAGACTTTACCTTCCAAAACATTCGTATAAGTAGATCAACAGAAACCCGGTATTATTACAAAACTCAAGATCTTACACCAGTCGCTGAAGTTTAGCTGTGAAACTTGTGCCAAGTCGGAAAACTGAATTTCATTAAACACAACTTCGACTTGTTCACAAATCATTTTAAGTGGTACTTAGATTGTATATTTTAATACTTGCCTCAGTTCGCAGCTGGGCCGGCTCGCTTCATCATCTGAGTTGTTGAGAGGTGAATAAAGGATTGTTATGAGATAAATGCAGCTTGCACTTTGTAATATTGTGCTATCATAAAATGCTTGCTTAATATGCATCCTAATAAAACCACTGCAGTGCACTGAAATGTTTACAACATAGGTACCTACTTTTATTTTAAACAAACTTTCGGCTGTTTAAGAATTTCTTGGGAATTTATTATGTATCATGAGTAAATTTACAGACACAAATGTCTCATTTGTAAAAACCTAGACCCAGAAAAACTACTTATCGGCCATACAAATTATTGGTTTATGCACATAACAACTGAACAACATCATCATCAACATCTAAACTACGTCACCATCTGCCTTAGCCTTTTCCCAACTATATTGGGGTCGGCTTCCAGTCTATCCGGATGCAGCTGAATACAAGTATTTTACATGGAGTGACTGCCTATCTGACCTCTACAACCCAGTAACTGGGTAGGTAATACGATACCCCTTGGTAAGACTTGTTGTCAGACTTTCGGGCTTCTGACGACCCGTAACGACTGTCAAAGATCCACAAATGACAGCCTGGACCAACTTAACCTGCTTTCCGAGGCACGGAGGAGTCTCGGTACGTAAAGATGGTCACCCATCCGCGGACCAACCCCAGCAAGCGTAGCTTAACCACGTAAACAACAACAAACAACATCTAAACTACGTATAGGGTAGAAATCGAACACTTAGTGACGTTACTAATTGAGCCTGCAACTGTTAGGTATGTCTTACACTCGATCTTATAATAATAATAATCTGTCCAGCTTCAGAGTTTCGGTCTACTAGCAGCTTTTTACTTTACCATCGGCAAAACGCAATATGAACCCTCCAAATCAATGCAACGTCCGTAACATGCCTTCCTCTTGAGAAACACGTCCTACCCGCCGATCCACCGTAACATTAATATCCGGTGCGGGCTCACGAAGACATCCGACAGGTTGCTAGCCTTAGGGAACCAGTAGTAATAAAATAGTGTCCTACAAAATGTATTGTGGTATTTATAGACAAAATATTACTGTGTGTTATTCAAATTTGTAGGTAAGTAGGAACTGATTCTTTCATTTTCGACAAATTACACAAGTAAAGTGTCGTAGATAGATAGAAGAGTGGCCAACACTTATGTGAAATTAGCGAAATGATTACAATACAAGGGGCCTGAACCGGCCACATTAGCATAATTCCTCTAAAAGTAGTTCATTTCCTGAATCCCAGCTGTCATTAGCAATTCCTCTAATTTGACATAAAAGCAATTCAGAATTTGTGGACCATTTTACGAATCTCCATAGAAAACTGTCAAACAGATGAACTATTTCGTAATATGAATCGCACGCAGATTATTATTATGAATTGTCAGTTTGTGACATTTTACGATGATTCATAATATTTTCGTATTATGATTCTGCTAAAATGACTGTTTTAAGCCCCCTGTTTGTTAACATACGTATAAAAGGGGTTCTAATATTATCTTGTTAGATTTGGCAATGACAACTAAGTAGCTATTTGAAAACGTACAAGCATGTAAAAGGCAGCACTTTCGGGTCTTTGAAACTTCACAATATGACAACATCCGCCCTTTTCATTCATCCTATTAGCAGCCACAAAAAGCTACCAACAGCCTAAACAAAAACAGCACTTTAAAAGAAAAATATAAAGCGAAACCGTACAATTCGGAAAGAGCATCCCATCCGGTTGCGATCCGGGCCGGAACATTCAATATATCACCGCCTGAAAGGAAATTCTTCAGCAACTTTTACGATCTATCGCCGACGCCGGTTTTCATTCCCGGTGATACATTTTGCACATCCTGTATGTTTAAGTTGCATTGTTGTAGGTAGACTCACCTCTATGCTCCTTTTGGTCTTGAATTGATAGGATTTAACGGTTGGTTTCATATTAGAGCAATATTTTTCATAGTTGACTCAAAAGGTTGAATAGAAACGCATAGTTAGATCAATTTATTTATTTATTTACTAGGTGGTCCCGCGGCTTCGCCCGCGTGGATGTCTGTTATTATAATACTAAAACCTTCCTCGAGAACCACTCTATCCATTAGTGAAAACAGCGTGAAAATCGGTGCAGTAGTTTTTGAGTTTATCGCGAACCTCCCTCTCTTAGTCATATTGTGTTGTGGTAATGCCCAATTATTTGATGGCAGTTGTTCTATGTTAAATGATAAATAAAGACAAATTATTTATTTCTGTAAAAATAAATTATGTTTTAAAACTAAATGAGGAAGTCGGTATTTTATAAGCACCAGAAACAAAAATATAAAGAACATAATAATTCCAAATGAACCTGAGTTAATAAAAATTCATATCAGGAAGTGAATTAACATAGATATTGTGAAGGGAGCAAGCGTAGAGTAAGTAGTCCGTGCCGTAGCACTGAATATTACAAGATGGCACAGCTGTGACCACAGTTATAAATGTGTGAAGGGGATTCCATTAAACATTAATGTACCTGTTTATTATTTCTAACAATCTTGCAAAGGCCATCGGAATACGTATTCACGTTCGATATTAAAATGCAACTGATAGCAAAGAATATTATCCTAATCCTAACTAATAATTTAAATGGGAACGTGAGTTTCTTTTTTGTTTACTTGTTTGTTACGCTTTCACGCTGAAACGGCTGAACAGATTTGGATGAAATTTGACACACGGGTAGACCATGACTTGGATTAGGACATAGGCATACTTTTCGTCCTGGATCGCAGACGAAGTCGCGGGCAACAGCTAGTTTAATCTAAAAGCAAGAAAAAACATGTAATCTAAACTAATATTATAAAGAGGTAAAGTTGATTATTTGTATGTTTGAAAGAGGTAATCTCTGGAAGAACTGATCCGATTACAAAAATTTTTTCACTGATTCTGCTACTCTATTGCTGAGTGCCAGAGTTTAATGTTAAAACATGCGGGCGAAGTCGGGAGCAGAAGCCAGTATTGTATAATAATACAAGTCTTAATATTTATGAGGACCAAAGCTTGTTCAGGCGAGATTATATGGAACCCCATATTTTTCTCTAAAATGTTCACTTTCTTCCCGGTACTCAATAATTTATGATTCTTTTATGCGGTACAATATTATGGCAAAATCGTAAAGAACAGACTAAAGTTCGAGTAAAAAATATAAGAGAGGTATAAGTACCTAAATAAGGAAAAGAAATTACTAAAGAAGATGGAAGCCTAACTTTTTTACACAAAGTATAAAATAATAATATCAGTTTGTTTTTAAAATTAGTATTAGTTTTTATTCAAATGTTCGTGTGTATACACATGTTGCCCAGTAACTGTGTTGTAGACCTCATCGCAGAAAGGCAGTCGCTCCATGTAAAATACTGGAAGCTGACCCCAACATAGTTGGGAAGAGATCAGGCAGATGATGATTCACATCTGCTTTCTCATGCTCATATAAAAGGCAAAAAATCCTAAACTAGTAACAGACAGATATCTTGATGCCTCGGTAAATATACTAGCTAAAAAAATAAATAACTCGCTAAAAGAAAATAAATATGCTAGCTAAAAGAAAATAACTCTAACAAGTTTTCTAATATTTAAACGTACACTAAATTAAACTGTGTAGTTTCAAAATTATGTTTCATTTTCGTTCCCCTTTCCAAACTTTTCTACTTTCATGAGGAACACTGAAAACTTTACTTTTACTGCTAACTTGGGCGTCGTTTTATATTATGTCTGACTACTTTAAGACCTCATTTTCCTGGTAAAAATGTAGCAACAAAAACCCTATGCGCATCGAAAAAGTTTTGGAAATGTGTGCGAACAGCATAGCAGTGGAATTCCCTGTGTTCAGTGTTTCTGTAATCTGAGAAGCTTCAAGTCGAAAGTGAATAATTTACGTGCACCATCATTGACCGCATGATCGCTTATCATGTGAGATAGAGACCAAACAGAAGCCTTAATAAAACCTTACACAACTGAAACCGAGAGTTTAGCTTGTTAGCATTCTATACCGATATTACAAAGCTGTGGATTCAAAATTGGCAACATTTCCGTTTGTGGCAACAGGTTGCTGGCCTATACCTTCTTATCACTGACAAGTTGGAGTAGGATCGAGCGAGATTGCAGGCTGAGTATGAGGTCCTGGCTTTGTTCCTCGGATGTGAGGAATTGTATTGGAATACTCTCAATATGGGCAATGTAAAAATATTATACTAGTTGATATTATGACATCACAGTGTTTCCAACATTGGACAGTGCTATTAAATTCAACTATACCTGTCGGTATGCCGCTACCGACCTTATTGCAGACGTGACGGGACAAATGCATGGGAAATTCTTTGTTGGAATCTGGAAAACTAATAGTATTTTTGATGATATTAATGTTTGCTGTTTTGGGACTCATTGTTATGGTTAGGGTCCTGGTATAAATCACCGTTTATTTTTGCAGGTTAAGGCTGGAGTGAGGTTATTTCTAAAGGTGTAATCCTAACTCCTATGTTAAATAGTATTGGTGGTGGTGGTGGTGGTTTTCGTTGTTTACCAAATGGACAAGAACAAGACATTTTAAGTTTTCGCCAACTATATCCACAAATTAAATTATACTTACATACTTCCCCCCTTTAGTTTTATTGCTTCAAACAGTATAATATGCACAACTTCATAACGCTTATTTTATAATATGCACAATATGCAAGTACTTATTCATATATTATAGGTATTGAATTGTAAGGTACGTTTCACACAGTGATAACGATTTATTTAACCACGCCCCCCCCCCCCTCCGGCGCATTCCTGCTAATATTGGAAAAATGTAAATTCCACGACACTCGAGTATTCCGATTCATTTCAAATATTCCTTCTTATAAGTCATATTGTAGGATGAGATGGATATTTTAATAATGTATTGGTATTGGAAGATTTTATTAGTCTTTTTGTAATTAAGAATAACTTGGATCAATTCGGAAATTGCTTTGAATTAATTAAAAAAAAGAGTTTAATTGTCTCAAAGGCTATCTTAGATAATTTATTTATTGTTACAAAAACATGTTACAGATATTATTTCCACCAGTTACGGATAAGCAAAAACTGACAGAAGTTAAATCAAAAAGTTTAAAATGTGTCTTGATGACGAAACCACATTTAGAACACTAACGGCCAGTTTCTTCATCAAAAGTAACACCCAAAGTAACGTCAAAAAGTCAAAGAAACGGTTACATTTGTTTCTGGCCGTTTTTACACGGCACGGGTTCTTTACGTAACGGCGTATAAACCGCGCCGTAGAAAAAACGTATCTGACAACAAGCTTCCATAGTAATCCATACACCACTGACGACCGTGCCTGCACACGGCGAATAAACCGTAGTTTTTCACAGCAAGAAAAATGTGTGTGTACAAGGGGCTTAAAGAGTGGTAGAAAAATAAGATATGTACTTACCTACTATTGTATGTATTTACCCAATCAGCTACAACATTGTAGACATTATTGTGATTTGATAACAAAACCGAAGCGAAGTAGAAAAGCTGTTAGTTTTATTGAGTTATAAAGTTCCCCTGAGAGCAACTAAGTACAATAAGTTACGGACTTACGTGAGATTAAGTTGTATTACTGATCTTCACGAAAAGAAAAAGAAAGAAATATTCTTTTGTTCCTAATTTTGACGCAAACGTTTAGAAAGAAAAGAAAAGAAGAAAGAAAAAATATTTATTCTACACAAATAAGTCGCTTAATTAATATAAAATAAACACACTGTTAATAGTAGCGATATGTATTTTATGTTTACTTTATATTATGCAAAGTAGCCAAAAGCCTAGTGTTCGACAAATAAAAACAAAAAGAGTTAAAAGTTTTACAAGGTTGTCTATTACTTGATGCATTGACAGCAGGACGGTATTTTAATGTATTCTAATTTTTCAGTCCAATTTAATACTGAAATTTAATTCAAAGACTAAAAATCGAATCAGCTTGTCTTATCTATTTCCGGGATTCAAAAAGAAAAATCCCGGGGTTTCGCAACATGTTTGAACTCGTGCACGCCAGTGAGTTACCAGCTTAATACAACATGATGGCTAGAGGGCACGCGCGGGGCAAATGTCCTTAAAGAATTTCTCGCAGTGTACCTGGTACCAAAGGAAGGAAAGGTAAGGTTTATTTATGACCATTTTCACTAATACTAGGCGATACCTTAATTAATGTCTGAATAAAAGCGCGCTTTTGGAATTTCAACCCTCGGCTCAGCACCGAAGTAAATAATTCAAAAGCTCGCTTTTAGGTTCAGAAGACTAATAACAACTAGGTAACACAATTTTGGTGAAATTCCTTGCACGGTTGTTCAGAAGCGTAGCTTATCAAGCTGTTTACTGGTTAGTGCTGGGTTCTGTGTAGTAATGATATACATTTTTGCATTTTATTTAAATCTATCTTATCTTTCTATCCCTTACATGGAGACTGCTTCAATGCCGTATATTGTACTGCTGAAACAAAAGAAGAAAATCTTCAAAAATAAATCATGGTACTTCTGACAATTTTCTTGATCCGTAACCTTTTTATACTTGTCAGGTATCTATACAAACATAATCTATACATACATATTATAAATTAAAGTCGCTTTTCATGTCTGTTTGTGTGACCTCGTTGTTCTTCTAAACTACGCGACGGATTTTGATACGGATTTGACCATTACTTAGAGAATTTATTCCGTAAGGTTCATGTGTTAATACGTTAGCATTAAACTTATATAATAATAATAAAACTTAACTTGTTAATAAAACTTGATGTTTTGCCAAGTCGTAAAAACTGTCAAGCTAGTTCGCTAGGGTCGCTAGTTTAATAAAAATAAACGTTAAAATGTGCGTAAGACAATGTAAATCGAGGTAATTTCTCGTACGTATAGAATATTCACCAATCTTGAAGCACAAAAATATTCACAGCAGCATTTGCGTTTAATTCTAAAATTATGATGAGGCAACATACGATGGAACTCTGCAGCGCAAGTCTTCGTTAATGTCAGCCTAATTCTGCGCAAACCGCGCTATATTAGACTGTTATACGAGTGATATTTAGCTGGGTGGATCTAATTCCGCGCCGCTGTATTACACAGCTCGTCGAGTCTTGTCTGCTTCATATGGGTGTCGGGTGGTTTATTGTTTTTATATTTATTTGTATAGTTAGTTAAAAATGTTGTCAACATCTGTCCTTCAAAAATGACATTGTTCTTACAAAATCTATACGAATTGAAGTTAAATCCGTTTAAAGCTGCAAGCGCTTGGTAATGTTCTCTTTTCGCTCGTTTCATTGAAGACTCGAAGTTTTGTCGCTTCCGAACATTTCCGAAAGAATGGACTTTAAATAATTGTAGGGAAATGGTTAAAAGTCTGGAGGAAAACGGTTTAAAGCTGTCGAGAGGAAGATGTATTTCTACTAGTAAATAGGTTTGCTTTAGTGGATTATTGCCCGGTGAAAAATGTGGTGTCTTTCTTTTGTCTTTCACCACATTTTTCATCGCGGTGTCAAAAAATTTAAATGATTTAGTTTCCGAAACTGAGCGTATATAAATATACTGTATCTGGTTCGAAAAAGTTAGATAATGTAACTCTCCTATACGACAAAACTTGTTGTTGTTTTATTGATTTTATTAAAAACTAGCTTCTGCCCGCGGCTTCACCCGCGGGAAAGTCGGGAATTATCCCACGGGAACGTACTACAAGGATAAAAAGTATCCTATCTATGTGTTAACCACAAGGTTATAAACCTGTGTGTCTGTGTTTCATCCAAATCCATTCAGCCGTTTTTACGCAGTTGTGTAACAAACATCAAACTCAAATTCAAAGCATTTATTTCAAATAAACCAATTACAGGCACTCTTATAGTTGGTTTATTTTACAATGAATTGTCAAGGGGTCGGTCAGTCAGAAAGATGAAGCTAGTTGCTCATTCTAAGCGTAGTAGGTACATACCTATGGAGAAGAACGGGCAAGAAAATCTACGGACACTCTTTTAAATCAAAATATTGTTAAAAAATCAATCAAAACATAGTAATTTTGGACATTTATAATATTAGTAGGATTTTCCCATTTTTTTTAGATAAAAACCTAGCATAACTGCCTGACTAACGCACGGCCAACGTATTTGAGTATCGTCACTCGCCAACCTAAACTCTTTAATGCTCCCAACTGTAAGTAGTACCATAAGTCCTCATTTCAACATAACGATCAATAAATTAAAGTAATCGTCCATTAGTTTCCCTAGTACTTATACATAGATACCTGTATTTAGTAACGTTCTAAGTCTAACTAAAGTAGGTACTAGCACAGATCCAGGTGAAGCCGCTGTAATACCGAGTAGCATAACTCATGACGCTACTAATCTGCGAAGCTCGAACGTTGCGAGAGTAGAGGTACCACGTTTTAGGGAGTGAAGAGGACTGTCTTATGAAATGTCTTTGCTCAAAATAAATAAATAATTATGTAACCACAGTTGTTAAATTGAACTGTTTTTCAGTAGTTATAATTATGTCCCAGGCGCATAGCATAACCACAGTAGAAAATAAAGAAAAATGTCACTTTGTATATGAGGAGATGTCAAAATTCTTCATTCATTCTTCGTAGAATTGGAGAAGTGGTCATGCTACGAGTGCTGAAAAAGTGCTCAATACTGGTATTCAGCTGCATTTGGCAGATATTGAATATGAAACGAATAAGTTTTGTTTAAACATTTTTTTTTTAGATTTTTCCATGGTAATTTACACCGATTTGAAGCATAATTTTCTGAAATATCAACAACCCCTTTTCAATTTATGCATCACGTATTTTACTACACTGTCAGTATAATTACTCATTAAAAGAGCAGAAAATTACTTAGTACATTTTAGTCTCTGCTATTATATCAGAGAAAGAAAGAAAGAAAACCAAGATTTTCATTATCATTTAACACCCATTCTGTGTTATCACACGGCAAACCTCAGGAATCTTAACGGTCACATTGGTGGGCACAGTTTAAAGCCAGGGTCTAAGCTATTACCTAGTATTATAATTATTCACGACGGCATAAATTTACGAAGCGCAAACGGCACTTATAAGTACGGTCGCCATGTCTTATTCATTTAGAGGGACTTTTTTAAGTATTGTCATTATCATAAAGTTACAAAAACGTTTTGTTTTATTATTCCACCTGACCCGACAGAGTGATGTCATAAATCTCAATAATTCAAGAATTCAAGTATAGCTTGGGTTTATCAAAATTATTCTTTACTAGTTTTATCTTAGTACAAAATGTGTTGGTTTATAACTATTTGGTTTTATTGTATTAATTAATTAATTTAATTACCTTTTGTACAGTTTTGGCAATAGGCAATGAATTTTATGAATAAAACAAATAAACGGGACAACTATTTTCCGCTGTTTGTATTAAACTAATCGAATTGAGATAAATACACAATTGGGTGATTAGCTTGTTTCACTGTTTATTTTACTCGTGGTCATTAATTCAAACACGCATACAATTCTGTTAATCATACATACTGTAATATATTATTATGTACATTATCTAATTACATCGTTAACACTGTTTCATTTATTTTCTAATAATACAGGATTGAGTTTGTACATTCATAGAAAAAGTTTATCAAAATGTTCAGTGTTGAGCGTGTGACTGGTCGACTGTAATACAGCCGGATCTACACCGTTGCGAAACAAGATATGCAATAGTGCAGATCCAGGCACACTTTGATGCAACTAAAGCTATATTATGGTATCGTGCTTTTTAAGCCACTTTTGCACAGTTTGAGCTGAGAATAAGCTATGCCTGCGCACAGTACTACCTAGGCTGTAGCACATAATGAGCGTCACCGTAGCACAGAACGAGCTACGGCGTAGCACAGAACGCACAACGCCGTTTGGACAGAACTTGCTCTGGCGTAGCACTGAACGCGCTACGCCGTAGCACAGAGCGATCTACGCCGTAGCGTAGGACGAGTACGCCGTCGCACAGAACAAGCTACGCCGTAGCACAGAACGAGCTACGACGTAGCATAGAACGAGCTATGCGGTAGCATGGAATGAGCTACGCCGTAGCACAGAACGAGCTATGCCGTAGCATAGAACGAGCTACGCCGTAGCATAGAACGAAATAATTGTGATATAATCACTATGCTATATAGACGACAAGGAAAAACATTTAAAAGGTAAAAACCAACTTTCATTCATTTCAATGGGTTAATTTATTACTAAACCTTGTCCCACTTCAAACAGCCAAAAATCTTTAATTGAATCAAATTAATAATATTTAACTAACATGTTCAAATCCGATTCAGGTCAAAAGAGAATTATCTAATTTAATATGCCACGTAGAGAGCGCAGAGACAATGAGTGTTCCTGACCAATCAGAATCCAGTATATACGAGTAGTGAATACAAAGTAGTAGCAATAGATTATTCGGTTAACTTATAGGTTTCGGATTAAAGCCTTGATCAGGTAGTAATTGAGACGTGGAAATTGATTAACGCATATATTTAGCGGTTGGTTTTTGCGTTGAGTTTTCAGGAATAAACATTTTATGGCTAACGTTTATTGAGCGTTCATTAGATTTTGTGTCTGTAAAGTAGTGATTACTATTTTATTTTGTGATCAACAATCTGCCTGCCAATCTTGGTGTTATTTTTCTCTCTGCTGTTTTAGTTTTTTTAGTACAACATAAATGTGTGATGCAAATTGTAAATATAAGTTGGATTAATAAATTAAGTTAGTTATTTTTAAGCAACTTAAAAGAAGGAGGAGGTTATTAATTCGTCTGTATTTTTTTAATGTGTATTACGATTTCGATTTATTTTTTAATTTGAAAGCTGGTGCTTCCCGTGTGGCCCCATATAAATTTAATTAGTTTGTTTGCGTAGTTTTTGAGGTAGCATCAATAATTACGTATTTTTTCCCACTTAGTCGATGTAGATGATATTTTATTTGACTCCGTCACTGTTATTTACATAGCAGGTAGTGGTATTCGAATTTGTGTGGCGTAGATACCACAACTAAAAACTGAAAAATAAAAACTTTTAACAAAAAAATAAACAACCGACTTCCAAAAAAACACTAAAAAAGTGAAAAAATAACTTTAATTACGAAAGGTGGTGTTTTTTTTTTTGGAAATTGGTTTGAACACTTTTACCTATCAAATAATATTTAGAAACTAAATGAGGACGATTTATCCTACTAGAAAAAACACCGTAACAAACTCAGAGGTTACAGTCTGTTTCAAAGTCCAGACATTATATCCAGACAGATCATAATAGGACTTAGCAGAATTTTTGAATTAATTTTTTCATTAAAGACAAAAGTCAGTAATTACAGACTGGGAATTTCTGCAAATATAAAGAGAATTTCCATAAATTCCTATATATTTTATAAACAGACTACAATTTTGAAATGAAAGACCGGTTACATAATATACATAATTTAATTCGACATCTGCTTACATCTGTCGCACATTTTATACAAAAGTTGCACGTCCCTAATTTCATTATTAAAATAGGAAAATATAACAAATGAGGACCTGTATTTGAAATGGCGGCCCGGAGGTATAACCTTCTTTTAAAATTGTTATGAACTTACAGAGTTTATAAAAAAAATATATTAAAAGTGGTATTTTTAGTAATCACCATCATTATCAGATTTAATTCCCAGTTGTGAAAAAAGTTATACGATTTGATATACAACGAGATAATTGATATATTGCTTATATTTTATACTTTTGTTGAATAATCATCTTGATACATTCTTAATCTTGACTTAAAAAACGTTTTTTTCTTTGTGCTATAAAAGCCATACTCTTGGTTAAAAAAATATATTATAGTTCAAATTCTGTACATCTTTATGTATAATCGTTTAACAATATTGCCAATCAAATAAAACCTAAAAGGCGCTCTGGGAATAAAACTAGGCATTTTGTCTCGCCCACATTTAGGTCGTCGAAAAGCCATAAAAGTAAACCTCGTAGTTTGTCCCGAGAGGCGATCAACACTGGTTCTTGTCTGCGCCAATAACAGAACCGTCACAACTGTCGTTTGGAGAGCAAAAAGATACTTTGTCCTGTGACAATCGCTCGAGTGAGCAGATGTTTGTGTTGCTAACGCTTTGAGGAAAATAAAAGGTATTTTCTTTGAAAAATATAATGTTTTTTTTAACGCTGGTGGTTCTAGAATCAGAATTGAATTCATGGTAACAGTCTGCGTGACGATGTTCCCTACACCCTTTATAATCTTTTACATCCTAATAGCTCTACTTTACCCAACATATCGAACCTACTATTATTTTTTATCAGCAAATGGCCAACGAGACGACACGCTAGTTTCACTCCCCGTCACCACCTCACAAGTAATCCAAAAATATTTTTTGCGTGGTTAGCATAACACTAATATTTGGGCCGCGAATGTCCCACAAATGTCCCGCGGAGGCCACAACACATGTCTCAACCGCAGGAAAATTGTGACGCGTATAAAAACAATCCCGCAATGCGGGCTGGAAGTGCTGTCCCAGTTAGGAGTAGTTACGAGTACAGAAGATCAACGTTTTTGTCCCAGCACAACAATCTTTAGCTGGTGAAGTATGTGTAGTAGAAAGTTTCTAATTATGAACAGAGGGTGACTAGGATCCCCAATCATTTGTCTGCCAAATATGTTGATTACAGCTTCTATTATTTTATTTATGATAACATCACGCCTGTATTCACGGAAGGGTTAGGCAGAGGTATACCTATAGTACACCCACATTTCGCCAGTTATGTTTAAGTCCCATTTAATAGGGGGCGAGCCTATTGCCATCAACCAGGCACAAATCCAGACTCCGGGCTGCCACTGAGAAATTCCAGATGGAAAAACTCAATAAAACTTTGCCCGACCCGGGAATCGAACCCAGGACCTCATGCTCGGCAGTAACGCTTGCAACCACTAGACCAACGAGGCAGTCATCATTTACATTTGCCATCATTTTATTTGTTGTACGAATTTGATCTATAGCAGAAATAAATACAACTGATAGAAAGACAAAAGTTCCGATCCAAACCGTTGAGTAACAGAAAAATTGTGAGTTTTCAGCGAAGTGTGCTTCGCTGCACCTTCCTTCCACTCTCTTCCTTTTCGTGTTTCGAACTTCTGTAACTTTCTACTCTGTGGTGCAGTCTGCGGTCCCGGCTCCGGATCGTTTAGGAGCCGGTCCCGCGCCGCCGTTCCGTTTTATAGACCTTCTTTTAAAGCGGTGTTCTTGTCGCTTCCCAGGGAATCAACTTGTTTATATTTACGTTTAACTTTTTAATGTAGGGGAATACGTAGTGAAGGTTTATGGATATTTTTGTATTTATTTATTGCAGTACTGTTATGGTTGTTGAGAAAATTAACCTTTCTATATCTATACATAATTATAATAAAATAGTAACGGTCAAAACTACATCATCGAATATTTTTGTCAAAAATTATCGCTACGAGGTGTGGAAATGAGTCTGATGCCGAAAATATAGTTTATAAAATTCTTGTCGTTTGTCTGGATGAATGATCAGAATTGGCGCAAAAACAGCTGCACGGATTTGGATGAAATTTTCACACAGATAGTTTGTAACCTGACTCGATACACAGGGTACTTTTAATACCGGTAGTACATTTCCGTGGATAAGTTCCAACATCAACGTGGGCAAAAGCCTATAAGAGAAAGTAGTAAAGAAAGACTAGAGTGTGACTGGTCGAAAGAGTTAGTCCATGTCAAAATAGGAAAATAAACAGTGATTGTAATGTACTTAATCAAATCGGCCTAACGACTGCAATGTTGGCGAGTAAGGGTCTGAGTTTAAATCCAACCCGTTACCGTTTAGATCTGATTAACTCCTAACAAATTTTAAGTTTATTTCAAGCTAAACTTCTAAAGACAACAAAGTATTAATCTTACGTAAGTCTCCAGGGCGCTTACAGAAGGAATTTCCAAGAACATCGCATAGCAGTTACTGTTACCGCGTGGAACAAAGTTTGTTCCCTACAGGCTCGCTGAAGACTGGCGACAATTGCTTCGAGTTAAGCTCCAGACAACTGGGCTTGGACTTAACCGTTATAGTGTGTGTAGTTGCCTATACCGACTATAAAATATAAATTAAATAAATAGATAATATTAGCCTTTGATTGTCCCACTGCAGACCACAAAGACCACTTGTCAGACATCAGTCAGGCTATTAAGTGAAAATTTTCATAATTTAATCATATCCTTTAATTTCATTTAAACACTTACAAATTACATTTATAAATATTTTAATAAAAACTTTTAACAATACAAAAAATAGTATCCGTAAAGGAAAAAATAGTTAAAGTAGTATCGGGAACAGGGTCCAAGCTACAGGCGCGCGGCGCGGCGGCGGCGGCTGATTGGGCTCCAGAGAGGGGAACCTCCTAATCATATTATTATTGAGATTTCTTTGGTGAAATAAAGTCAATAAGAAAATCTTCTTATTGACTTTATTTCACCTTTCACCAAATCCGCCAACTCAGTACGAAAAGAGGCATTTGCTTCACAGTATAGCAGTAGAATATTATTGCTGGCTATAGGCCTTGACTATTGTTAAAACGAGTACAACATTTTCCCTACTTATGAACACTATAATACTCAACTTATTTTCACAAAGGCGTCCTTCGGTTAAAATATACAAATCTTTACCCGTACTTTTTTTAGCTGACGTAAAAACAAAATGGCAAAAATAAATGCACATCCAAAAAGCACAATGCGATCATTTTTCACTTTATACAGCAAAGAAAGAAAATAAGATAACAGTGAAGCTAACAGAACGAACATGAATTACTCAACAATGATTTGGGCAGTAAGCCAAGCTTTATAACTACATAGTCCTTCTAAAACTCACAGTTTAATCAAATTAAAAGAATAGAGAAAAATAGGTTTATTTGTCACAGAAACACGTGCATTCAAAAAGATAAAGAGTCATCATCATCATCTGCCGAGCCTTTTCCCAACTATGTTGGGGTCGGCTTCCAGTCTAACCGAATGCCAGTATTTTACATGGAGCGCCTGCCTATCATTCTGACCTCCATAACCCAGTAACTGGGTAATACGATGCCCCTTGGTAAGACTGGTTGTCAGACTTTCGAGCTTCTGACGACCCGTAACGACTGTCAAAGATCCATAAATGACAGCCGGGACCAGCGGCTTAACGTGCTTTCCAAAACACGGTGGAGTCTCGGTATGTAAAGATGGTCACCCACCACGGACCAACCCTGGCAAGCGTAGCTTAACCTGATGGATCGACCCGTACGGCTGTTATTACTTAGCCACGAGCTCCTCCAAAAAGATAAGAGTAATCAGAAAAATAAAACAAAGTAGATCATACACATACAGGGTGAAATTGATTCCATGGGCATCCTCTTAAGGGGTCATTGTACTCACCAACCATGAAATCGCTAAAAAAATCATAGCTCGGCAGAATGTAGGAAACAGCAGATTTTTTTTTTAATGTTTTTGCTGATGATAAGTACAAAATGACCCCTAAGTGGACGCCTTTGAATTCAATTTCACCCAGTATAATCACAAAACAGAAATAGTCGGCAGCTACTTTTAAAATATAATAGTTTCAGTAGAGAAATCCGTTTTAAGTGTAAAAGTGTCTCTTTCTGTCCCTAACTTTGTATGTTTGTTCCAAACGTTTTTACGGCTAAACCACTTTGGGCTGATTTTACCAAAGACAAATATTTTTACGCCGTGGAATAAAATTAACGTCTGACAGTTTTTATTCTAAAATGTGTAAAAGCTTCAAAAATTATTCCCAGAAAATACTAGGTACAATAGTAAAGGTGATTTTGATTCGAGAAAATTTGACATAGGTACGAATACCACGGATTTATAACTTTATTTAATTTAGGTGCTTATTAAGTATTTTATTTTTACAAATCAATCTGCGTTGCTTTTTCCCAACTAAGTTGGATTCGACTTCCAGTCTAACTGGATGCAGCTGAATACTAGTATTTTACATGGAGCGACTGCCTATCTGACCTCCACATTCCAGTTAAGTAATTGGGTAATACGATACCTCATGGTATAACTAATTGTCAGACAGTCGGGCTTTTGACGACCCGTAACCTGTCAAACGGCTGCCAGAACCGACGGCTTAACATGCTTTCCGAGGCACAGAAGAGTCTCGGTATGTACAGATGGACACCCATCCACGGACCAACCCCGGCAAGCGTAGATTAACCTGATAATTTGACCCATGCGGCTGTTATTAGTAAGCCACGAGCTCCTCCCTTTAAAAAACAACCATGATTTACAATACCTCCTAAAATAGTTTACTAGTACACATCGTACCATGAAACTGTTGACATTGATCCAATCCAGCCCAATCAGCTAATAGAAACAGGTCTACCAATACGTGGGCAATACACGGCCAATCCACGGGCAATACACGGGCAATACAATGCCTTGTATACATATTCAGTAGTGTAACTTGCGAACTGCAGCGACATGCGAGCAACGGTGTGAATGAACAATGTAAATATTAGCAAGCGTACCGCAGTGCGGCACGGGGTGTTAGTTAGGATGGCTCATTTTAATTAATGGAAAAATGGAATTAGGTGTCTGAGATGAGAAATAGATTTTGGTTTACATTTTTTAATTAAGGTGCTGCAGAACAATTTTTTTTCCGTAAATATTTATAGTATTTTACAAAACAGAAGATTGCGAATGGGAACAAAAATAAAAAAAACCGGCTAAGTGCGAGTCGGACTCGCGCACGAAGGGTTCTGTACCATTATCTATACAAACGGCAAAAAAATCACGTTTGTTGTATGGGAGCCCCCTTAAATATTTATTTTATTCCGTTTTTTAGTATTTGTTGTTTATAACAACAAATACTAAAAACGGAATAAAATAAAAAACGGAATAAAAAGGCAACAGAAATTCATCATCTGTGAAAATTTCAACTATAGGTAACTATCACGGTTCATGAGATACAGCCTGGTAACAGGCGGTCAGACAGACAGACAGGCAGCGGAGTCTTAGTAATAGGGTCCCGTTTTCCCCATTGGGTACAAAACCCTAAAAAAACGAGCAAAATCACTCACACGCACATACCAGATTGTATTTGCACAAGTCTTTTTACAGTAATACAATTTACGACTCTCAGCCAGAAAGCTAGCTAGCACTTACCCACGACAACTATGGCTTGGTTTCCAAATAATAATATAAAACATAAAATAACAACATGCTTGCATGCCTTTCCTTGGACGAGGTAAACAGAGGTGTACAATAAATCCACATTTCACAAATCGTGCTAAAACTCCCATTAAATGTACATGTATTTCCCATGGGCAAATATACCAAATTGACTGCATCGTTGGTTGGTTGGTCACACGTACTACTGCTGACCGTGAGGTTTCGAGTTCTATTCCCAGGTCGCACAATAAGAATATTGCATTAGGAATTGACGTCCTATTTCGTGAGAATTAACGAAGTGAGGGTGTACTTGATAGATACACCTCTGCCTAACTCTTCTGGGAAAACATGCGTGATGCGATGTTATGTTAAGAACCAGTATATTTGCAACATTGGTTTAACATAATAAAGCTTCATTTTCTTTATGCGAAGATCACCCCTCATCTACCTACTTAGGGAAAGGTTAAGACTCTTGTGTTCGGTGGTTAAGAGGCTGGTCGAGTTGATATAAAAGAGTTCAAAGGTTCTCACTTTATAAATAAAATCAGTTTTTGATTTATAGTAGCAAGCACGACTAAAATTCTTGGTTTTCTTTTTGAGTACGTGACGACACTGGCATTTCGATCAGCTGATGTTAAGTAATTAGGTATAATTTGGTCTTATTTAGAAGTAGAAGTACAAAAAGAAGATCCAACAAACAAAATACCTCTAAAACTTTTTTCAAGTCACTTTGGACTTTTACAACTCAATGGAGTCTAAAAAGTCCCGACGTAACTTACTGTTCTAGGTCAGATTCAGTGTAACCAGATGTAACTGAATGACAGTACTTCTTTTATTGGCGAATTAAGGTTTCAGATACAGAAGTTATTTAATACTAGCTCATTGATAATTTTTTTAGATTTTTTCAAAAGAGTTCGTCCAGAATAATCTGAATTAACTTTTATCAAACGAAACGTTACGTCGGTTTCAAAAGTGGCAGGATAGGGGTTTCTTTAAAATTGATTCCTTTACTTTTAAATAAATAGTTTAATCATTAAAGCTTCAACGCCTGGCGATAAGTATTTAAATGTACGGTCAGCACTTCCTGGATTAGCTAGCTACCAAGTGGTAAATGGCTTGGCGAATCATCCCCTGAATACACTCGCCCGTGGGAATGGCGCATAAAGCATTTCTCAAGATGCTTATCTTGAAATTAGAATTTAGAAATTAATTAAGTGTTAAAAGTTTCATTGATATACAATATGCGAGGTTTTATGAAACCTTATGCTAAAAAATCAGATCTGTAATTTTTAGGCATAAAATGTAAATAAGATTCCGTAATAAAAATGGATGCACGTTGGCACCTCGCCCAGTTGTCACTACATGTTCTCCTCGCAATCTTAAAGGGAAATACGATTTACTTGCACTTCTATCAAGTTTCTGTTACGTCAAGTTATTTCTTATAAAAGAAGAATCCGGTTTTTCAAATGCAGATGTCAGTTGTTTTGCTGCTTGCTTGGAAAATCTAAACTGCCAGCATTTATTGTAAAAAATTAAGTCATTTTGTGATGTTTGAGAATAGTTTCTGTACTGAACGGGTCATTATTTTTAATTATAATGTAACTTGAACCCTCTACTACGAGTAAAAACGAAGAATTTAACGACAATCAGTACAATTATAAACTTTAAATAAATAAATTAACTAAGCATTTTGAACCCAGAATCAAGCACTGATAGCACAATTCACCACTGAATCCCCTCGATTCGTAACTATCCTCAAGAACCTCGTGAACTGATGTTCTTATATTGAAACATAAATGTTCCAAAAACCAGCTTAACTCGTAGTAGAGGAAAACATCACAGTTACCCCTTCCATGTCTCGGGGGATAAAAGAAATGGGGATATGAATTAACACAGCATTGTCCCCTGGGTAACTCGGGAAGCTACAAGCTTTCCCCGTACTGGGGTAAAACCAGATAAATATTAATGTGAGTGAAACTGTTCATGTTGACAATCAGGAAGGTATCTCAGCCGTCCGATAAGGACCAGGCCCGGGTCGATGGGTGTTGTGTTCCACGCGCACCTCAAAGAGATGTCTGCACAATTGGCGGGATCCGCTAGGACTGATGCGTGACAGGGTTGCGGGAACGTCCGACAGGGATACCGGGACCTTGGCAACAGGCAACTGAAGGAATACGGGTGGGTTTTATTCAGGAATAGTCTGACACGCCCTTCCGCTCCACCCAGAGCGGGAGAAGTCATTTGATGATTTCCCACCCTCAAAAAAAAAAAAGGAAAGTGTCACAATCTATTATTTCTAATATATAATTCTAGTATCTGCCTGTTACTGCTGTCTCCCAGTGCCGTCTGCGAGTACTTTCTGCCCGTGCAGTGTGCCAGTAGTGTATGCTAGTGCTGTTTGCCAGTGCAGTTTGCCAGTGCTGCCTGTCTGATTCAATGATTTTGTTAGCATCTTAAGTATCTTCATTAGTTTAATTCTAAAGATCTATGCTCTGCCAAAGTGTCTGCTAGAAACAGGTGATTTTTAAACAAGAATAGATTAAGAGAACGTGCTCGAAACGGAATACTGATATAAAGCATTCCTTACTAATAGAATATCGAAGTAAAGATGCCGCACGTCGACAATAGTTGGAATGTCGCCAAATCTAAGAGAGAGAACGTGCGTGAACAGAGCGGTTATTTATTCGCCTTTTAAAGCAAAAGTCTTGTCATATTGTTCATGTAACACATCCAAAATAAATTATAGGAATTTAGGATTATGAGGAAGAGAGTAAAAAGTTCACTCATCCCCCATAGAACAGGGAGGATCCTCCTACCAGACGGGTGTTGTGTCTGGCGGGCAACTGCCCAATGATTGATATTGGATTCTTGTATATATGTCCACTGCACGATAAACTCTAATTGCGCGATGCAGGATTTTTGTGACGTCAGGATTTTTGTGTGACGTCAGGTCTTCGATGCGTAGTTCGTATGTGGCGATGTAAATACCACCACAAGAACAGGACTGTCCTTAGCAGTTTATTTTGTAAAATGTTTTTGTACTGCATGCAGCATGGGAAAAGATATGACTTGTTATTTTCAAACCTATATACTTTTAAAGCCAAAGCAGTTCTGTACAGTCAAAAATAAATTGTTAAAATAACTTATCGAGTGCTATTGAAATAAATAAATAAAAGCATTGCTTGCTATTGGTTTCCAACCACTTGCTTATTTTTATCCAGGGAAAAAGGGAAAAGAGTTATTTTATGTATTTTTTAGCGTAAATATTTGCCTTTTCCGTAACACAAACATTCTGTGTGCTGTATTGCCGATGAATATTTACGTTATTTCAAAGGCAGTATCTATTTTTTATGTCCTCTATATTTTATTACAAAATGGTTTAAAAATTTAACAATAGTGACCATCATAAATTCTTTCATAGTTATGTATGTATGCGTCTCACCGCTGTCGACACACAAATTCCATTCAGACATTTATTTCAAATAAACCAATTACAAGTACTTTTGAATAAAATTGTCAAGGGGTCGGTCAGTCAAAAAGATGACGCTAGTTGCCCATTCCAAAGCGTAGTAGGTTCCTATGGAGAACCGAGAACCAAGAGTACTGATAAAAAGTAGTTAGTTCTGGCACACGCTAAACACTGCTATCAGACAGCATTAAAATTAGTTTAAGACGATGAGCAGGGTTATAATAGCATAAATTATGTTCCATCGGGATCAGCTCCTATTGTACGACTTCCTAACTCCATAAAAATGATTGATAACTTTTAAATAAGGCTCCACTGATATTTGACGGTATTACCAATAAGATTAATGTACGTGTGAAAAAGGCCTTAATCGAAAAAGTTAAATCGAGTTCCAACCAGTTAGGACGGGGTCGCGGTATGTGTCTGTTTATTTACTTTATCGGAGTTAAAACCTTTTGATTTTGGATAAGTTAATAGGAAAAATTTCCCTCGTATAAGCAAATAACCTACACTGATCAAAGAAGTATTAAACAACATGTAGATAAATTATTTATTTATTGGCCAACATACAAGCCAAGTGCACAATATTAGGCGATAGACAATCAATCTGCCTAGCCTTTTCCCAACTATGTTGGGGTCGGCTTCCAGTCTAACCGGATGCAGCTGAATACCAGTATTTTACATGGAGCGACTGCCTATCTGACCTCCACAACCCAGTAACTGGGTAATACGATACCCCGTGGTTAGACTGGTTGTCAGACTTTCGTGCTTCTGACGACTCGTAACGACTGTCAAAGATCCACAAATGACAGCCGGGACCAACGGCTTAACGTGCTTTCCGAGGCACGGAGGAGTCTCGATATGTGAAAATGGTCACCCATCCACGGACCAACCCCGGCAAGCGTAGCTTAACCTGATGGATCGACCCGAGCGGCTGTTATTACTTAGCCACGAGCTCCTAGGCGATAGACACAGTATAAAAAAACAACATTATTTAAGAATAATATGGCATCTTCATCAGCTTATAAACAGCGGTCTATTACTGGACATAGACCTTTCCTACGGGACCTTGGCAACAGGCAACTGAAGGAACACGGGTGGGTTTTAGTCAGTAAAAGTCTGACACGCCCTTCCGCTCCGCCCAGAGCGGGAGAAGTCATTTGATGATTTCCCAACCAAAAAAAAAAAAAAAGGCCATTAGACTCGCTTGATCCTCGGCAACTCACAATCAAGGCATACATATTTGTAAGTAATGGCTTGTTTTAAATAACTGAAAAGCGCTCTTGAAACTAAACTTCATTTGTTTCTTGTCTAATTTTAGACGTTCGAAAATATTTTTTTCGCAAACATGCTTGGAAATTCGAGCATTATTTTGACAACCTTCTTCGAGATAAATCTAAATTGCGGTAGGTACTGTTCGAATACATGGGATTATGCGGCCAGCAATGTTAGTATAAATCCATATCTGTCGTGGTTAGCGGCCAAATTAATTACTATAAAACTCTTATCCGTCGTGTTATTTAAAAATCGAACGAACGTTTTTCTTCAACACGTGGCAAGACAGAACTTACGTTTTTTTTGCAAATAGAGCTGTTTAAAGTGAAGAAGAAACAAATGAACATATTGGCACTTGAAAAATTATCATACAGTACTAGCATACATTACCAGCGTATTATTCATAAATCTAATTATTCATAACCGAAATTGCCACTGCAATAGTGTTAATACACCAAGTTGAGCAAGAAGCTTTATTGCTTGAACCAAAGGGAAAGGGGTCATGAATTGCTCCTAAACTTC
Source organism: Lithophane semibrunnea (assembly GCA_947363905.1). Classification (NCBI taxonomy): domain Eukaryota; kingdom Metazoa; phylum Arthropoda; class Insecta; order Lepidoptera; family Noctuidae; genus Lithophane; species Lithophane semibrunnea. The sequence goes on along the minus strand of OX376208.1, from coordinate 15,428,678 downwards.
TTACAGCTATTAATTAGGTATGCATGTCTTGACGTTTATTGGGCACTGGCGAGCGAGTGGTCGTGAGTTTAATCATCTTTCGACGAAAGCATAGTTTGAAAGTGTCAACAAAATTACTAGCAGGTCCTACATTATAGAGACTCATAAAAAACTCATTTTAAAATATTGTGGTCGCCGGAAACAGGGCCAAACGAAGGGTTAATCTCTCGAACAAAAACGGTTTTTCAGTGTAAATCTGACTGACAAAGTTAGTAAGTGCGCACATTATACCAAATGTTAATCCTGCGAATATTTTAAATGAGAAAGTTTTTGTTCTCATTTCCATGTTAAATAGTGTTTGTAAAGTTTGAGTAAAATCATTATGGGGCTGATTTATACCTGTACTAGCTGCTAGCTAAATTCTAAGCCATAAACTATGACTATATGCAAAAAGTAACGTCGATCCGTTGTTCCGTTGCTGCTTGAAAAAGGAAAAACTAACAAACACTGTCTTTCATTTATCATCATCATTTCAGCCGAAAGACGTCCACTGCTGGACATAGGCCTCCCCCAAGCACCGCCACTTCGACCGGTTCTGTGCTTCTCGCATCCAGCGCATTCCCGCGGCCTTCACCAGCTCATCGGTCCACCATGTGGGGGGCCTTCCAACGCTACGTCTTCCGGTACGCGGTCGCCACTCCAGAACCTTTCGGCCCCGTCGGCCATCTGTTCTGCGAGCAATGTGCCCTGACCACTACCACTTAATTTTGGCAATCCTTCGGGCTATGTCGGTTACCTTGGTTCTCCTACGGATCTCTCGATCTCTGGACGGATCTTGGACTAGAAACAGTAGCCTATGAAAATTGCTAGTTGCTATGATGATAATTCCATGTTTAGTGCAAAATACTTAGTATTTATTCTAGGTATTAACCACCTCGTAATAATTGCTTTACCCTAAAGTTGAATGTCAATTCCACGTCATAAAACGACAAGGTGTATTTGTCTACATGACACTGAGATAATCGAAGCCTTACTAAAGTTTCAATTTACTGGGAATTCTTGCCAAAAGCAGTAAAACCTTTACGACTTTTAACAACAACACCCGAGTTACGAGGTCGACTTTACTTTTCACAGTAAAGTGAGTAAAGTAATGCTGCACTGTTTGCTAGAGAATATGGGAGTGTTACTACACTTTACTGAAGTAACATGAAAATGTAAGAATAACAGTATGCATGACGGGTGGCTATATACAGTAAATAAGTGTCTGTATTCATTGGTAATAGACATGCAACCGATCACGTTGTGTTAAAGTGAAGCAATATTTTAGAGCAGTTTACACTGAAGTTTGGCTCATGGCGCAATATCTTAGTACAAATATTAGACAGTCAGCAAGATTGCAACGGAGTTGACTGCCCAGGGTACGTCAGATGTAATTAAAAGTCTAGTTTTTTAGAAAAATTAAATATTTTATTTTAGGTAATAATTTTTGTTTTTTTTTTCAGATACCTAATAAAATATATTGGGTAAAATATTTTTTATTTTTGCAAAAAACTAGTTTTTTATATTTAAAAATATTTGAATTAATTATTTTAAATATCTCCTCTTTGAGGCCAATTTTATGCAACTGACACTTCCCACATTACTCATACTTTCCCACAGGTGGGTGAACACTCTTTTCTTTACCCAAATCCATAGTATGGCATTAAAATAAACTTCTTCTGCCTAGCCTTTTCCCAACTATGTTGGGGTCGGCTTCCAGTCTAACCGGATGCAGCTGAATACCAGTATTTTACATGGAGCGACTGCCTATCTGACCTCCACAACCCAGTAACTGGGTAATACGATACCCTTTGGTTAGACTGGTTGTCAGACTTTCGTGCTTCTGACGACTCGTAACGACTGCCAAAGATCCACAAATGACAGCCGGGACCAACGGCTTAACGTGCTTTCCGAGACACGGAGGAGTCTCGATATGTGAAAATGGTCACCCATCCACGGACCAACCCCGGCAAGCGTAGCTTAACCTGATGGATCGACCCGAGCGGCTGTTATTACTTAGCCACGAGCTCCTCTGGCATTAAAATAAACGGTTTTATTAATTTTTCCGAGTGAAATATACTGTTTGACGACCCGCTCCAGGTTTTCGTACGAATACATTTTAATGACAGCTAAATACTGGCGTATCCGAAATGCAATTCCTGGAAATTGCGTGGTTTAAAAAGAGCGTAGAGAAATTTTGCATAGTATTTATATTACAGCAAAAAATAAATATTGGTTAAAATAGCCTTCGGCTCGGATATTATTTTAATGAATGTGAAAACACCAAGTCAAGTCAAGTCAAATCATTATAATTACAATTATGTGATGACATGTAGAAAAAATTACTATACTCAATAGGTGACACCAATTTATAAATGTTCAGCAATCAGGAATCAAAAGAAGATTAATAATGAAAACCTATCCCAATGCCAAAGCTGGAATTACAAGCGTTCTCATAGATCATACTTCTACCATCATAGATAACCTTTACAATTCCAGAGCAATAAATTTCACTTCCCCGATCCATTTTTCATTAAAATTCCGTCTAACGAAGGTCAAAAGCCGTGTGTAATGGATAATAAATAACGGTGACAAGAGTCCGAGGTCCATCGCTCATTGGCTGACGTTTGGCGCCAAAAAAATATGTCAGCCATATTGAAACTGTGTTGGCGCGAAAATATGGATGCTTGATTTTGTTGCTTTGGTTTTTATGACGAATGAGTCTATTTTAGGCTCAATGTCAATAATCTGCAACTGTAGTTAAAACAGACAAACAGATACTCGTAGATACAGAAAATAAAAATATTGTTAAACGGACCAACAACGGGCATCTTTCTATGCCCAACATTATTCTGCATAAATTCGAAAAGAAGCGGCTAATTTATAATGTATAAATGAAGAAAAGGCTATAGAAATAATAGAATTTGAATGATTACTACATATGTAATAATAAATATTATTAAATTAGTAATAATATTAAATTATTTGTATGAATTAAATTTTGAAGTTTTTCGTCGAAATTGGCGGATAACTGTTTAATATTAAAGTAAAAATAAATAAATAGAGGTTACGGGGCTGCGTGGTAAATCAGTTCCTCGAGAAAGATATTAGAGTGTGGCAAGTTAGCATAAGTAAATTGAAAAGTACAAAATAACATAGAAAAGACAGACATGACGCACAGGATATCTGTATCTAATAGCAGAAAAGACGTCGGTCAATAGTTTTCGGTAAAATGAAATTCGGACAAAAAAGAATCGAAAAATTGATCGGTTCCCCCGTATCTAAGGCAAGATTTGATCTCTGTCTGAGTATTTCAAACAATTTGCTACAGCACCAGTTTACCTCATAAAACAAATGAGTACCTACTTACCTCACTCTCCTCTCTCCACACAAATTATTTTCTCTCCAAAAACAAAGTATTTTACCGCTAAACAAAAGGCTATCTAACCCCACATGTATTTGAACCAGTCCAGTAATAAACGACTTAACTCCCTTTTAAGAGGCTCACCAGTTCATATTGGTAGGGCTCTTAGAGTAAGGCAAAGAGGTTATTTGACAAATGGTCGGCCCTGAGGGCTCCCCCGGTATTAAGTACTTTAGTATGGCTAAACACAGGGCTTTGGACCTGTTAGATGTAGCCACGAAAAGCAAGGAAAGGGTTTAAAAGAAAGTTAGAAACAAGTTCACTAGGTGAGATCCAGGCTAAGAGGTTCCCAAAAGTAATTAAGAAAAAAAAAGTTAAAATGGTCAGACTACGACTAGACGAATATGATCAGCGTTTTTATGTATGTAAAGTCAGGGAAATCAGTTGTTTATCAACTTGCTATGATATAGTAAGAAAAATTAACAGAAATATTATCTTTTAAACATAGGTACTGCTATGTATATTTAAAATAAATATATAAATGTTTTATGTATAAATAAATAAATAAAATATCTGTAGCATTATTCTATACGATACTGAGCATACTAAGCACCTATCGCATCACAAGCCAACTAGATTTTAGCGTCTGAAACTGCCAATAATATAAAATCCATTCAAATCCACTAAGATAACGCTGCAAAGGCTTTATAAAGCTTTTCTTTTCTCAAGACGTACCTCTCCGAACCACCAGCTCCCGTAAGACAAAAGATCGTGACACTGCATACAAACTACAATAGTACGTACGTACAGTCAACAACCGTCTAAGGTAACACCTCTGTAAATATGTAGGATAAAACAAAGTCACTTTTTGTGATTGTGTGTGTTTGTTCTTTTAGTTCTTGTAAACTATACAACGAATTTTGATGCGGTTTTGACCAAAATATTGCGAATTTCTTGCGGAAGGTTTATGTGTATAATCAGTAATATAATTTGTTAGTTCCGCAAATCTGCACATTGCATAATAAGCAACAAAAAATATAACACAGAAACCTCTGTGACATGTAGAATTGTAGAATGCACCCGTGCGAAGCAGAGGGGGGGATACTGCAAAAACCGCTGGTTGCTGCGAAACAAAGGCGCTGTCAAAGTCAAAGTGTTAACTTATACGAGCCGTTGACTGTACTCTAAATAGTGAATGTCATTTGCATAGCAAACAGATTGGGCCGCTGTAGTTTCGTGAATATAGCCGTAACGTTTTTAAACTGGTTATTGGATGACTTTGTAGCTATTGAACCGAAAAATAGGATTTGTGAATAGTTGGATAGAATAACATTTATTTTTGATTTTGAATAGATTACAAATTAGTAAAAAGTATTCTGGGAAAAGGCTTTTTGATACGAGAAGTCGGTTTTAGATTGCAGTGAAACTATACTGAGCGATCAGGCTTTACTTTTTGTAATGAGACATTAAGATTCCTAACCCAGCACACAATACAATCCTGCAGCATAGATTTCCCATAAGTTCGATAGAGGATTAGGTAATTTTCATCCTCTACGATTGATCAATCATAAAGTTCATTAAAATCGGCATTGCAGTAAGCTTTATGATTACGTTGAAAAATCTTCGGAACCAAACGTAATTGTGATCGTCACGCACATTTGAGAAATCAACCAGTTCTATTGGAGATAAGCCCTCGCACAAACAGCGACTTAATTGGCTATTCAGAATTATGATCTTACCATTACTATATCTGGGTGACTGATCCAGATAACCATAGTTAGTAGTCCAACATCTACGCACATCAGTTATCCGCACTATATTTATGAGCAATAACCTCTCCTGTATATTGCCACAGCGCTGCAGACGACCTGATTGATGATCACAGAACATGATTTATTGAATCTATGGCTGTTGCTATTCCATTTGTTAATGTTATAGTCACTGCTTGGAAATCGTGGGAGATTTGTTAAAGGGTCGCAGGATCTAACACCTGTTTTAATAATGGAACTCCCAACTCTAAATTCAGAATCATTATCACATTGGTAGTTTTTGCTATACAATTTTTTTGAGTAAGTAAGTCGAGTTTTTTTTTTTTTGCCCCTGTTGCAGCTTCGTAAAAGGCATTTGGAAAGTTTCTGAATCCTTTTTTTTACAACTAAAACTAAATATTCGGTGTTACGTTAATATTTATTGCATTTCATAACCAATATTTTAGACAGTTGTCTAGCCATATTTCATATTTCCATACAGTAATATTGCCAAATTAATCAAAACAGCGAAATATTTGACATATCTATTTGCGACGTTGCCCACTTTCAGCGTAAACGCTCTTAAGTCATTTGGCCAACCTACCGGCTGACGGTGAGTCTTTAGTGGAACTAGTAGATAGTAGTAATTAGTGAAACCCACCTTAGCCTCCATAAAGAAGGGTTTTCATTACTCCACTAAATCCGTAAGCTAAAACCTACCACGGAGTAACAAAGCTGAAATATTCCAACTATACGAGATCCTAGAACACTTTTATAGTATCCAAACATACAGCTTACGAAACCAGTACCTACAGTTTCCACCCAGTTTCGGTAAACATAATCCTTTTATAATGAGTCCACACGTGGCGACGTGGCGACCAGTCTTTACAAATTGACACACGCTCTGGAATCCTTTTGTTTCGTGTTTACGTGGAAATCCTTGAGTCAGGCAACTGGGGTCTACGTGGCTGTATCTCTTTTGGCAATTCCAGTGTTTTTGCTGTATAATTCAATAGGAGTTTTATTTTTTACTAGTTGTTTCTGTCGACTGCTCAAAACGAAATTTGACGCAAAAACACAGCATTTTTGTCCCTTTAATCTTTAACGTAATCCCATGAAGAAAATCGTTTAGAACAGACGTTGATAGTGGAACCGGTGAAACGGAAGTAAAACGTTGTTTTAGCTCGTTTAATTTTCTTTCTACACTTCAACTCGCTGGTTGAATGGCCCCACAATGAATGCGACACTGAGTTTAACCGAGTATTTTATAAAGAGTGAGGGCTATCTTATCAGCGCGACAGACACGACTCGACTACTGCTCGCATGCAGCTAAAATAATTTAATTCAATTTGTGCAGAGCAGTGGTCTACGAGTACAGTAAACGCTAGATTTTAGTTAGCAGAATTTAACAAGGGATTTTAAGTAAATAAATGTTAAAATGGACAAAGTCTGTGGTTGACAGGGTTTTGTGTCATCGACAGTTCAGTCTCAAGGTTTAAAAAAAAAATACTTAACATTTAAAACTGAAAAATTAAAACATTTATATAGATTTTTCTTGCCAATGCACTGACTTCTGAAAAAATCTAAGATCTGAGAAAATATTTTTTATCTTCTCATGCGGCGACGCGGCCAACGGCCAAAATACAAAAGAAAAAATCTTAAAAAAAAAAAAATGAATATTTTGGTTTTGAATATGCCTATTTTTTATTATGATATATTTATTTCCTTCAATAAACAATTCCTTTCATCTTTTATAGAAAATAGTTTCGATGTTTCATAACTGCCAGGCGTGCCGCGACGGTTTTGAGTTGCTACTGGTCCGTAAAAACATTCAACCAGCTTACGGGTCTCATTTAAAACTACACAGAACTACATGAATCTAATTTATACTTTCATTGCAACTTCTACCTCGGTACGAGCCACCACGAGCCACAGTCTAGAAAACTTCACGCAGATTAGAGAATTGCACCAAGATAATAAAGGAGTTTTTGTTACCCTGTGGTTGGACAGACTGTTTTAGTATGAGGCAATGAACTTTTCTCAGAAAAGTCTCTTCAGTTGTTGTAAAAACTTTATCAGCATGATGGGTGACACCTGTCTGCTAAATATCAACTATTTAAATATTGTATAATGGATTCCAGTAAATCCAATTATTGTCTGGTAGACGTACGGCTATCAGACATAAGACCGCTTTTCTGTCACTAGGCAATCTATACAACATTAGTTTTTTTTTATGCTAAACCCGAAAAGGGGTCATTGTACTCATCATTTTGAACAACTTTTTCTATGGGACCAACCTTGAAATCGCAATAAAAATCAGCTGTTCCATACATTTTGTCGATTTAAGTGAACACAAATGTATGAAACAGCAGATTTTTTTTTAGAAGTAATGTTGTTTAACTCGGCCAGGGGGGCAAGTCTACTAATTTACAAACGTGTCAGTGGTCTCGCAATTATGAGTTTTTGACAGATTTTGTATGGCATATCTGTAAAAACTGATCATTGTGAGACCACTGACACGTTTTTAAATTAGTAGACTTGGCCCCCAGAGGCTAAGTATTGCCATCCAACGTGGTAATACCGTCACGGACGGTCGTAGCGGACCAATAAAGTGCATGTAGGAAGCAACTACTCAAGGAGATTACTTTAGCTATAGCCTCCATCACTACTGTTACATTCAATCGAAATCTGTGTTAGATTTATCTTCGAATTCTATTCTGAGAGTGTGTCATTTTGGAAAATGATCACGGGGATAGTCTGGTCGTCTGTATGAAGAAGTAAGTAATTACTTCAACAGTTTCGTTATATTAAGTTTATTTTGTAAAAAAAATCTGCCATGTTCTTTTTTTGCAGCCATATAGTCAACTGAAGTTAGTAGCACATTTTACCATTTTGTATTATTGTAATAGAAACGTTGAATTTTGTTATAAACCTCATTTTTATTTATTGCCCACAATTTTGTTCTACTTTGATCGCCAGTAAAATGTAAATTGGTAGGCCTACATAAATTGTAGTACCAATCAAATTGGCTGTCTGGAGTATGATCGTAGTCTCTTAGCTCAGAACGAATCATTTTTAAAATAGCAAAAAATATCGTTACCTCGGTTAATAATTACGGAAAAACCGTTTTGTTTTTTTTGTATTAAAACTGTTACAACTGCATTATATAATATAAACATGGACCAGAGTGTCATCTAGCGGTGAATGTGAAACCTAAAGTAATTTTTGTGGTTTGTCGCCATCTAGTGGAAGTCTGCTAAAACCATTCCTACGCGTCCGGCCCTCTACCGGGAAAATGTTATGATTTCAGCTGCTCGAATTGCTAGCGCAGACACCGTGGTTTCGGAAAAGCCCGCTAGGTGGCGTAGAGTGTGTTTTCATGCTTTGCCTATCTAATACTATGATAGGTGGCGCTGATTGTTAGACATTCAAAATGCGGGATTGATGGGGGTCTGATTATTTCCTGAAAATCTCAACAAAGTGAAAACAATATTTTTATTATAAATTAACTTTTGAATCGGTTGCAATTACATTTCATGACTAGTTAATGTCGTTACAAAATATAAGTCAAGTCAATCAGCAATGCTGACTGAGGCAGACGTAACTGTTGCTGTTACTGTTAGCCTGTATCACAGATATTATAATACTACGTCCAGGTACCCAATCCCATACAAAGAAATGACACCACCCTAAGTCTGGCTATTGAGCTGGCTATTTTTCGTTCTCCATTTTTTTAACAGATGGCAGCATCAGCGACTCACTAATTGCCAGAGACTGTAGTTTTTTTAACGCCATCTAGGAGTCTTGCCTAGATACTACGCAAGACTCCTAGATGTTTTTCTTCCTTTTTTACGTTTTTTCTTCCTAGATGTTCAATTTTTATATTTCTACGTAAAGTAATAGATAAAAAAAAAAATGATTTTCCTTAATGAAACGACATAAACGCAAGTTTAAAGTGACCCTGTCATCACTTGAGTAAAACGCCATCTATTGCAAAGAGCTCTCAACAAAATGATTAGCAGATGGCTACTTTATCATTCTAAGGGTTCGAATTGAACTAAACGGCTTAATTTAAGTTTTTTGTTGAAAATCTGAGATTTATGAGTGTAAATACATAAATCAGCATTAAAAAAAGATGTTTTGATTTTCACTAATATTACCTCAGCCAAAATTTTTCGTATAACGCTTTTTAGTGATTGTTAATTTCATAAATTGTTACTTATGCTGCCATCTATGATTTTTTTTCAAGACTAATTATAATTTGTTCGAGTTGAGACCCCATGCCTGTATGTATCATCCCACTGCTGGACAAAGTCCTCTCTCCATGACTTCCAGTGCTAATGTAGACCACTGGGCGTTTGTTTTGTCCAGTTTGTCCTACCATCTGCTAGAGGGTCTGCCGCCGACTGGGGACGTACCTTACAATGATTTGATTTTAAATATCGCCACTCGTCGAGACTCGTACAGGCCATTCTTTCAATAATGCTCTAGATAAGACTAGAATGTGGTAGTTAATCGTCATTATCCACAGCCCACTTCTGGGAATAGCTCTCTCCTTGCATGTGCCAATGCCCACACTCTTGTGCCAGTCTAGTCCAGGTTTTACCCTGGTATTAAGTGACAACAAAAAAAAAGTACCTACCTAAGACGTATCTGGAGATACCGACTTAAAAGATCATTACAATGCTATATAACCAGCTTACAATTTAATTATCTATTACTATTCTTGTATTTTTACTCAAACCCGGAGATCTCAAACAAAAACTTGAAACAATTTTATAACAAGTTCAAAGTAAAATTCGAAGAGTACTTTAGTAAAGAGAAAACCTTTCAACTGTCCAAGTATTTTTACTTTTTAGTTTCATGACGGTTTCCATTCCTTTTCCTTAAGAAGTCTGGAACTTGTTAACGTTATAGGGTGGGTCTCTTAGCCACATTACAAAAACGGTGCCCTTATAATTTCGTTATGTCCTCTGTCCGTCTGACTGTCAGTCCATCTATCCAGATGTCACACAGCCATTTTATTGGGTGACTATTGGCGTTATATAGATTGGAAAGAAGGTGTATTCTGTGCAGCGATAAACAATGATACCTACGAGGCTTTTGGCTACCTTGTAAGTGTGTATGCTTACCTTATTATCACAAAACCGGGTTTATCTGTTGTTTCTGTCGACATTTCTGTATGGAGTTTGACATAAAACTGTCACTAGACACGCGTTAAACAAATGTTTAAGTTTTTGAGGGAAGACCCTTGGCATTTTGTATTTGTCGGGTTAAAGTATTGAGAATCGATTCACAAGTACCAGGAACACAGAGGTGCTTAGTTACCTTTGTAAATTCTTACTTATGGGAGCACGGGCTACTTACGAATTTATCGAGTTTTTCAACCGCACTTTGTTGTAGTTGACCGAGTCCTTAGATAGTTCTTCAGAGATTCTTTCATTTGTCTTGAAAAGGTAGTTTCTTGGGATTTTATTAGGGGCTCGATTTAGAAAGTTTTACTATAATTTTTTGGCGCGTGACCAAAATCGGATCTAACGCCACCATCTTGATTTTGCAAGACAATTTCCAAAAATAATTCACAAATATTCCCCCCCCCCCCGCTGTCAGTCACTCAAGCGCCGAAAGATCCTTGTATAATTGTATTAAAATAAATATTTATGAATAATTTAAGTCACTTCTCCGGTCATGTCTTATTTTTGGACAATCTCACCTACCCTGTAGTCACTCTCGATAGGATATCACAAACGAACCCCTATTATAGTTAAAACCCAAGCTTTTATATGGCCCGAGGGAATACGTCAGTGAAAGGCTCCTTGACCCAATTTGTCCCCGGAGTAAGACCTTCGCCTTCAGAAAGTCACTGGCTGGATGGTTGAAGGTTGAGTATCATATAAGGATGCTTGATTTGAAGGTTTAATGAAGTATATGCAGTTGCAATTCTTAATGAAAAGACATGCAAATAGCCCACCCCCCTCGTTGGGCTAGGTTGTCTTAACCAAAAAATATACGCGTCCCCTTGAGAACCTCCTCCCGTTTTTTTAGGTAAAAACCAGGAATTGGCAGTGTCCTTTTAAACATTTAATTTTATCGCAAATCTGCGTTCATCAATTAGTTTGCTGATTGAATGCTTTTTTACCAGTCGATGCCTATTACATTGTGTGCTACCCATTTCTGCTTACACCTTCAAGAAATCCATATTGTTATGATAATTAAGTTCATAGAAATAAAAAACTAATATCTAAAATATGGCGTCGAAAAATTCCTTCGCATCGCTGTCGGCTGGTCGTGACCCAAGAGACTGGAGGCATTGCCACGTTGAATGGCAATGCTTAGCCTCTGACCAAGGTAAAAGCTAGCCCTTGGGTCACAGGAAGTGTCAAACAGCCGTTTCGAGATTTCATTAAATAAACTATGAGCACTCGGACCCCACGGCCCTAGGGTTTCAACCCCAAACGGCTCGAAAATATAATTGCCTGTGAGGCTATTATACTTACAATGGCTATTATACTTACTATGGCTATTATACTTACTATGGCTATTATAAGGCTATACTACGCAGCCGAAGCGGCGGCGCCAGCACAGCACGCCGAGCCAGGAAGATGAGATGGCGCAAGAGTATCGACACACGTTGCGTCCCACACTAAAGGCCTACCCATCTTCCATGGAAATAAGGACATGCCGTCCGGTCTTTTGCCATCGTCGCGTGCCAAGCCATTGGGTTCTAATACAGCTGGAACGCCGACGGTGACAAGAGCTCGTCGGATGATGTCATTAATGTTAGCGTGACGTGCTAAGCGACCTGGCTGGTAGTAAACATTATGTATTTATGCCGTTGTTAATAAGGTTTCAGGGAAGCCAAATGTGAAGAAAGAATGATTGCCAAACTTCCTTGTCCCACTTCGGCTGCAAGACAGGCCGTGGTGTCAACAACTTCGCCACAGTGACAGAGATGAGGAGAACAACATGGAGCTCCTGCTCGCATGGAAGCAGCGATGCGGATTGTAGTGTCGTCGAACAAAGTTCCTAGGTTCGATGACGGTAGTGCGTGAAGCCACAGACCCGACTCCCACTTACCCACAGCCAGCAGGCGCGCGCGCTCCACAGTAGTAGCAGACGTGTCAAGTAAATTGTTCTGTACTACTCTGCAGAGCGGCTCATCCCACCGTCTCTGGGAAGATGGATAGTCGGGCGGATCTGTATTCGGGCAAGCGAGTCTCCAGGCATCCATAGCCTCGGTGAAGCACGGCACGTCAAAATTAATCAGTGTAGAGGCTAGGATTTTCCTGATTAATTTCTCAGTATCGTGGACCGAGGATATGAATGCCGGTAAACTAATACTAGAAATTTTGCGGACGCCGAGGCCTCTCATACGGATGCGAAGAGTAGCTTGCGCCCAAGCTCGGTCGTCCATTAGCGATGCGGAGGAATTTTTCGACGCTATATTTTAGATATTAGTTGATTATTTGTACAGTTAGTTTTATTTTATTTAGTGTTAGATTGTATATTTTATTTAAAGTTGTAAATTATATTCTTTACTTAGTTCATAGAGGTAATATTATGTTCAATTCAGAAGACAATCAGATTGCGTTCAAATATAATCCATCATGAAACATAAGTAGGTATATGACATTTATAGTTAAAATAAGTATTATAAATCCAGCCATCCCCAAAGTTCAAATATAATCATCAATTCTTACTAATTTCCCCGCAAAAATACCCTCAATTTCTTTGTAATTAATTTCGTTAATCTCAATCCGAACGAAAAGGTTCCCGCGATAGAGACATGTCACATTATTCCGCCTAATTAAATCCCTAAACTAATCCTTGTAAGGACAGAAATCCCTTAGGGGCAGTATACACGAACAACGAACTTATAAATGGATTAAGTGTGTATAAACAGACTATAATGTTTATTGATGTAGTGTGTTTACTCCCTTGTGGGTAGTGAGACGAGCAGAAAGATTGTAATAGGGTGAAGTTAGGGCAAGATTTTTCTCATGCCCGCATGCGGTAACATAGAAGCAAGTCAAAATAAAGTAGAAGAAAGACACAATTTCATTAATACTTCTAATTGAAAAACACATACGGTTGACTGTACAATAGTAAATATTACAGGTACAATGTAACATTTTGAAGTGAAAACTTCTTTAGGCGCGTTGAGCACTTTTTGTGTGAACAAAAATCATGTAACTCGCGTCATCGTCACCGTCACGCTTAAAGAAATGTTTAAAGCGCCATCTACCGTCTACCGTTTGAATTACATAGAGGTTACGCATTGTTGCTTAGTTTTAGTCTTCTATCGGCAGTCCTCAAAGACTGCTCCGCATGTTTTTTTTTGTATTTACCTACAGTCCTTTCACTGTTATTTTACCTCTGATTTTGCATCACTATCACAGTGATCTCTAGCCATGATGAGTTGCTGTGGGGTAGCTGCCACTGACAAGTCTGTCAAAATCGCAGTGATCTTTATTCTATAGTTTTATGGTGCTACTGTTATACCGTGATCTGACGGTGCACCATATTGCGGACGGACACAGACGAGCCCGCACGACGAACCGTGGGAAGGTGTACATGCAGGGTATCACAGACATCGGAACTTCCTCGGTGCGCGGTGCGTGGAGGTCTGTGGTCGTCTGCCGTGCGTGTCCGTCCGCAAAATTGCGGATCGTCGGATCTCGGCAATAGAGGTTAAAATATTTTGCGAAGGGACTGTACAATTTCTGGCTGGAAACTACATGCGGGTGCGGAAAAATATCACAACGTAAGTTTAGCACCATAAAGGTTATAATATAATCTTTACACTATACTTATTAATTTATTGTGTTATTTTATATTAGGCCCCTACAATTTGTTCTGGGTCCCAATCTTCCAGCATGCTATTATATTTTTGAACAAACAGAATATAAACTTATTGAAATTGAGAGCAATATAGCTTTCAGCATCTTAAATGTCTCGCTGATGGTGGCGCGTGTGTTGGATCATTTAGCTCCCTTCAAAATGGTTGAGCTGAATGGTGCTTATCCATGCGTCATGTTCGTGAACGGGCGCCGTCAGTTGTGACTGGTCATCTCTTAGCTGCCATGGCTTATTTTAATTTTTGAATTGTTTGTATGTCATAATTGCGGACGCTTTTAACGCGCTTTTTACATTGTTCTCACATTTATAATTTCAACATGAATGATGTAACCCATATATTGTAACAATATTTTGATTTAAAAGAGTGTCCGTGGAGTTTCTTGCCCGTTCTTCTCCATAGGTACCTACTACGCTTTGGAATGGGCAACTAGCTTCATATTTCTGACTGACCGACTCCTTGACAGTTCAAAAGTGCCTGTAAATGGTTTAATTGAAATAAATGCTTTGAGTTTTGAGTTTGAGTTTAATGACGTCACTTGTCGATATCAATTCGATTTGCATACTTCATTGGCTATTGTGTAAATTGAATCTTCGTTTCTCAGGGCAAGTTTGAAACCGTATAGAATTCTGTTAAAGCTTTAGCTAGAAAAATGCCCTTATTGTTGAACAATGGCCTCAGTATGTAGGTAATTATGTCATGATTATGGCAATAACTTGCGCCCTTGTTGTTTAAAAAAATATTAATGCATTATGTTTTTCTTCGAGAGAAGAATATCATGCCTAGGGTGTGCCAGACTTACAGTCAACCGGTTGACTGTACATTTAAATAAAGCCACCCAATTGTCAATTTTGACAATAGTGTAAATCACTCTATACGGCTGCTTAACACACTGTAACTTATATGACAGGCGGTACGTTGCACATGATTTATGTGGATATTTTAACATTATTCTTTGAAATAGGTAGCATGACTATAGGCTTAGGTAATTACACTGCCAAGTAGTTCAATGTGGCACTTCACCATCATCATCATTTCAGCCAAACGTCGTCCACTGCTGGCCATAGGCCTCCCCAAGCGTCGGCACGACCGATCCTGTGCTCCAATGTAATGGCTATGTTTCACTTCAGTTGACTGAATCAATTGGATAGTAAAAGTTTTTGGATGTCAAAGAGGGAGATAGACAACCTGGGGGCCTACCTCCACCGCTTACAGCAGTATTATTTTAATATTACTTCAGTGTAGGAAAGAGATGAAGCTCTACAGGAAGTATTTAAATTACTTTTGATTTTTGATTGATTCAAACTGGAACACAGCGACGCCGCCTGATGGCAGTAATATATTAGGTCCCCTACTACCTGTGTTTTGTATGGGGAATTTTAAAGAAGTTGCATTTTTCATACTAACGTTTTCTTAATTTATATAACAACCATAAACACTACTGTTTTAAAACTTTTATGCAATATTGTTTAAAAACTAAGATAACGTATGCTACTTAGATTAAGCGACAAAAATAAGTTATGGCCAAGTTAAAAAAAAAATAGTGGTTATTTCTGCTAACAAAATGAGGAGTAATTTTTAAGGTATTTTTTATGTTAAGAAAACTATAAGTAATAAGGTTTTTTTACTATTGGTAGTTGTCTATGATGGTTTTATTATTAGATATAATACCAAGCAATTGATGAATATTTAAATCATAGAAGTGACGAGGTTTTCTATTAGTGAGAAAAAAACGCCAGTTTCATATGTGGGGACCCAATATATCATGGTAGTACTTTACTGGAGTTCCTTCACAAAGAATACTTTAACTTACCGTCAATGTTTATGAATAACAAAGACAGTAAAACTCAACAAACCGTTTCACTTACCTTTCGATCCGAAAAGCTACGCAAAGAAATATCATTTGATCTGAATATATATCACATTATCCCCCTTCCCTGCTTATTCCCATACAGGCAATCTATCACAGCTCGGCTCGAATTCTCGAGCATTTTTTGCAAATGTTGAAGAACGCATTAGTTACACCTGACTTCTGAGCCCCGACGATAAAAGTTATGGGTTTAAAATTACAGTAATTTTTGTATTGGGAAGGCATGAATATTAAAGATTATTTTAAACCTGCGTTATTAGTTAATTTGCTTTGTTATAGTTTGACTGAAACTGCTGTACCATGTGCGGCGACATAGGGGGGGAGCAGTGCAGGCCGCTCATTCGTCAACCCTCACGGCATCCTGGGCGTGGTACAGCGGTTTCGGTCAAAGTATTACGTTTGTGTCCGAGACCTTCTGCGAGGACTTCTACTGCATCTGAATGCGCACATACCCAATTTTTTTTTGGAAAAAGAAACATTCTCTCGTATCTGCATAATGTTTTTTAGACTTTTAAAGTTTTATGCTATTAGCGCAGGCGGTGGCGGGACTTAATGCCCAGAGAAAATAATAAAATGCGAGTATTAAAGTACGTACAAACCCTTTACGATAAGTTTCGACAATCACTTTACTAGGACACGGATCTAACCCCATTTAACTCGCAGGTAACTAAGGAAGCAATATTTCACCATTAATCTTACTCGAACACAAAACTTCAGCCAAATCATGATTTATAGATGAACTTTCGATGAAAACTTTAAAATTCTACGGTAAATAAAATCTTGGTTAAGTTGGGAAAATGGCTTGTGCAACGACGAAATAGCTCGACTCGAAATGAGAAAACTTCCCAAACTTTGGGAACCGGGCATGGGAACCGGGTGAAAGAATGCATTGTCCTGGTTTCGCCTTTGTTGCTAGTAATTGTATTGACATTTTCGTATTTTCCGTGTATGTACTGTCACTGTATTTCCCAAGTTTTGTGAAGAAGAAAGAGGTAAATCGTCGAAACCGACTCGGCTCGGCTCGTTCAGGAAGCTACGCAATATCTTCTCGTCCCACATACCGTAGTGTCTCAAGACGAAGTCTTTGACCAGTGATGATCTATGGCACTGATACGTAGCTACGTAGCTCACAATGGATCACTCAAAGCGCAATGGAGAGGGCTATGCTTGGAGTTTCCCTACGTGAACGAATCAGAAATGAAGAGATCCGCAAGACAACTAAGGTAACCGACATAGCCCGTATAATTGCCAAACTTAAAAGGCAGCAGCAGGGCACAATGCTCGCAGAACAGATTTCCGATGGGGCCGAACGTACCGGAACATGTAGAGTCCCGCAGTGTGGACCGATGATCTTGTGAAATTTGGCCGGAATCCGCTAGATGCGGGAAGCACATTTAATAAACTAGCTTCCGCCCGCGGCTTCGCCTGCGTGTTATGTCGATAAAAAGTAGCCTGTGTCCTTTCTCAGGCTCTAGACTATCTGTGAACCAAATTTCATTTAAATCGGTTCAGTAGTTTTGGCGTGAAAGCGCGACAGACTGACAGAAAGAGTTACTTTCGCATTTATAATATCAGTAAGGATAATTTACACCACATTTTGAAAATATTTACGACAAATATAAAAACGCTTTCCTGTTCAACCTTCCCAGTATTATGTACTCCCGCTGGCTTAACGCACACGATAAATCCGCGTCAATCAATGTGCATTAGCGTGGCTTACCCACGTTCAAAATATAAAGTAATATACCACAGGCTTAAATTGTCATGAAAATCAATAGACTGTACAGTTTTTGTACCAGGAAAAGGCCTTTGACAAAATTTCTTCGCTTCGACAAAAATTAAGAGCGCATAATTACAATTGATTAATCTTTTGGGAGTTGGAATATTCATGAAGAGATACCGAAATGAAGGTGTCTTTTCTTGGGGATTTTTTTTTGTAACAGTCGTGGGTCTTACCCACTGGCATTTTTTTTCTGCCTCTAATCAGAGCGTCTTTTGTTTAAAATTAGTAGCAGCAGGTTGTATGTTGATCTAAATATGATCCGCGACCGTAACAAATATCTATTTACAGAATTATAATCAAACCCGCAACCCTGAATTTCCGCAAACACATCGATTTATTATGCAACAGAGTGCGTAAACTAATGTACATTTTCAAAAATTTACGTAACATTGCCGACTTGAAATTAATTAGACAGGTTTATTTGGCTTTATGTCAATCTATTATTACCTACTGCATAACGTCTTGGGGTGGTGCCGCTAAATCCATTTTACTGCACCTAGAACGCGCCCAAAGAGCAGTTTTAAAAGTTGCTACTTTTCGTCCATTTAGATTTCCAACACACCAGCTTTATATGGCATGTAAGTTGCTAACAGTACGTCAGTTATTTGTTTTGAATATAGTTCTATTCCAACACACTGAACTTTATTTTAACCCAGTACCTTCAGATAGGAGAAGAAAAGATTTGGTTTGTGCTAACACTCAGACTAAACATGCTTTTGCTCGTCGTTTTTATTTATTTTTGGGACCCTACTTGTAGTTTAACAGAGTGCTAAAGATTTATAGTTTAAGCTATATTAGGTGTAACTTACTAGTACAGGAATATTTGGCAAAACTCAATTATGCAGACACGGAAAAACAATTAGAAATATTAAAATAAAATTTCCATCTACCTACTCTAACATAAGTCTCTTCCTTAACCTAATTAATAATAGTCTCCTCTTTACTTAATTTAATATTATTTGGTAATTTGCTTAAACATAATATATCTTACTTAATCTAGTTTTAAAATAATATACCAAAATAGTTACCAACTCTTTAAGTCATTGCAAATATTATGTCTCCTTTTTAATTTAGAATCTAATAAAATTGTTGTGTTCCTTTTAAAAATTTTGATGTAAATTGATGGCCTGAAACACAGGTTTTCACAAACCTAGATCAGGCAGGTCTATATTACAGCTAGAATTAAAGTTACCTCGTTTGTAATTAATTTAAATCTTATTTTTACTTTTTAACTTGAATAAATTTTATTTTATTTTTTTTATTTTTATTACAATCATCAACACAATTCCCTAAGTTAGTATTGCCCTCAAATGTCATGATTTCCGGAAAAACGTATCAAATTGGGTAATTTGAACTTAGAGAGTTGTCGAGATTTTGAATGACACGGGCTACCCAGGCTTCACGCGCTTTCACTTTAAATCAAATAGTTCTGAGCATGACCATGTACACGTATTTCTTAAATTAACCGTTCCTTTGCTGCTTTTGTTCAATCTACAAAATGCCTACCCAATGACCACGAGACATATAAACATATCCCTTCAATAAACAGCTCTCGACAGCAGCCACCTCTCGAGGCCCGTCAAGGAAATCGCCGCTCACCCTCGAATGGCCTGGCAGGCTGCCATCCGGGACGTCCGAGCTTTAATCTCATACGGTAATGCCTGCATGCGGCTTAGGCTAAGCATACACGGGCAATTTTTAGCAATTATTGCCCGGCAACATTACAGTTGCAGTGGGTTGTGGGGAGAATCATTGCCGAAACAATAAAAGCAATTCAGAATATGGAGCCATCAAGGAGTAATCCCTTATGGATCCATCATCATCCATTAATAATTTATTATTCTGTTTAGCTAATAAATGTTTCATAACTCGCTCCATATTAACAAGCTTGATGTTGTCGTCACGTCATATTTGAGCAATATTGGTCAGACTTGAGCAATTAAGAACCTCGTGTAAGCAAACCTTTACTAGCTGATGCAGTCAAATGGTGCAGAGGTGCAATGACCTGGTTTTAGGCTGAGGGTCGCAGGTTCGGGCCGGGAGATAAATCCGTGTGGCCTTGTCAGGTTTTGGGTACGAATATTTGCACTCGTAAAAGCTATAAACGGACAATTGTTACTATTTGTTACATATTTTAACTATTGCTAATTTTTATTATATTTTAACTGAACAACAATGTTCAAAGTTATTCTCGGTATTGTAATATTATCTTCGGTTTAACGATTATGATCGTAACACTAACAAAGTTCTCTCTTTTCAGGTAAGTAACAATCAGGAATAAAAGCTGTTACTCTACCGGACCATAAGGTAAAGATCAGAGTTTTAAAGCCGGCCATGGGCCTCTGACTTGGCTTCACATGCCGCCGAGTAATATCTCTCTGGCATGCCGGTTTCCTCACTATGTTTTCCTTCACCGTTTTTAAAGCAAGTGATAATTACACAATACGCACATGAATCCGAAAGTCAGAGGTGCGTGACTTGGGTTCGAACTCGAGACCTATGACTCGGCAGTCAGACGTTCACACCACTAGGCTATCACTGCTTGTAAGATAAAGGTTCTTGAATAAAAGGTTTTTAATAAGAATGAGATTATTGGCTGATTTACATTCATTCGTTTATGCAATTTACATGTCAGTATCAGGTCAAAATATTATTCACGACTGAAACAAATATGTATTCAAAGAATTTTAATCATTAATTTAAGTGCTTTCGTAGATCTACCAAAAAGTCAAATTCAAATTAAATTATTAAAATCATCAATCATCATCATTACAAACATAATTTGTATCAACATACAAACTGACACTGAACTGCAAATAGCAAAAACATGTCCCGAAACGAGTTAAGTTCAAGTAAATAAGTAATAACTTATTTACTTGAACTTAACTCGTTTCGGGAGATGTTTTCAACGCCAAGCTTGTGCTACTTAAAGGCTGAATATTATTATATTCAGCCTTTAAGTAGCACAAGCTTGGCGTTGATAGGTTTCTAACAAAAGATTTCCTCACAGCTAGCAGCTGTTTAAAAGTTCAAATAAGACGGATTAAGCCGTCCAAACTATCTATTTCGGATCAAAAGTAACTATCTATTTCGGATCAAAAGTAACTATCTATTTCGGATCAAAAGTCACTGATAGTTTAACTCCGCCTGAAATATAATAAAACCGCATATTATTCAACTTTTTCCGGTACATTTTCAGCGCTCAAATGTTAATTAGTTGGTAAAACTATTTTCATTACATTCTGGTGCCTCGTTTGAATTTCAAATTGCTCATTCAGAGTGGTTACAGATGTTAACTGACAGGTTTTTAGTAACTACCATAGTTACTTAGCTGACGGGAAATTTTGACAAGTATGGACACTGGGATCAATGTTTGGTCGACCGCGATTTGTATAAAATAAGTAATAAATAATAATATAAAACAGTATCTCGTAAAGTAAAGAACATTAAAATGGTGATTGATTTTAAAAGCTGATTTTGTACTTAATATTATTGCTTATTAAACAATCTATTCTTTCGGTATTAATATGAATCTGGTACTACTTTCCACGCGCTGTACGAAATCTGGAATATTCTGGCAGAAAAACTCAAAAACACTTTCTTCGACCCGGGCCGGGAATCAGTAGTTGCATTTGCGCCCAAAGAAGTCGTATCGCAGTATTTTTTTCAATTTGCGGATAGGAGTAAAGCTCATGTTAATATTTTTCTAGTCTTCTTTTATAATGGTAGGTCGACCGCTCGTCTGTGGTGACAGTTTACCTTTTAGCTGGCCTAGCGTAGCACGGAGTTTCAATACATTTCTTAATGTATTGAAACTCCGCAAGACAACTGAGATCGGCCTACTGTAGTCACCAACAGACAAGTCGATTCACTTATTCTATTACAGCCACTCGCCTACATTATAATAATAGTTATACCCTAAATGTAGGGGCTCGGCAGGGTGCGGACAACTTTTTTAATGATTATGCCCTTGGATGTGCGAAGAGCTGTAACTTCCATTACTAAATGGATTCAGAAGTAGAACCTTATGCCTTTTATAAGTTCATACATATATTTTTAACGGGTTGTGGCTCGTGGCTGACTGATAAAAGCCGCACGGTCGATCGAAGGCTTCGCTTTCCGCTTACGTTAAGCCATTTATCCGGGCTGTCATTCGTAGATCTTTGACAGTCGTTGCGCGAGTTAGAAGCCCAAAAGTCTGACAACCAATCTTACCAACGGGTGTTACCCAGTAAATGGGTTGTGGAGGTCAGATAGGCAGTCGATCCATGTAAAATACTGGTATTCAAGTGCATCCGGTTAGACTGGAAGCTGATAGTTGGGAAAGGGCTGGGCAGATTGATTGGTATACGGGGGGATTGGTTATTAGGTATAAATTAACTACCTTACCTAACTAGCCAGAGTAGCCAGAGCTACTCATTGCTGATTTGAGTTTTTAGGGTTCCGTAGTAAAAAAGGAACGCTTATAGTTTTGCCATGTCCGTCCGTCTGTCTGTCTGTCCGAGGCTTAGCTCAGAGACTGTTGGTACTAGAAAGCTGTAATTTGGTATGGGTATACATATAAATTACGCCGACAAAGTGGTAAAAGAAAATCGTGTAAAATATTTTTTTTTAAGTGTACCTCTCATACACGTAAAGTGGGGATGGTTTTTTTTTTCTCGTCAATCCCATGATGTAGGGTATCGTTGGAAAGGTCGTTTAAAAATAATGTGAGTTTGTGAAAACCAGATTTTGGATTAAGGGGTCTGTTGGCGAAATATTAAGCTTTAAAGTGCTAATTTTTGTTAGAGTCAAGTGTCCCCCCCCCCCTGCCAGCTAAATGGTTGGTTATTTGGTTTTGGGTATGTGAAAAAATTCACGGCAGTAGTATATATAACGAAATTAAAAGGAAAACTATCACCACTACGAAGGCTCCACAAATTGCCGAGTAATAATCGACCAACTTAAAGTTGCAGTTGAAAAGACATATTCTGCCATACATTTTCTCCTAACACAAGCAATTCCTTGCTTAAAAGGTGATCTCCAACAACACATTCTATAAGTCCAGTTGTAGTTTTTCAACTACAATGTTATTCATCCTAACACTACGGAACCCTTCATTGTGCGTGGTTCGACATGCACTTGGCCGGTTTTTTAACGTGTTACTTTTGAGTAGTGTCGTGGACGAAGAGCCTTAGAGGAAATATAATCGACGTTTTTTTTTAGAAAAGAGTGTAGGCTATCGTAAAAAAACGAAAATAAAGAAATATAAAATAGGCACCAGATTTAATTGTATTTCCTGAAACTGAATGCTATGGAGCCATCTAAACCAGTAGTTAATCGTAGAGTATAACACTATTGACTCTGTCTCTCTGTTGACAACAGTTGTCATTAATTACACGCTAGTGACATCTGTCGGTGTTTGATGACAGATCATTAAATACGTTCGGCTTGACACCCGATACGTTTGATCTGTGATGTGTAATTAATTTGATTACATATAACATTAAAATTGATTATACGTTTATATATTACGTATATAGGGTTAATCTCCAAATGACGCAGGCAGAGTCATGTTTTGGTGAAAATCACTATTCTTGCCTTTCCGTTTAATCGACCATATCGGCATTGATACTGGTGGAACAAAAAAGTGACCCTATCGTACCATAAGAAGGGAAAGAGAAAGAAAGAAAAACCGTTAAAAAGATGGTGAGGACGGCTGGAAAGACATGGACTAGACAGGCAA
Organism: Lithophane semibrunnea; assembly: GCA_947363905.1. Taxonomy (NCBI): domain Eukaryota; kingdom Metazoa; phylum Arthropoda; class Insecta; order Lepidoptera; family Noctuidae; genus Lithophane; species Lithophane semibrunnea. The sequence goes on along the minus strand of OX376208.1, from coordinate 15,405,313 downwards.
TGAACAGCTATCTAATTGCGTCACATTTTCGTAAACGATTAAGACTAATGTTTTTATGGCTCTCGTTCCTATGGCTCCCGTTTTTATGGCTCCCGTTTCTATGACTCCCGTTCCTATGGCTCCCGTTTTTATGGCTCCCGTTTCTATGGCTCCCGTTTCTATTGTGGTCATGCTCAGCGTGCAGTACGGGTACTGTAACATCGACTTTTCTGGGCCGGGGCTGTAAATAGGTATGGCGTAAGGAGGCTGTCACACGTCAGTGAGAGAGACGACGCAATACTACGCCGAACTATTTCTACAACTCAATGTGTGATAATATTAAATATGATTATTACATTTTAAGATTTAAATATCGTAGCATCATGCTGAAATAGGAGCCTTTTGGCTTCGTACAGGCCTTTTTTTAATATATTTTTTATGATTATGTTAAGTTTAGTTTGTGATGTTCCTGTGCGAGTCACAATAAATACATTTTCTTTCTTTCTTTTATATTTACGCTCGGTACGTGCTTGTCTGTCGCTTCCATGTTCCCTCATAATTCACTTCTATGACTACTATTCATCAATGTACAAATATCGGTACAACAAACCCTTTTGAACATCCAAAGTTAGTCAGGAATAAATAGAAAACGTACCCACAAACGATTCGCACAGCATGTTCAAACATTGCTATCTGATTAAATCGCTAACTACGCCAGTGTTTGTATGTTTGTCACCGATTCCGTGTGTATACGTCCGACAGACGTACGGGAGTCCATTGGGAATCCGTAATGAATGTTTGTATAAAATTCGATTAATTTCACCGCGGTGTTTAGCTTGGTTGTCGTTTGTTTGTGTTTTATTTGCTATTTTGTGCACTCGGTATTTGGTTGGGAAATAAAACAGCTGAGTGCAGTTCAATTATTGTTAACGTCGTTTGGATATTAGGACCAGAACTGCAACTGCATTTTTTTCATTAATTTTATGTTCTACATTTAAAGTTTCTAATGATATTTAAATTGAATATCTATGGGTTATATTATTACAGCAATTAATAAAAATAAACCTGGGAATTACAAGTATCCTTTGGTAGATATAATGACTTCCCATGAGCCGAGCATCCGCTTCCCGCCAGCCTGTAAGCAATTACTATAAAAAAAAAGGTTTTATGCGTGTATAGAGTCTTAATTTTTTATAAACTCAGCCATATTTCGGTCCTATCTTTCTCACATTTATCACAGCGTGCACATATCCCGCACATCTCACATCAGCTGTCTCGAGACATAGATAAATGACTCGCTGAGTTATATTCTGAGTCCTAAGTGCTGACTTCTTGCACTGAATGCTGACTCTAATGTGGTGAACAGCATTAGCACCATTCATACTAAAAGTATTTGGTCCTTAGAGACGGAGGTCGAGATTTTAAAATAAAACTTTTAACATTTGTACCTGCTACTGGTGTTACACGAGTGTGCACAGATACGGTTGTCAAATCTGTGGCATTTGTTACGGGAAGTCAGAAGGTTGAAACTCTATCAGCTGGTGAGATCGTAGAATTTTGGTATTACCAAGTAGTTGAATGAAATAATCCAGAATAGAGCTGGAGTTACTGACATAGCTTGCAGAGTAAGCAATGTAGAGTGGCAGTAGGCTGGCCATTCCCAGGCGGATTCCCGGCCACCATAGGCGCGGGCTTGCGGGCGGCGAGAAATGGGTAGCTCGCCGTCCGACAAGGACCAGGCCCGGGTCGATGGCGCGTCGTGTTCCACCCGCGTCAAAGAGGCGTTAGCACAATTGGCGGGGTCCGCTAGGACCGATGCCTGCCAGGGTCGCGGGAAAGTCCGAAAGGGATACCGGGACCTTGGCAACAGGCAACTGAAGGAACACGGGTGGGTTTTAGTCAGTAAAAGTCTGACACGCCCTTCCGCTCCGCCCAGAGCGGGAGAAGTCATTTGATGACTTCCCACTAAGAACAAAAAAAAAAAAAATTAGGCTGGCCATGTTTGTCAAAGGACCGGTGGAGCAGATGAGTCCTAGAGTGGAGACCGCGTATTGGTAAGCGTAGCGTGAGACGCCCCTCAGCAAGATGGACCGATGACCTTGAGAAAGTGGCTGAGACAGACTGGATGTGAAAGGCGGAGGACAAGGTTTTGTGGTGCAGCCTGGGAGAGGCCTATGTCCAGCAGTGGACTACGAGTTCAATGATTGAAGTAGTTGATTTGTGGAAATTGAATAATCTAAGTGGATGATGCGGATCTTTGATTCAGTTGAAACTGCATCAAATCACGTGTGTGTTTATCAATTTAGGTATGTTCATAAATTAATATTTTTACCATTCTTTTTCTGAATATACCTTGAAGTTTTAATAGATCAGTTTTACTAACTTTTTTCAAAAACAAACTTTCAGTTATTTTCTGTCAGAGCCACGGAGAAAATGGTGAAAGTTAGTTCGGGGATAAAAATGTGTTACTAACACATTCTTCTTATTAAAAACGTGTCCGGAATAGACAAAGTCAAGAATTTAAGTAGAAATAACATTCTTAAATTTTAAATTTTCAGATATAATAATAAACGGGACAGAATTTGACCTACCTATGCAGTTTAATATATATTCACTACCTACTATGGTTACACTTGCTGGCAGAACAAAACGGGACAGATGGTAAACAAGATTGTAATAACATTTTTGATTATCTTTTTAACCTAAATGTTTTTTGTCAATAACCTAAATGTTGTTTAAAACAACAAATAATAAAACAACAACAACAAACTGGAAATTTTATTGGCATAAACATTAGTCTATGCCAATAAAATTTCCAGTTCCATTGTGATTGATGTAGGCCTCGCGAACGAAGATTGTAAAAAAAAATTGATCCTGACAGAAACTAAAATTAATAACGCCAGGCAGAAAAAGGAAAATAATTTGTCTGAGTTTAAAAAATAATCCGTATCGTATGCGCAGACGATAAAATGACGATAAGTTTTGATATTCGCTAGCATAAATCTCGTTTTTTTTTGTCGTTATTGTAGAGGTAGAAGGATAGTAGATCCCAGCCCTAGAGTGGATCTAGTCTACTTCCACCTCTCTCTATCCAGACCTGCTAGGGACCAATCTTTGTTAAGAGTCCAGCTCATCCCGCCATCTCCGACTGAGGTTGCCGCAATATCGTTTATCATTAAGCGGTACCCACCGGGTCGTTAGTAATCTGTATTAAAATAAAATCTTGATACATTTAAGTTATTAGGACACTAAATATATCTACGTCTATTAAATTTTATAATGGTAATTGTAGTTACTGGGTTGTGGAGGTCAGATAGGCAGTCGCTCCATGTAAAATACTGGTATTCAGCTGCATCCGGTTAGACTGGAAGCCGACCCCAACATAGTTGGGAAAAGGCTAGGCAGATGATGATGATTGTATTTTATAATGGATCTCCGCAAAGTCACGCCTGAAATTTACAGAATAAACAATTTCATTTCATTTCAATCAATTAACTATTAACTATATTAAAGTTATAATATGGTGTTTATACGTTTTAGGTAATAATGAAACGTTATATAGCTGTAAGCTAAATATAGTGCTACAATCTTGTATGTAAAACCAATATTTCGGAACCAAACAAATAAATATATTTGTCCTACTTTCCTGTCAACAAGTCAACCGAACTTTGTGATACGGATAGAATGAAGGGAACCTTTCTTCTATCAAAATTGTGGGAAGGTTCTTAGACACAGATTGCTTTACATAAGAAACAGAAAAACTAAGGAGCAAATGACATAATGATTGTGTATAATAGACATTTTGTCTTACAAGATACTTCTCCCTACAGATTTATAACTATAAATATTTACGTGGCGGTCGTTAAGAAGATGAATATCTTTTACACATAACCACATATTCGCTTCAAGGTTGTATAGATTCCACATAAAACAAAGGCGTTTTATCAGACACTTCAGACAGTAATAAAGTTACACGAAACGCTCAAAATGTTTTAATGTAGTGTACCATAACATAATATAATAGAACACAATTTATTAATAAAAATATTTATATGGTAGAGAGGAAAAGGGTTCAAGGAACAAAAACACAAATTATATCAGAAAAATATGTCAGAAAAACAAAAGGTACTCAATAGACTGAAAGAGAACTGCTTCAAAACATTACAACAAAACCTTTTTGTTACAACCGGTAAACAACGAATATCTCTTCCAAGCAGTACCATGACGTCTCAATTATTTCCCCAAAAACTTAATGAAGCCATTCCCTTAAATAATGAGGGTACTATGTCTAACCGAGGCCTACCCTTACCCTACATCTTCGCAAACACACCCGAATATTAACAGTTATATTAATAAGATTTTATTATTATGACTATTATTGATGTCAGAGTAGAAAATAACTCAGGGATCAGACAAAAAGGTCGTTGGCAGAAAGGACCTTTGGTTATTTGCTTCGTAGGGCGGCCCGCCTAGCTGGGCGGGCGGCAGTTAGGCGCCAGCCGCTGGCTAGGCAAGCCGCGTCCCGACGCGATACCCTCGCTCTCGTAAAACAAAAATATCATAAACAATACACTGTGCTGGTTTTTTTAACTGTAGTGTATGTGTAGTGCGTGTAGTTTAGGAATTGAAGTGTAAGAATAATTTAGGCTAAAACAGTATCCGAGCAATAATAATAAATATCGACGTATTAAATCAAATTTATGCCGTCGTAAAAAGAGAAAGAAACGCCTAAGTTAATTTAATTTAATTATATTTAATACCCGTTATCAAGTTCCGGTTTAATAAATCTTTATTAAAGACAAAAAAATACAGAGATCCGAAAAACTAGTTCGTCCATAAGGACCAAAATGACAAACTGTTTCGTATCTTAGGACCAGAATTAAAATATTATAACGACACGTAGTTAACAGTTTTATACGAATACATTCTCATAGGATTTGCATTACAAACGATCCGTTCCCGTCCTACATTGGCAGAGGTCTCTACACAAAGATAAAACTTATCTAGCTGAACATTTTTGTACCAAAAAATAATATTCGAACAAAATCTCGCGAATTTATCACCCAAAAATATATAAGCTGAAAATCTTCTAGAGATTTTGCTAAAACAATTTTTGATAAACCTAATATAAAGTAGAAAAAACTTTATTTCAGTCAAAGCTGACGCTAATATATTTCCAGGAGATAGATGCCCTTGTTTTCGTCCCAAACTGTAATTTGTCTAAAGCCTTGACTATACAGATTTTTAATCTAGCGTAAGATTAATAGTCTCATGTTTAATTAAAAATACTTTACACTGAAAGAAATTCTTTTTTGTTTCGACAAAATGAAATGTCTTGCCGTTTTTTGGTTCATCTTTATGCAATTTAATTTTACTTTTTGTCTGTTATAACAAGCCTTGCTTATAATAATTATTATAATGACCCCTTTTTAGCTAGGTTATTAGAAATCGAGACGTTTGATTTATACAGTAAATGATCCATCTTAATTTATCCTCAATGTTGTTAGAATAATAACTTTCTTTACCTTTTTACCTTTTGGAAAACCTATTTCAATACGCTAGAGCAGTTTTAAATTGTAAATAAAAAACATTCGAAAGTTCCACCACCAGCCAGTCCTTCCAGTCAACTTTTTATATAATTTTATTTATTTGGTATCTACTTCACTTAATGTATTTTTATTTCAACCACCTTTCAGAAAAGAGGTTCTGTATTATCTTATTTTATTATTATATTTATCATTTGAAACGCAGACATGTTGACATGCCAACAAAGTTATGTTGCTAATGCCCGCTAGCACGACAACTCACTAAATTCAATTAGCGCAAACATAATTAGTACATCACAGTAAGCTGTCAATCGTTTTAAATTAATGAAGACAGAGTGACATTTAAAATTATGTTTATTTTCTAAAGGAATTTAGATCATCATCGTTGAATGGCTTTTAATCTCCTATTCATACTTATTTATATTAAAATTGTTGTTTTAGTTCTAATGAATCACGTAGAGAGTAAAGGTATAGAGACTGAAGATAGATTTGAAGGTTCCTTAACACCCTCATCGCCACCAGGGCCTACCACAATTTTGTGATAGGCCCGGGCTTTCTTTTCTGCATCATGAAAGTGTGCCTAAAAGATACACAGCGCTTTTACCAAGCAGAAAGATGCGTATACGTTTCGATACAGAATTTTCCAGACACTGTGTGACAAAAAGTTATACATGGCGCAGAAACTGTTAAAAGTTCTAGAAGTGCATTATTTTATAGGCAACTAGCTACGCTCCGCGGTTTCACTGGCGTAAGTCTCGATCCCGTGGGAATATCGGGATAAAAAGTATCCTATATTCTATTCTAGATCATGGTCTACGCATGTGCCAAATTTCATCTAAATCCGTTAAGCCGTTTAAGTGTTAAAAGCGAAAACAAACAAACTCACTTTCGCATTTATAATATTAGTTCGGGTTTGTCTACAATTATTGTGTTTTTTCTACAAAATATCTCCGAAAGGTTGGAAATAGGGTTAAAAAAATAGTAGCTATCCGATCCGTACCTACATATTATTTATCTTGACTTTTCTTTCCTCTTTAGAACGTAAAACAACCTATATTTCTAAACCGTAAATAAAAGGGTGCAAAGGATTAGAGGAGGAGGAGGAAAACCAACAGTATTATTTGAACAATATGTCAAGAAAACCGCGGGGAAAAGTTAGTAGCATAAAAGAAACACAGCTGCTTACTGTCCATCACAAGAGTTATAGCACTAGTACAATAAATAGGTTGACTGATTGTTATCGGTGACGCCGGACTAACAACCCGGCTTATTGTTTACCGATGCCACTTTTATACGTGGCCCTTCCGAAATATTGCTTGGAAAATTTCCGCTATCTTATCGGACTGTTTCCAAGAGATTTCCTTTCCTAAAATGGTAAGATTACGACACAGTTCTTCGCTCTGCTAGAATAGAATAATAATATAATTATAAATGCGAAAATGAGTTCGTTTGTTTCTTACGCTTTCACGCTAAAACGGCTGAACAGATTTGAATGAAATTTGGCACATGTTTAGACCAAGGAGTAGGACACAGAATTAACTTTCCTCCCGATTTCCCCACGGGATCGCGACGGTTGAAACCGCGGGGCGCAGCTAGTATGTAATAAGGTAAACTTTCCGTAAGAATTGCCAACTGTTTTCCATCGCTTACACGTAGATGATCCAAATAGGTAGACCTGAGCATAGGTAGGTACTGTAATTTGACGACAATACTTGGCAGCGTCCTATTGCATATGTGGGTTTATATGACGTCACTGTCCAAGGGGGTGTAACACTCAATTGCATAATTTTATTATTACTATACGATCACTAAAGACAGGGTGAAGGCACTCTATTTTAGCATTAAGAGTTGGTTGACATCACGCGTCACGGGTACGCCGCGTATTGTGTTACCGTTACCTATAAATTCTACTTAATTTTTTCAGTTGGCAAAATACATCCTTTTAAAAGTATTATAAAAGTAAAAACCCAAAAGAAACTGTTATGAATATTGATAGGTCTCGATGGGACTCAATTAGAGAATAGATTGCCTTCATTTTAAAAGAAATCGCTGATTTCCCGACGTGACGGCGTTAAAAAATTAAAAGATCGGATCCATTGTAGCAGACGACACGATAAAATATTTATTTTTGTTAAGCACGTCTGGGCGGAGTACATACCTAGGTACGTTTAGCATCAAAAGTCGATTACAACATCTGTTTTTAGGGTTCCGTACCTGAAGGGTGCCAAATGGAACCCATTGACTTAGCCTCTGCCGTCCTCCGTCCGTCCATCCGTCCGTCTGTCTGTCAGCGAGCTGTATCTCATGAACCGTAATAGGTAGACAGTTGAAATTTTCACGGATTTTGTATTTCTATTGCCGCTATCATAAAAATGAATAAAAAAGTTAAAAAATTACAGGGGTCCCGTACAAGAAACGTGTTTATTTGCGGCGTAAGTGTTCATCAACATTTTTTGCCGACTGTACCTACCAAAAAACTTTGGTTTTGAAAGTTCTTGAAGCCTGGTTTAGAATTTATATCGATTGTTTGGAAAATCTCGCTCGGTCTCTCGTAGCGTGGATCTATCGCCACGCTACGGACGCAGTAGATGATCCCGCTTACATTTTCACACAAAGCAAAGCTAGCGTGCATAGCTACGTAGCGTAACGTAAGCTTAGCCGGCGCCGGCGCCTTTATGTTTGGCGCTATGGATTTCCCAGAATTGTTACTATTTAAATATCGTCGCTCATGGAGGCATACTAACATTAAAATACAATGTAAGTTGTTCAACATGTTTATAATGAATCGAATAAATATTAATTAAACGCGGCATTATTTGCTCAACCTTTTGCTAACTATAGAATCAGCTTTGTATATTAAAACATCAGGTATAATATACGTAATTACTGACAGCCAAAATAATGTATTACACAAAATCCGCGACTCGGTTGAGCTCAATAACAATTTAATGATAGTTAATTAATTAATTGGATCACGTATTGCTGTCGGTATGATTATGGACTATAAATGTTGACTGAACACTATCCACAGTCAATCTGCCTAGCCTTTTCCCAACTATGTTGGGGTCGGCTTCCAGTCTAACCGGATACCAGTATTTTATATGGAGCGACTGCCTATCTGACCTCCACAACCCACTAACTGGGTAATACGATACCCCTTGGTTAGACTGGTTGTCAGACTTTCGTGCTTCTGACGACTCGTAACGACTGTCAAAGATCCACAAATGACAGCCGGGACCAACGGCTTAACGTGCTTTCCGAGGCACGGAGGAGTCTCGATATGTGAAAATGGTCACCCATCCACGGACCAACCCCGGCAAGCGTAGCTTAACCTGATGGATCGACCGGAGCGGCTGTTATTACTTAGCCACGAGCTCCTCCACAGTAAGCTGCAAATATTAATAATAATAGTCGGACAATGGCCACCAATATTCTCATCCAAATTCATGTTTACCCATCAATGGGCGATTCTGACGCTAATATCGAAAGATTCTCTTCAAAACCTTTCACTCCACCAAAATAGCCAGGCTATTTTTAGCATGACCAGCCAACCCACTTGAGGTGGTCCCACAGTACCCCTTTCCTTGCAATTGACTCAGTTCACCTAGGTATATGACAGGCACCTGATGTGGGGTACAAGAGCGCCCGTTTCATCCCCTTGTCAACATCACAAAGGGATGTAACTATATTTTTATAAGTCTACTCGTTCTGGTAATCTTGGGGATCATTCTTCATGATGTATTGCTTATTCAGACTTTTTGTTGATATCTTGAAAGGAACTTGTACATAGTGAGTAGTAAAATGATACATAACATTTATTTATGTATCCTTTTTATTCGTAAATGTGTTAGGAAATCTGAACTTCATTATTTACTAATAAGTTATTGTTACTTTAAGATGAAAGAAACTATGTTAAAGAAACTTTCTTGATTTTTTAAACAATATCTCTATTCAGATCATCAACAACAACACAAATTTAAAAAGAACACCCAAATATATCTTTAAAACAAAATCCAATGTTAATTAAAATCCTTCGGTTGGAAATAACAGAAAAATCCCTTTTTGAATGACGTAACGCGCCACAATGGAAAAACACAACTAATGGGAAATAAATTACACGTTTTTTCCGACGATATCCGACTGAGCATCGAATCCCGGTGACTAAAAGGTTCATTTTTTTAACGCTGCAAATATTTTAACTGTGGCCTGGACTCGCTGTAATTTTTACTGTGGCATTTGTATTATCGTTGCAAATTGCGGATTTCAATCCGATCCGTGAATTTTATTCAGTGCTTTTTAAAGAGTCGTTTATCTAGGTTATTAAAACAGACACACAGAAATACTTAAAACATTATTACTGAAATACACGTTTTTTCCTTAATAATAAATTCGTAAAAGTCGAGTGAAAGCAAAGCCTAATTCGCACGTAATTGGGAGAGAGCGTGACTTTAGATACTCATTTTAGAAGAAGATTTTGCGTTTCAGAGAATTTGAATAACAAATCAACCTTTAATTTTCCACTGCTTAAATATGGGCTTCCAAATATAGATGAGCGATCGTGAGAAAAATCTGCTTAACATAACTCTCTAATGTTAGACGAAGATAACTACAAAACGTAATAATTAATATCTGCTCAACATCACTATAAATCAAACAATTTAAAATATAAACATAAACAACTCGCGGATTTAGTGTACAATCATCGACGCGTTACGCATGTAGTGCGCGATTATGTATGTTTATCATATTTAAATCTTTTATTCCAATTACACAGATTATATTTAACTAGGTATACTGGGAGCCTGTACTCGTAGTTTGATAGATCCATGTTCGAGTCTTAACCAAATTTCAACTTCGTCTACGACGACAAAGGACAAACAGTAACCGAGGCAGTTCCCCCGAGCCGGCCTCAAACGTGTATCACAAACTACGGTAATTACCCCACTGACAATGTTATTACCCAACTGACGATGTTACCCCCATTCCGGAAGTATACAACTCATTACGCTAATTCCCTGGAGCCCTCTGCCAGAAGGTACAAAAATAGGTTCTAAATTCATTCTTAAAATAAAAACGATGGTTGGAACGAAACGGTCGGGTCAGTAATGTTGCTCCGCAAAATTAGTTTAATAGCCCCATTTAAAATTATTATTTCAATGGTAGACTGAAGTTATATTTTTGGTCAACTTGGTCATTTTTATGGATTTGGTAAAGGTCCAAATTCGGCACTCTAAGAATATTTAATTTTGTACTTTTAAAAAACCTTTCTTAATTTCAGTACATAGAATTTTAAACTGTGTTTAAACAAAGTCTTATATGAATTTAAAAATACAAGTTTTAATAAAAGCGAATAAAACTTGAAATAGGTAACTCAATCATTCTTCTTGATTCTAAAATCTTATCTAAAAAAATCAAAAAACGACAAAAAAGTTAAAAACGACAAAAACTTAACATACGCAGCTGATGCCGACAGTGACGAACCTAAATACAAACAAAAAAAACATACAAAGTAATCACATTTAAATTCTTAACCAAATGTTAAGTGCGAAAATAATCCAAGATGGCGTCATCAAACGGTAAAGAAACTGCTAAAATGACGACATCAATAGACAGTTTAAAACTATCAAGCAAAAACACATCAGTGTGCTCCTCGAAACACGCATCTTCAGAGTCAGTGCTATCAAGAAAAGAGAAGGAATGTCTTCAAATGCAAGAATGCAAGAAAAAACTGTTGGCAATGGAGCCACAGATTATAATAAGGGACGAAAATGTGGTGTTAAGGTCGCCGCCGCAGAAGAAAATTGTAATGCCGCCGACGATCAATGCCGAGGTAAGTGCTCAATATTTAAATAGGGCAATAAGAAGGGATGGTTGTGTGCGCGCTCTCGCTCCAGTAACGTGTTCCCGAGAAAACTTATAGCTATAAAAAGAAATAGGGATAATTTCGGAAAGGTAAAAGTGTAATTTGGTTTATTTTTAACAATATTTGGCTATAGTGACCAAACAAAAGTCTTTCAAATTGATGAATCGATAACTTGTAGAATTGGAAGTTAAAGTTAGGGATCACTTTATCAGATTCAATATAAGTAGAGTGTACGTGATAAATGATCGCTCGTTATATTTGAAAGTTTCGGATGAACGAAAGCGTAATTTTTCTTTTAAAGCTAGTATATAGTTTCATTCTTAGATTTAAATTATAAGAATCACGTACCTTCTCAAAATAATCCTTTTTAGAGGAGAATAAATATAAAAGATTTAGCTTTGGCTTTTAGTCAACTCAATATTACCTGATTTTCCATTGTAAACTTCTATAAAAAACCTTCTTTCGAATTCTTAAGAAGTAATTGGAAGAAACAGGGACCTGAAATAGATTCGGTTTAGACTTGTGATCAACTCAATGTTACCTGATTTTCCATTGTAAACTTATATAAAACCGAACCGACCATCCGAAGAAGCCTGAAGAAGTAATTGGAAGAAAAATACCCATAATATGTTAGAAGTAGCTAAATTCAAATACGATGTCGTCTGTAAAGGATCGTTTTTAGCGAACAGACCGCTCATTGTGACACCATAATGTAACTCAAAAAATCATTTGTAATTTTTATTGGTGTACAGTAGGCAGCACGTCAGTGACAACACTTTGACCTTGAGCTAGTACGGATTTTTTATAAATATAAGAGAGCTGGGTTTGGGCTCAAATTGCAAAAGATACAAAAGAAATGTAAATATTGCAGAAAATATTGCAGATATGCAGTGAGCCACAACAGGCACAAAAATAAAAATTATGCTGGTTTTGTTGACGAGATGGACTACTAGACCTATCTACGTTCACATTACAGTAATCACAGCGCGTCTCAACTCATCTACCATTCAAGCCCAAAACACACACAGAGCGAGTGCGGGGCTGGAGCGGGTCGGGTCGTTTTCATCGCGTGAGTCGCGCGGTTCATCGTTTTCACACAGAGCGCGGGGGCGAGGCGGCAGCGGGTCGGGCGCGTGTCGGGCGCAGGACGGCAGCGGGTCGGGCGCGGTTGTACTTTGGCAGGCGGCAGCAGTTGCAGTGTGAAAATGTCGGGTGATTCTGACACGGACGAAGAATGATTATTTTTTACTTATTTTAAAGAGAAGAACGCGAAAATGGAAAAAGTTGTAGGTTCATGACATTAATAAAAAAAACATCAGTATGGAGAATATCATCGATACGTGTATTGCAACGAATTTAACGCCGCTACACCCACATTGCTATTCTGTAACCATCTTACCTTGAAAACTTAGGTGAAGTGAGCGTGGAGTGAGTCATTGTCATCGATACCTACTGATGCTAAGGCAGTGACAGTTCACTCCAAGCTCACTTTGATATTTTACTACACTTAGTTTTCACGGAGATATTTTTACAGAATAGCACAACCGCTCCCGACTCGCTCCCGTCCCGCGCTGTTGTGTCAGCGGGCGCGGCTCCCGCGCGGCTCCCGCTCCGCGCCCGACCCGCGCCCGCGTTCTGTGTGTTGACATCCATATAATTCCTTGAATTACAATTTATGACACCCGCCGTACTCCCGCGCCCGACCCGCTCCCGTCCCGCGCTGTTGTGTTGGCGGTCGGCGGGCGCGGCTCCCGCGCGGGTCCCGCTCCGCGCCCGACCCGGGCCCGCGTTCTGTGTGTTGACATCCATATAATTCCTTGAATTACAAATTATTATACCCGCCGTACTCCCGCGCCCGACCCGCACCCGCTCTGTGTGTTTTGGGCTTTATTGTGTGACAAAAGTTGTGTGTTTGAAACTTAAATTGCCTGACGCGACCTCTGAGACTGGAAGTTCGTCTAACTTTGATACTAATTCTAGAATTTCATATTAAACTATTACCGACTTATTTCTCTACCCGCATCTTCTTGTGTTTGAGTTGACAAAGTGAAAAAGCGTTTCTTTGAAGTGTTTGTCATTAATCTCTTTTGCTTTAGAAATGGATAAATGCTTTGCTGATAGTGCTTTCATAATAACGTCTATTATTTATTTTTCTAAAATTATTAAGCTTTTTAATCATAATATCAGTTATAAATAAGTTTTTGGATATAAGATATCTTTAAAAAGGGGTTATTGCTCCCAATTTGGCAGTGGAATAATCTGGCACTAGGAAACTGCCCACTATGACCTGGGCTGAATCTGAAACTACTATTTAACTTGACGATTCTAACTTTGTACAACAGTTGCAAATTAGGTCAGAGAACTTTTTTTTTACCATATTAACTACCAAACATAAATAAAATTGCCCGTATGAAATCACAACACTGTGGGTAACACGATACCCCTTGGCTAGACTGGTTGTCAGATTTTCGAAGGCTTCTGACCCCCGTAACGACAATCAGTGATCTACGAATGACAGCCAGGACTAACGGCTTAATAACTTGCTTTCCTAGGCACAAGTGTGCCAATTTGATAAACAATTAATTTCCCTGATTGTTCATCGAAGAAATTGACCGTTTAAATCCTACAATCTTCCACCCAACGATTAAACTAAAAATAAAGTACACAGTATTCCAGTCGCTATTACTTATAATCCCCCACTTACTATGACCTCGTTTAACTAAGAGTTTAATGGCCTGGATCCTATCTTCGTGAAGTTCCATCTGATTGGAGCATCGGGATCTAAGTTCGTACGTAAATCAAGGACTTTTTCCGATATTAGGACGCGCCGGCCCCGGGCCCCGGGTATTGCTGACGATGTGAAACGTAAGTGCTCTCCATCTTCGATTTCTTTGAGGAGGAAAAGTTTCTTAGTGTGAATATTAGGTGTCAATGGCAATGTGCTTGAAAAAGGTTATGTACCACTTCTGGTTTGATTACCTGCTTGGATATTGCGAACAAAAATAAGAATTTAAAAACTTCTTTAGTAATTAATATGCCTTTATTGGTGGTAAAAGACTAACTACTAATTTTACTGTATCAATCATCATAACACAATAAAAAAATAGTTGGAGAATATGCCATAATCACCATGCTTGGCAGACTTATGTTGAACGCAGCATGTTACTTAGCTTGAAGGTTTGTCATGTACAATTATACAAAAAATTAAGAAAAAATACCAGGCTGGTATTGTCCCATTGCACGGCAAAAACCTCTTTTCATACAGAAATCTCGAATCGGAAAAAAAATTACTTTTCTTGATACCCTAATTTGGTCCTTAGTTATGAAACAGTTACTTTATAAACACAGTATGCTCAATGACAAAAACAAAAGAGCTGTAACTAAAGCAAAATATTTACTATCGGTCTTTTTTCCAAAATCCTGTCTAAACCTAGTTTCAACTCCCCTATCGTCCATTTATCTAACGTACAACAAAGCGCATTCTGCCCTCCTCTAATATATTGCAGTATACGGACACTTGACGGACGTTTACAAAAGCCACATTTTGGCAACCCTCCGCCGAGTAGACAACCCAAGTAACAAAATATTACTTTGCATAAAGGTTTACTTTGCCCCAATTTCCATATACTGGGAATTGAAGAATAATATACTTAGGTACGTTTTTTCTTTGGTTTTTTTCTGTTATGTCGTGGTTGGTTTGGTGTGTTACTGGATAAACAAAGATTCTGTTCGTTGGTTCAGTGGAACAAAGTGAATGTTGCCCCTCTATCTAAAAACTGCCACTGCCAGCTGAACTTGGGACATTTTTTTAACGTTACGCTACTGTTTTTTTTAGTACGATCCTCGCCTCATACATTTCGTATGATTTCGTATTTCACAAGTGAATTCAACCGATAAAAGATCTGGCAGGAATCTGAAATAATTTACCTTTGAGTATGAAACTAGTGATAGAGTGAATATTAATGAATGACACTTCGACGTTTAGAAAGAGACATAAATATTTTTTTCTAAAACATGACGAACGTATTAATGGCCTTATACCTTATTATTACATACATACAGAATGCACTATCATATTATTATCTTTCTTAATCATAAGTGATATAGGGCTAAGTAGACGTTAATAAATTGTCTCCAGATCTAAAAATGATTAAGCCTTTTAAGCATGTACAGTATTCTTCTTCAGTGAAAGAGTAAGAATAAATTACAGATACTTAAATGACTGCAACGCAATAATTCAGAATAATATTATCTCCACTTTGCAGACATCTTCTGTGAATGCCATGAGAACTATACGTACAAAACAATTTATCCTATTGTTCTTGAAAATTAAACTTTATTTGCATAGCGATCGGGTTTTGTTCACCTTTAACTGGTGCCTTAAGTGTTTAGTATTTTCACTTCATCGTATTTAATTGAATATTTTTTGTAGATTGGGTATTATTTTCACACTTTAGCAGTACAAATGAATAGTATATTCTCTTCGTTAAAAATATTGTGTCACTTGTTATAAAACTTGTTTAATACACATAATATGCTTAACTTAATACAGAAATAATATTAATATTCATTCAGAAATATTACTATTGTCTCAGTGACTATTTTGATGACACTTCTATGACATAATAGTATTTTTATACTCGTAACATGACTATTTATGTATGACAACAGCTCTACTAGTAATTCTGTGGACAATGTCAATTTTAAACATTTTTCTTATAAGTAACTTACGAGTATTTGTTATTGACATTATCGCATTTCGATAAATGTTGTCACCTACCTACATACATAACATAATAAAATGACATTGATACTACTGAATTATTATAAATTAATTTACTTAATTGGCAAAAGCCGCCCATAAACGTATATTTTTGTACGCCAAATGGCAAATTATAGAGAAACTATAATATTACTATTGTAACATCTTGTACACTTTTATAACCTATGTTTACAATTGATAAGCATGCTAATTTCGACTAATTGCTAGTGCTACCTAGTAGCTTAACTTAGCTTAATATTGCGCTTGTGGTGTTTGCCTTTAAGTGAGTGTTACATTGTTACTTGTTTATAAAATAGTTTTTATGTATATTATTAGTGTAAACATTCGTTGGTGAACCAAATATACAGGCTGTTAGGGTAAACACTCTTGTCATTCAAACCAGTGGTTTGGTTTCATTTATAGAACGTAAAATCAATGGAAAATTACAACTTAAAAAAAAAAAAATTAGATCTAAATTTTACCACAAGAGACGCAAGTTCGTTGCCCTATGCGCTAGGACAACGAACTTGCGTCTCAACACGGGCCGGGGGTACGGGATGTGACCTGACCGGCAGCTAGCGCGATCCCTCCCTTAGTCAGTCAGCTGTTTCGCTAGCAAGCACGGTGTCAGATAGAAACTTTTTAAAATCTTTTAATGAAAATAACGTTTTTTTTTTTGTTGTGTTCAGTCATTTATTTTTATATTTAAGTCAACTACCCATGGTTTGAATGACAAGAGTGTTTACCCTTACATCCTGTATAAAATAAATAAATAACCTGACAAAAGCAAATAACCACTGTCAATTAGAATGTGTATACATAAACAGTATGACCATTTTCTCACACACGTAGAGCATGCTGTAATGAGCATGCTACTTTCAAGCAAACAATTAAGTATGCTTTTTAAGAGTATATGTATTTCAGCTTCAATGTAATCAACTAATAGACAAACAAAGTATAAATAAGCTATCTACCATAACAAGTATTTTAGTAACGGTAAACACAACATGCGGCCAAAATATCATAATTTAACCACAACTCGCGCGAGTGTCCCGACGACCCTAAATAGAACCTCTATCTATTAAAATAAATCGCGATCCAAATACTTCCATTTCACCCCGAAACTTTTGAAATAAACTCGACACTTTCAACCCCATTCAACCCCGTTTCTACCTACACTACAACCCAGGTCCTCCAATACCGTAATGGACGGCTTAACTGATTAAATTAGGCCCTTTTCACAACGTAGGAGACAAGCCCGGTCTTCGTCCCCGCCTTAGAATTTAGTAAGGCAAGTTTATTGCATTACCAAAGGATATTCACGTCAGGTCGTATTATAATTCGAAGGTTTTCATAGTACATTTGGCTGGGAATCGGCTGGTAAAATTCGGTAAAGCGCCATTTTAGTGGCCCGGTTGGTCGTGGTAAGTGCCGGCTTTCTGAGAAATATTTCTGTATGAACCGAGTTTGAGCTGTGCTACCCATCTTCCTACTAAAATGTGAATCTGCCGACGCTGATATTATAAGAACAGAGACAGAGTCTGTATGGTTCTACATTAGCTTTAAGGGTATTTTCCAGTTATAGGTACAGGGTGTTAGGTTTAAACGAGGGTCATACTTTAAGGGAATGTAGTAAGTACCCATGACAATTATCTAGCCTTTTTCCAACTATGTTGGGGTCGGCTTCCAGTATAACCGGATGCACCTGTATTTTACATGGAGCGACTGCCTTTTCGCAAGACTGGTTGTCAGACTGTCGGGCTTCTAACTACCCATAACAACTATCAAAGATCTACAAATAACAGCTGGAACTAACTGCTTAACGTGTTTTCCGAGGCGCGGAGTATGTAGTCACCCATCCACAAACCGACCTCAACAAGCTTAACCTTGAAGATCGACCCGTGTGACTGTTATTATTTAACCACGAGCCCTTCTCGAGCAGATCAATTCTGAAATATGAAAAAAACATCTTCAGGATTCATATTAATTCATAGTTACTCCCATAAAACCTCACACACTGCATGTCACTACATTGAAATGGTGTTAGTATTCTAATTCGAAAGCAAATGAAGGTAGTTTTTCTACGGTAACGGTCAGTAGTTTGACCTACAACATGCAATGTTATTGATGGAGGAACTATTAATGTACTTGCTAATGACAAAACGACTTGTTCCTAGGAAAAGCTTAAGAAAACACGAATGCCTGAAGTAGTGTAATTTCTGATACAAGTGGTTGAAAACACAGTTACGAGCAATTTGAAAATGATGGGCCTTGCTTATCGCAGATCATGGATATGGTTCTCTATTGTGTTCCCTAACTTTTTTATCCATAATCTAAAGTGCCATAATTTTTTTTGTCATAGTCATCATTTGTCCGAATGATAACTTGCCCGAACTTACTGACACATAATATCACATGCCATAAAATTGAAATCCCTAAATACAGTATGCCCTAAATTTGTTTGCCATAAATATTACAATCAATAATATACAAAAGACTTAAAATCTTTTTCAATAAAACTTATGTGTCCTAAATTCAAATTAATTAATGTTTATTTATCCATATATTATTTTTAAAACAAATGTTGTTTGCAGCTCAATAAAACAATTAATTGTGAACATGTGGTATTTATTTCCCTGTAAGAAGCATGCAAACAAGCATACACCATGCTTGCAAGCATACACCATGCATGCAAGCATACACCATGCATGCAAGTATACACCATGCATGCAAGCATACACCATGCATGCAAGCAAGCATGCAGCATTCAAGCGAGCATGCAAGCAAGCATGCATCATACAAGCGAGCATGCAACATGCAGCAGGCATGGTTTCTGTCACGGCTCCGGCGCTGCGAGGCTCCGGCGGTCCCACGCGATTTTATCGTCGCAGATGATTTAACGCTCACCACCACAGCTTCGGCTTGCTGGCCGGCTTGGCCGGCCAGCCTCAGCTGCGGCGGCGAGCGTTACAACCACCTGCTCCTCAACTCGCGGGCCACCTCGCTCCTCCGCGCCTACGCGATTTTAAATTACACTCTAGGGGTAGGGCATACAAGACTGCGTGGAGTCGGATTTACAGCGATTCGTTTCTGTCACAAAAACTTAATTTTTAGCAAATGTTTTAGGACCAAAAATTTTATTATAAATGAACATTCGGAATAATACACATTCTAAAATACAATACTTAGGAAATATGACTTTATTTCATGCAAAATTAGGAGATTCAATTATTATAGTACTCGATATTATGACAGAATAGTTTTAGAAGTGAAGATAATTATGTAAAACAAAATTTCGAATTTTTGAACATTATGGTTACTGAAGTTTATACCAAACGTGTTATGGATAATGATTTTCGGACAAACAATTTTAGGAGAAGAAAGGGAGTACCCATGGATACGTCATAGTTATCACTGCTTAAATCAAATGAGAATTATGCTTCACTCAGATATGCCACAAATGTTGCAACGCTGTCAGTCAACTGTTGTTTTGACTGATTATCATTAAATGACATCTTTGAGTGCGGCAGTCAATTATAAAAAATAGTCATAAATAGCTTTGAATATACGCTTCTACAGTACAGGACATCTATGTTTAATATAACAACACCTAAGACTGATAATTATATTGTTCACTATTTAGTTATTTATTAAACACTTTATTGAACACCACTTTTAACAAATGGACAAACATAAAAAAGCACCCTCTTTAACCCCACGTCCTTAACCCTAGTAATCACCGTTTCTGACGTGAGGATACCCTATTACTTTCTCAGAGCTCAGTAACCTCTAAAAGGACACACAAAAGTAAACAAAGGTACAGTTTTACGCTCATCCCATTCGCTAAGGATTGTAAAAGTCAACTGTTCGTTACTTTAAACCCGCAGGCGATCGGTAGCGACCTGCCAATATTTATGAACGTACTGTACCGGGACTGAGTTTAAACTGAAGCCCTAGCATGAACGCGCGACGTAAGGCTCTGATCGTGACACGGTATTTCGATTCAAAAATCGTTCGAATTTACGTTTCGTTTACCACGTGACCACGAGCTACACGTGCAAGCGACACCAAACTTGCATCAAGCGAAAAGCGCTCGCGTCACCTGTTTCCGTCGTTCGCTTCGCAAGCCACGTCGCTTGGCTTGATGACTCGTGGCATGCTCTAAACCACTTCTTTCTTTTGTTTTTTCGGCGAGACGCGTGTCGCTTGAGCGTGTGGCTCGTGGTCACGGGGTAAACGTTTGATAAATTCGATCGATTTTTGAATCGAAAATACAATAAGTTTTTTTTCAAAAAAAAACTAAATTAAATTAGTATCATCGTCAGAATTTACGTTACGTTTACGTCGCGCGTTCGTGCAAGTTCCACTGAACACGTTATAGCAGTGCAGGGACTGTTTTAATACTATAAGCTAGATTCAGTTTCAGTACAAAGTAGTTATGTATGCAATTGCAATCGTTGCTATGGGGCTCAGAACCGTTTAGCGGAAAGGGTATTTATTTACATATCAGATGTGCGGATTCTTTCGATGATAGCAAACTACGAACATTTGATGTGCTCTTAAACCCCTATTTTATTTTCCTTGTAACAATCCTCATCCACGACTGAGTTCACTACGGTCATAGAATATTCTATGCTCCTTGCTTATTACGCTTACTTGGGGTAAGTATAATACAGTGTTTCAACATTGTCTCTGAGTGGCAGACAAGTTGTAATAACACGTAAGACCCATCTCGAGAGGTACAGTAGGTGGTCGTAATTAAGGCACATCGAGTTTTGGCATAAATTACCAGTTTTGTAGATCGTCATCACTGTCACTTCTGTATGACATTAATTCCTTTCTAAAGCTCAAAGTGTCATATTTACACCTATAAGTGTAAGATTGTGGTACCTATGTAGTGGTGCTCATAGGATGATACATTTTAGAGATTTTAAAAATGGAATAGATTGATAAACGTGCTCTGTACAATAGTAATTTCCACCATTGGCGCCTACATCAGATACAAAACGTCTTAATATGCCAGTAATTTCTCAGCACAGCCTCTCAAATTGATTGCGAGCTACCGAACCGGGCAGCTGTCAGTGGGGCCGACACAGCCGGTACACACAGTACGCATGTTTGATTGGTTTTTCAAAGGACATTTATATCGGTACTCGAAGACATTATTGTGTTATGTGCTAACAAGACCGAGATTGAAACAAAAATATATGAATTCGTAATTAAAGGCTGAAACGCTTAAGAAAAGAGTACTGTGATAATACGAATGTTGATGGATGACAGGGAGACCAAAGAATATAAAATAGATAGATTAATATGAAGGAAAAGATAATGAATGAAAAATGACTGCTGACAGGAGGAAATGGATGAAAATGCATTGGGGGTCGAGTTAATGATCTTTTGCACGTGTTTCTGTGACAAATAAATGTCTGTTTCTTTCTTTTTTAGGGTTCCCGACCTCGAAAAGGAAAAAACGGAACCCTTATAGGATCATTTCGCTCTCCGTCTGTCTGTCTATCAAGAACCTGTTTGTCAGAAACACGTGGTGGTATCAAGTTAAAATTAATATCAAATACGTAGGTCTACGTTTTCTTGGAGCTCAAAAAAAATCAAGCTTTAAGTCTACGTAATAAAAAAATACGCCCATTTATGCGACATAATATTTTGACATTCGCAAACAAATCAAATGCAAATGCCATGTCCACACAAGGTGGACCGATGCCCTGGTGAAGGCCTGGCGGCTTTTAATATTTCCCAGCTGGCAGCTGACACAATTAAATAAAATTTAACAATACGCAAAAACCTTAACTGTCATAATTCTCAAGTTTTTTTCTTCTCTTTGAACAAAAGTCTTCCGCTTCATAGGATAATAATGACATTCCTCCCGCAAGCCGAGGCCGTATATTCGAGTATTTTCTTTTTACAAAGACTGTGTGCCATAAGACGCCCGGGTTTTTATAATATGTTATTTTTACTTGAGCTTTCGTTTTATTCGTTTTTATTGGACGAGGATTATGTATTACGGAGAATGGCTTTTCATTCTATAATTTTAAAGGATTTGAGAGGGAACTTTTGCACGCTTTTGAAAATTATTTATTTGCGATGAAAGAGTAGTTTTACTGCAAAATCATCCCGTATTCTACGTAGTTTGATAATTAAACAAGTCACAGTTAATATTTTCATTGAATATTTTGATGCAATTGTTTTTAAATAATACTTTAGTTTTATTTCCATTATTAAGACTAAACAAAATGTCCAGCTACTGTTATGTTTTCATGCATCAAAATATTATACTTTAGTTAATATTGTATTAATTTACAAATAATTATTACTTTTCACAATAAACCTTTGTTTAATTCAAAGAAAATTATACTTGAATAGCCTACAACAACAAATTACATGTTCTTCCAATGTTTAGCAACTTTGGTAGCAGCATTGTTAACCGATACTAAGTAAATATGGAACAGAAAATGTTTCTGAAACTTGTTTTTAACTTTGTTCTGAAGGGAACGGTCTCGTTTTTGTTAAAACTTAACAGAACTTGGGTTTCGATACAGTGTACCTATTAGTAAAGTTTACTTTGATTTAATGAGGTTAGACGGAACATTTTCACCTCATTTTGGTTGAACAAAGTTGTTGATTTGAAATAAACTGGCTTCGTTAGCTAAAATTAAAGGGTGCTTTTCTTTATTTCTTTTATTTGTCTAAGAAGACTGGCGTATAACTGAGAAAACTTTTTTGCTAAATTAAATTTTAATCTGTTTTTAATTGAGTTCGTGTGAGTTTCTTACAAAAAAGCAAGACAAACCGCGAGGTGACCTTTTTTTTTTTTTTTTTTTTCCGTGGGGAAATCCTCCTCGATGTTATGTCGGACTCCTACCGACTAAAACCCCACTGTTCCTACTTCTACCATGAGTCGGGGGCCCGGGAGATACTTATACATGCGCCGCACCCCCGACTGGTATCAGCCCGCCATGCCTAGCGGGCCTCATCACAAAGTGCGGCCGATCCCACGACCGCACGTCCTCCTATAAAGGCACGCATGATGTTTTGCGTGCCACCTCTTTGGACCTGACTGTTCGGGCGACGACACAGCCCCCAATTTCGCCGCCCGCAGGCCCCTCTTTATGGTGGCCGGAGAACGTTAAGCGCCCTTCGACGCCCGGCTGCTCTTCTGGTGCGGGTGGAATGAGAGGTATGCTCTCTCTCCCTCTCCGCTGCCTCCTTTGCATGCATCACCTCCTCGCAAAAAGAGGCTACAGCATCCCACGCGTTTTCGCTTCCGACCATGGACTGAATCACAACCGGAAGCGAAAGATCACCCGTACCAAGTGTTGAGACAAGGGCACAGCGTTGTTGGGCCCAAGCTGAGCACTCCTCAAGCGTATGTTGGGCCGTGTCCTCGGAGCAGTCCACGCAGTGATGACAAGCAGCCGTCTGTGACCTAACTTTCAATGCGTGATACTTAGTTGCAAAACCTTGAGATTGGTACGAATCGCAACAGGTCTCTCTAAAAGTTCTGTAACTATAATAAAGTTCTATAACGTTCTATAACTAGTAATTATTCATTAACCTTATTGAACGTGTGTGAGTGCGGACAACAAAACAAGAACTCATGCAAACATTATTTGAACAATCAGTTAATATAGAAACCATATCAGTTTAGAAACCCACCCTAAAGTTTTCAAGTTAATTTACAAGTTAGCGGTACAAATGGTTAACATTATATATTAAATACAATTTTGTTGAATAGTTGGAGGTTGTTAATAGTTTGTCTCAACCCTACACGTGCTTGACGTGAAAAAGGATTATTATTATAAGGTAACACGTAAACCTACACGTGTTCACTACGTACCCATATACACGGCTATAACCTACAAATAAGTAGTTACCTAGCTACTAAATAGAAATATAAATCATTTATTCGCTATAACTATATGCCTCTTAGATCTCGTGGTCGCAAGTGCTACAGCTGAACATGAGGTGCTGGGTTCGATTCCCAGGTCGGGCAGTGTTACTGGGTTTTTCCATGAGGAATTTCTCAGTATTTCTCAGTAGCAGCCCAAAGTTTGGATTTGCGGTTGATAGCAATAGGCTCGCCCGCCCCCTATTCAATGGGACTTAAACACAAGTGGTAAAATGTGGGTGTACTAAAGGTCATCTTTGCCTTACCCTTCGTGGAAACTGTCGTGATGTTATGTTTTATGTATTTGCTGTAATGTATGTATATAAATAAGATGGATTAAAAAATAAATGAAAAAGATAGAAGTTATTTTTAAATGAATACCTAGTGCTTTAAATCGATATGTAATACCCACTCAAGGTACTTTCTTTCGTGATTACAGTAGGCAGGTCTACGAAGCATAATATAGTAGATAGTGACAAACTTGGATAAGTTTGTGGCCGCTGGGTCAGATGAAAAGTGACTGATAATGGAACAACGAAACAACAATGAAAAGTGACAAGGCCTGTCATTGTTTTGTTCTTCGATAGGTATAAGAGGCAATTATACCTTTCTCAACCCAAACCATTGTCAACAAGAGTGGCATTCTCTTTTTACCTCATACGTCACAGAAAGAAATGAAGGTATATTATTCTCCGAGTCGCCACTGGTCGTCAGGAGCCCGCAAGTCTGACAACCAGTCTTGCCAAGGGGTATCGTGTTACCCAGTTACTGTGGGTTGTGGAGGTCAGATAGGCAGTCGCTCGATGTATGTAAAATACTGGTGTTCAGCTAAATCCGGTTAGACTGGAAGTCATCCCCCACATAGTGTGGAAAAGGCTAGGCAGATGTCATCATCTGCCTAACCTTTTCTATTCTCCGGGAGAGTACAGTAACCCGCACGTCAATGTTAACAAAAGCATAAGCTAGCATTTATTCTATTGAAATTCCGTACTACGCTAGATCAGCTCAAGGTCAAAGTGTTACCATTGACGTGCTGTCAACAGTATAATATTACTGTAGGTACAAGGCTTTACAAATGAAGCAATAGAAATTCATGTTCAACACTGGCCTATGCACACAAAGTTACGCCACTTTCCAACCAGCAGGCCTAAACAATCAGAGGGCAGCAATCCTATCATAATCCTACCTTCAAAACGAAAGCCTCCTAGATAAACAGCCCACACATATAAACTGTAAGCCACAATCCCTTGAACAAGGTAAAAATGTTCAGAAGTACCACATTAATCATACGCGAATAGTAAATAAATAATTATTTGTAGTTCGTAGATAAGAAACAAAGAAACAATGTTTCGCACAGAAACACGTGCACAAGTAAAGCTTGAATACTTAGAAAATAAAGTACAATTAATTATGTGATTAGTTAACAGTATTTCCCACATTATATTACAAAAACTAGCTGTGCCCCGCGGTTTCACCCGCGTAAGTCTCGATCCCGTGGGAATATAGGAATAAAAAGTATCCTATGTCCTATTCCAGGTCATGGTCTACCCGTGTGCCCATCCGCTCCTCTCTAGAGGCGTCGAACGGTTCGCATATTGTATTTTTAAACTCGTGATAACTTCGAAATTAAATGTCAGATTCGAATCAATTAAAAAGTATTTTACTGCTACATAAATACCCTTGATGTTAAAACTATTTATTTGAATAAGAATTAATATAATGTTGATAAAAGTCCTTCGCAAATAATGCATTAATTTCTAACAAATTTGATTACCATAAAAAAGGTTATAGTGAGTCAATCTTCAAATATAGACTGACATATGCTGTCGCGGACTTTTTTTTAGAACTTTTAAAGAGAAACAACTCCATTATACATGATATTTGCGTAACTTAAACCATTTACGCAGCGCACGCAACGGAAGCTCTCAAAAAGGAATATTTTTTCCCGTTTTTACAACATATTTCATTTATGCTCCGCTCCTATTGGTCGTAGCGTGATGTTATATAGCCTATAGCCTTCCTCGATAAATGGACTATCCAACACAAAAAGAATTTTTCAATTCCAACCAGTAGTTCCTGAGATTAGCGCGTTCAAACAAACAAACAAACAAACAAAATCTTCAGCTTACCCACACCACAGCGCTGACTTGTATAGGTCTTTGTGTGATCGAGGAACACCACCATTCTTATTTTTGCTACCAAGACCAAGCAGCGTTGTGGTAGTTACGGTCTTTGGCATACCAGCAGCTTGCCAATGTAGGCCACCTGGTAGCCAAGTCTGCTAATTTACAAACGTATCAGTGGTCTCACAATGATCAGTTTTTGACAGATATGCCATACAAAATCTGTCAAAAACTCATCATTGCGAGACTGCAGACACGTTTGTAAATTAGTAGACTTGGCCCCCTGCTTGAATGTCACCCAATAACAATAAAAATAATACCTTCTAAGCAGAGTTGTTTCCAAATCAATTCAGTTACTAAGCTTATCAACTGTGTTACATAACGTCCCATGCAGTTTGTTCATAGTATTTTTTTGGTGCACCGAACGGTGGAGCTTCTGTTTCTAATTACCTTGTGTTCCATATAAAATGTCGTATCACCATAAATCTGCGGTCGACGGTGTTCCTCGGTGCCAGCCACACAGATTTACTGTGAAAAATACTAGAAATATACAGAAATATCTTTAAAAAACTGCGACATTTTGTGAAGACACGCATGTATCTAGTTGTGTTTATGTCTGGCTGTTCACATAAAAGGTGGTGATAAAAAGAACGATTGGACTGTTTCAATGGCACACTTTAAGTCACCTTGGTGTCTTTTTTATTTACATTTGTTTTAGGTTGTTTTTGCTTAGTAACTCGGCCATTTTCATTAAACAACTCTAGATGAACGAGAGTGGTGGTGTACAATTGAAATAAGACGTATTTAATACTTATATAGAAAGATGATTTCTCTGAAAAATGAAAGTATAGTCTACCTCCAATAGCTGTACCAATTTTGACAACAATTCCAAGTAAACTTCTTACTGTCACATAGACAATATACCGTATCGTTTTGTGACGTGCACAAATGACATTCAAAGTAGTAAAGCAATTACGAGATAGGCTATACAAATAAATGTAAATTCAAACGGCAATGAAGAGCTTTTCATTTCATTACCAAAATTATAAGTTCTCGTTGAAATTCCTTAGTTTGATAAGCCTACGATTCATTTCTTATCAATTTACGTCATTGGGTGAAACAAAGCTCCCGTGAATTCTCCAATAATATCATAACTCCATAATTTAGCAGATTAAACTTTAGAGAGCAATTCCTTACAACTCCTGACTTTCCAAATTACCTGTAAATGGTCTAATTGAAATAAATGCTTTATCTTTGGGACTTTTCAGAGGACATTTTCATTTCTAAATGCTACGACTGAATAAAATGAAAAGAACCGATTCCTTATTAGATATTATTGTCCGTGGCTCTTTGTAATGAAGCTCGTCCGGGGAAACACTACTCACTACATCTATAGCTTTAGATTGCACTATCTATCAACTCATAGAGATTTTTCTGGATTCATGATCGTTTTACAATATAGTACGGTGTATTGTTTCATTTCTAAACATCCGTCAGTTACAGTTCATTTATTAGACAAGCAGTGTTGCACTATTCCGAATTGATTATTATACATGTATTTGGTATTGTAGACGTCCATGCAACTGTGAGCACTTACTATCCAGCCTTGCAGATTTACCATTGCATGGTTTTGCCATCCAAAAACACTTATTATGTAGAAATTGGCAGCTACTAAAATGATGAATACAAAGACCAATATACTTCTGCCATTCGGGTATATTTACAGGTAAACAGGTAAATAGCACCTATTGCCAAACATAACAACAAAATTAACCCAAATCATAAAATAAAATAAGATTAAAATATGGAAACAAAATAAATCAAACTATATGAAATCAAAATAAATAAAAATGAAATGTTCTTATGGCTTTTACATACGGGCGCGATTCTTCGCGCGACGCGAATTTTAACAAACCAATTTCTGACAAAACTTCACGGCGAACAATGCGGCGGCGTCGCGTCGCGCCAGTATGTAAGAGCCTTTATAAGGGAAATTGTTAGATATTCTTAATTTCAAACAGTAATATTCAAAGGGGTATTCAAACAGTACCTAGTATCAAATTCAGTCATCATCTGCCTAGCCTTTTCCCAACTATGTTGGGGTCGGCTTCCAGTCCCAGGAAATATTAAAAGTGCAATGAGTTTGAATGATTATCAGATTGCATGTTTTCATGCCCGGGCTTCCGCTACTTATTTATAACCACTTCTTGCAATATTGAAGGTCTTATGTCAGGTGGTTAGAGTCACAGGCTGCCTTAGCCTGTTAGCTGCGTTTATGTTCTGCACTTGTAAGTTCTCACGAGGCAATATCGATGCACCTTCTATAAATAGTAAGTCTGACTTAGTATTTCTTAGCTGAAATAGCAATTTCGTCGCACAAGGTAACTTAATAATTACTAAATTAAACGAACTTACCTAAGTGAAGTTCTATTGTAATTATACGAAATGCTTAGTCCTCGATAATTATCCTGATTTACTATGTAGTCTCACTACATTTCCATCGTGTGCACGCGAATATTCAGAGAATAAATCCTGCAAGAAAAAACTTTTACGCTGGCAACTATAACCAGCTAATGTCATTCTATTTAGAGTAATCTGCAATGAGAGAATTAAAAATAACAGACAGTAATTCCCCAACTTCAATCCCAGGGTCAAAAAACAAACTATGGTCTTGTTCAGGGCTTGGGAGGGAACATAGTATCGAGGACTAAGCATTTCGTATAATTACAATAGAACTTCACTTAGGTAAGTTCGTTTAATTTAGTAATTATACTCCATGCTTAGTCCTCGATAATTATCCTGATTTACTATGTAGATGTTTAGAGAGATGAAGTTGGAAATTACAAACATTTGTTTCACACTAAAACATTCAAATAACATAAAATCAACCTTTAATATTGCAAGTGGAAAAACTTTACCACATTTTCAATTAATTCTCTTTTAATAATGCTTCTATTCTAATTATCAACAACCAAGTATGTACCTATTTAGTATGCCTACTCTTTTGGCTCAAAACTTAATTTATGAAAAAAAAATCACATCAGTCTCAAGGTCAACATTGCCAACAAACTTGGCAAAAATTTAGCAAAACTTATGACCAAACAACCGTTTTAAAAATACTGATTATCTTCTGACACACCTCTAGTCGCTATTGAAGCATGACTTGTGGAATGAGGAGTAAATATTTTGATATCTATGCCACTGTCCAACATTGTTTGTTTAATCCAATAACTAATTGTTTGGCTAACTAACATAATTATGAGGCATTAATAATTTTTCTGTATTACCTATCTCTGAATTACACCATTTGTGTGTATAATTTATATAATATTGTAATGTAATCACATGACAAATGTCAGGTTCCATATGAAAAGTAGGATAACATAATAATTGTTAGCCGTTTTCCTGTCTTAGATGTTTTTACCAATCAGTGATTTTTATGTTAACACTTGAATCAATAATTTGGATGTTATGAAGTCTCAATTACAGATAAGTTATATTCTTTAAGATTTGAAATAATTCTTACATACTTTTTGGCTACTTTGTCAAGTGATAATTGTTGTAATGGGTACCATCATTCTATAAAATTCAGTACCATTGATGGATCCCATATATCATTGTAGTTAGTGCAACTTTGTTGTAATTTGAAGATACCTTTAAAGAACCTCTTAATTACAGGATCGGTACCTACATCAGCATTTATGATCAATGACAATGCAGATCTATTAGTGCTGAACGTATATGAACTGCCATTGTTGAATTGTTGTGTAAGAAACTTTAATATTTTAGTGATAGAAATATCGTGAATATTTTTACCATTACAGAAAGTCCACCACTTATGTAGTGTGCTACTGAATACTGCCTGACACTGTTATCTGACAATGAAGATATCATGACCTTAATGGTGGCATGTGGTATCATTTGCTTCTTAAACGGTTCTCTGCCAATATGCAGGCCCCCAGGGAAAAAAGCTGTAGTGCAAAGGATGCAGCATTCTGGAAGGTGACAGCAAAAATTGGTTTGATGGTTCAAACTATATACTGTAATCTGTGATTTCACCATGAAATTAAAAAATGGGTACCAAGGTTGTGATAGTCTCATAGGAGAAAGTAAGATGCCAAAAACCTGATCAACTTAATAGTTTGTGAAATTAATCCAAATAGTGGAAATGCATAAAATAATGGGTAATAATTCCAATTTACTGTAAATGCATCTATATTTTCTACAAGTGCCAGGCCAGATATCTCATATCTATCACACTTAGTATTAAATAGCTCTAGTAGCAAATATGTAGATCAATGGAAAGGATTTCCAAAAGATCTCACTATGTCCTGAAATGCTGCAGGAGCCAGACACACAATCAATGTTTTTATTTCTAGACTCAAGATCAGCTTCTATGCTGTCTTTAGATTATACATAAAATGCAGATATCCCCATTGTTAGGGCTTCACACCACTGCCATATTATGCCTAGCCAGGCAATTAAGATTATTAAATTGACTACCACACATTATAATCTAAGGTTGTAGTATTGTTTAACATAAAATTTGGTATACATTTAAGTATTCGGTAAAATATTCTATACCAAGAAAAGCATCAAAAAAAAAATCCAAAAAACTTAAATGATTTTTCTTGACTTTCCAAACCCCATTTGCTATCTGACTGTCAAAACAAATATTTCCCATATTTATCATAATTAAATCAAACTCCCTCTCATAGAGAGGAGGCCTGTGTCCCAGCAGTGGGAACATTATAGGCTGATTATGTAAATCAAAGTCACTGTGGTAAACTAACTCTACACATCTTGGATTTTTCCAAATTCTAGTGTAGGTACTTAAGCATAGAAATCCAAAACTCACAACTGGACAACAAGCCGATAGGATAAAGTGTAAAATAATAGATGAACATCTCTTTATATCTGTCAATGACAATGTCATAATATACTTTGTATCAATCACAAATCCTAAGTACTCAGCAACTTAATTGGGTTTGGGATTAGTTTTAACCTTATTTATGTAACATGCAAGGCACTATACAAAAGCCTATAGTTTTAATAAAATTTTCAAAAAAAATTCTTAATAATGTTCTCCAATACAAGTTAAATCCTCAAGATAAAAACACAGATTTTTATCACCCACTAAAGTATAAATATAAGATATTACTGGTGTGGGGCAGTCAATCTGCCTAGCCTTTTCCCAACTATGTTGGGTCGGCTTCCAGTCTAACCTGATGCAGCTGAATACCAGTATTTTACATGGAGCGACTGCCTATCTGACCTCCACAACCCAGTAACTGGGTAATACGATACCCCTTGGTTAGACTGGGGCAGTACACAAGCTAAAGCACAAACAATTGAATTAATTGTTTTTATAATAAACCCTCAAATGTGTTTTGTCATAAGTGTTCAATGATATTGAAAAATAGACATCTTATAAATCAATTGTGCACAAATGATCATTTTATTTTACATAACCTCCTTAGGTATGTCTTTCATTTTAAAACTGTTGTGTATGGATAAATTATATTCAGACATTTTGGATTTACTGGAACCTCCATTTTGTTTGTGTACAATAAATATTTTTGATTAAAAACACACTGCACACTCAAATCTAACAACTTACCAATTTCTTTTGTTGTATTAAATACATATTCAGACTCTGAAAATGCACAATTTTATAGGTATTATGTTGTGTAGGAATGTCCTTAAATGGAATTCTATATCCCTTCAAACATGACCAGATAACTTTATCTTGTGTGAAAAAGATCACCGCCAGCAAGAGTAAAATATTTAAGGCGACATGCAATTGTCATTACCTCTATAATTGACATACAGGTTTGTATCAGTACGTCTTGCCTGATGAAATCCTCTGCTGTTGGTACTTCCCAATGGTCCTAGATTGGCACTTGCCCCCCCCCCCTGCTTGAATCAAACGTGAAGGGGCATTGGAGTTTTCCTTCTTTACAATTACTTAACAGTGTAGTTGTAGCTGCCTTATTAATTACACAGACTTGACATGTTCAATAATGAACTTTTCACCAAACAGGAAACTGTCCCGTTTCGCTATATTTGTTGTTTTAATCTTGATTTTTATCTAGTTTAACTGGTATCATTAAAGTAAGTTGCTTAATAATCATGAAAACATCGGTGAGAATGTTAATATTTGTTGTGTTCCGATTGTTTTTTATCAAAATATAGATACTGTTTACACTGCGGTAATGCAATTCCAAATTACTGTGGTGGTCTTCCACCCTCTGGTTGTTTTCCTTGATTGGGTGACTCAGCCGTTTAAATCCATGTTCAATTTTGAAGCATCCAGCATTAGTAAATTCAACAGTACTAGTATTAAATGCATTTTACATTATGTAGGTAATTCTTCTTTCTTGATCATTTTTAAATCTTAATCATTTTAGATGATTTTAAGAAAGTAAAAACATTTAGATTTTCTTGGAACTGGACGGGTTTCCCAAGGCCATTATCATTGCTTCATACAACCTCATAGAACCATTCTTTAGATCTTGGATATGATCTACAAAGCACACAATAGACTAACTAAGTCTGATGATGCTTAGTGTGCAGAACTGATTCTTTATCAATCAATATTGTGATAATAATTTCTCACGAGAGAACAATATTGAGTACATATCATAGAACTTCTAGATATTCATTTATATTTTGAGCTTTTTGCCTCAACTTGAGGCTGCGAGAGCTAGGCTCCTGCCTTATTGTAATAATAATTTCTCACGAGAGAACAATATTGAGTACATATCA
Organism: Lithophane semibrunnea; assembly: GCA_947363905.1. Taxonomy (NCBI): domain Eukaryota; kingdom Metazoa; phylum Arthropoda; class Insecta; order Lepidoptera; family Noctuidae; genus Lithophane; species Lithophane semibrunnea. The sequence continues at coordinate 15,372,369 of OX376208.1, read as the reverse complement.
TAGAACTTCTAGATATAAGTACATTTATATTTTGAGCTTTTTGCCTCAACTTGAGGCTGCGAGAGCTAGGCTCCTGCCTTATTGTAATAATAATAATTTCTCACGAGAGAAAAACAACATTTTGTGCATAGGCAGTGCATACCATAGAACTTCTAGGTATACATTATATTTTGTGCGTTTTTCCCCAACTTGAGGTTCGAGAACAAGTCTCGACGGGAGTCAACAGGACCTCCTGTTGCACATAGCACTATACTGTCTTGTGTAACACGAACTTCATGTTACATTGTACAAGAACGGACGGACCGAGCACTGGCACTATGGCGGATAATTATAATCCTCTGCTGCTTTGCAATCCAAATTAATCGTAATCCCTGAAATTTTTCATTATACCACACATACATACCTGTGTTTTCTTCTTCGTTTACAAAAATAATTGTCTTTGCCGATCGGCCTGTATTACTGACTCCAAAAAACGGGACGCCGAAGTCGCCCTTGAGCTCGCCTAAGCGGTTTCTTTCCAATTTTCGCCACATTTTGTTGACTGGTATTATTTGTTGTTGATAATAATCAAAAGTAATAAGTTTATAAAAGAAAATTCAATAATTTTCTTAAAATGATGTGCGCTACACGACGCGAAAATAGTGAATGACATTAGCTGGTTATAGTTGCCAGCGTAAAAGTTTTTTCTTGCAGGATTTATTCTCTGAATATTCGCGTGCACACGATGGAAATGTAGTGAGACTACATAGTAAATCAGGATAATTATCGAGGACTAAGCATGGAGTATAATAACTTTGAGAGAATCACTCAGTTGTTTTTGGGGTTCCATACCCAAGAGTACTAACGACGGACAGACACAGGGCTTTATTTTTAACCGTAACAGCTTATTAAAATTGTCATTGAAAACTTGTGAAATAAACTATAGTAGTGTTGGTGGTGCAGAAACCTTGGTGCGCAGATCTGACTCGCTTTTGGCCAGTTTTAACTTTTCAATGACTACTCTAGTCGACAGACAAGAAACTGGAACATACAAGTGATACCAACTAACATCTGCCTAGCCGTTTTTCGACTACGCTGTGGTCGGCTTCCAGTCTAACCGGAGGCAGCTGAAAACCAGTATTTTGCTCCACAACCCAGTTACTGGTTAATACCCATTGGTAAGACTGTTTGTCAAATATGGCCAATACACTTTTTATCTATACCATTCTCCTACACTTTTCTCTCACAGTCTAATAAAGCTGTACAAGGAAGGATGTTTTGGCTCGCGGCCAAAATTGGAACTAACACCGCCATGTTGTTTTTCAATCAATTTTACAAACCAATGTTGCACAAATGTTCACCAGCAGCGCCTCCCGGTTGACGTCATTCGAGCGCCAAAAGATCTTAAAATCCATGTAGCAGTGTATTCTATTCTACGCTAGGATCACGTTCTAATATTCTCTTGAATGTGCCCTGGCGGCTGGGAATGTCATGCTCACTCAAATGTCTCGCTGATGGTGGCGCGTGTGTTGGATCATTTAGCTCCCTTCAAAATGGTTGAGCTGAATGGTGCTGATCCATGCGTCATGTTCGTGAACGGGCGCCGTCAGTTGTGACTGGTCATCTCTTAGCTGCCATGGCTTATTTTAATTTTTGATTTGTTTGTTATAATTGCGGACGCTTTTAACGTGCTTTCTACATTGTTCTCACATGTATAATTTCAACATAAATGATGTAACCAATATTTTGTAACAATATTTTGATTTAAAAGAGTGTCCGTGGAGTTTCTTGCCCGTTCTTCTCCATAGGTACCAACTACGCTTTGGAATGGGCAACTAGCTTCATATTTCTGATTGACCGACTCCTTGACAATTCAAAAGTGCCTGTAAATGGTTTAATTGAAATAAATGCTTTGAGTTTGAGTTTGAGTTTGATATAATGTTCAAAATAACATTCATCTCTTGGAAGTTGACCCAAGTTTAATTAACTCAGTGGCGTTGGAAGACAATCACGAGTCTCTTGGGATACGCCGCACGTGAGATCTGCTAGTCGTAGTGTGGATATTATATCCTATATCTTATAAATACAAAAGAGTGTATGTTCGTTTTCCATCTCTCGTGCAGCGACGAATCGACGTAATTTTTTGCATAGAGATAGTTTATATGCGCCGGAAAAAATCAGTTTTCTGTCAAATTAACATAGGTGCAAAAGAGAGAGAGTTTTCATGTACTTTAAAAGCCTTCGCGAGTGATCTACCTTCTGTATAAAACTGGCTGTAACTAACAGAAAATTCAGAAGCTTGAAGATACAAAAATAATAAGAAAATAATATTCCTTGCTCAGAAGTAAATTCCTTTTTAGTACCAGATCTCCAAAACCACGTGCAAAACATATATATTCATAATCAGCCTATAATGTTCCCACTGCTAGGACACAGGTCAGGGGGCCTAATGCGGCCACATTAGCAATTCCTCTAAAAGCAGTTCATTTACTGAATCCCAGCTTTCATTAGTAATTCCTCTAATTTGACAAAAGCAATTCATAATTTGTGGACCATTTTACGTATCTCCATAGAAAACTGTCATCATTATCATCATCATTTCAGCCGAAAGACGTCCACTGCTGGACATAGGCCTCCCCCAAGCACCGCCACTTCGACCGGTTCTGTGCTTCTCGCATCCAGCGCATTCCCGCGGCCTTCAACAGGTCATCGGTCCACTTTGTGGGAGGCCTTCCGGTACGCGGTCGCCACTCCAGGACCTTTCGGCCCCATCGGCCATCTGTTCTGCGAGCAATGTGCCCTGCCCACTGCCACTTAAGTTTGGCAATACTTCGGGCTATGTCGGTCACCTTGGTTCTCCTACGGATCTCTTCATTCCTGATTCGATCACGCAGGAAAACTGCTCCAAGACCAGACCTCGAAACCTATCCTTCTGCAGCGAGGGGTGAGACAGGGAGACGTTATCTCTCTGAAAGTGTTCACCACTGCACTGGAGGATGTCTTCAAGGTTCTGGACTGGAAAGGGGTTGGCATCAACATCAATGGCGAGTACATCACTCACCTTCCGTTTGCCGACGATATAGTAGTCATGGCTGAGACTATGGAGGACCTCACTACAATGCTCGATGACCTCAGCAGAGCATCCGAAAGAGTGGGTCTTAAAATGAACGTGAACAAAACGAAGGTTATGTCGAATGCCCACGTCACACCCACCCTCATGAAGATCGGAGACTCTACACTCGAAGTTGTAGACGATTACGTTTACCTAGGACATACTGTCCAGTTAGGTAGGTCCAACTTCGAAAAAGAAGTCAATCGTCGAATCCGACTCGGCTGGGCGGCGTTCGGGAAACTGCGCGCTATCTTGTCGTCCCATATACCACAGTGTCTCAAGACAATTTTGACAAGTGTGTGTTGCCCGTGATGACCTATGGCACTGAAACGTGGTCGCTCACAATAGGCCTCATTAGAAGGCTGAAAGTCACTCAAAGGGCAATGGAGAGGGCTAAGCTTGGAGAAAACTGTCAAACATGAATTATTTCGTACTATACTCGAATTACACGCAGATCATATTATGAATTGTCAGTTTGTGACATTTTACGATGATTCATAATATTTTCATTATAAATATAAATCCCAAACTCTGTTTGTAACATTTTATCGGCCCTGGGGTATTTTCAGAATACAGGCGGTCCTACATTTCACTTAAAGACCCATTTATAATCATTTTAACTTATTTATCACCGCGAGCCCCAAAGAGGCAAAATCTCATTATTTTTATCCGAGAAGCAGCGAGCCGTTTAGTAGAATTATTACAGGCTCGGGATTGGCTAATGCAAGCACCAATCAAAGCGATCGATACGCATTTAGATTGGGTACCGATTTAGTATCGGGATAAGGCGCGGTCGGCTTGGGGGTCCGAAGTAAGCTTGGGGTCCGCAAAACTGGCGCGTAGACAACGCGTAGAAGCTGCTTAGACACTACATAGATGCAGCCGAATCAATGCAAACGCAATCCTAGAGTCGTGTGAAAAACAAATTATTATAAAGATCAACTTTCAAAACTGAAATCGCATTATGTGTGTTCATAAATGGTGTTCTGTTGCAAAATGAGAAGCATCCATTAAAATGGTTTAGGGAACTGTACCCCAATGTTTGGGGAACAATTTTATAAAACCAATAAACTTGTTATTTAATTTTATTAGTATAGTCAGTAAATAATCCAGATAAAAATATTGTCAATTTTAGTTTGTTAATAAGTTTTAGTTAGGTTAGGATATTATATTTTAATTTGAATAGTTTGTTAGTTAATTCAGTATAAAAAGTTTATCCAGTGTGAAGTTATCCATCCAAATAACTTTCTGAGAGTCAAAATAACAATTTTACAGCAGACGTTCCATTATTTCTTTCTCCGTGGCTTATTCTGATAACTAAATCTCAGAGGACAGCAACACGGGCGAGTTCTACGAACTTACCAACTTCGTAGAATTTTAAAATAACTGTCTGACTAGTATTCGAAGAAAATACAGAACAATAGCTGTTTCTGAGAAGGCTTAACGAGAAGTTTTCTAGAACTTACTCCGTAGCATAGCTTTATATTGTTTTTCGATATTGAAATACAATTATAGAAGCGCAGACAGAGTTTATACCCACTTTGCTGATGACGGTATTTAGTTCCTCGTAATAAAAAGAGCGCCTATTGCGTAGCAGGTCACAGTGCCAAAAACCGTATTAGCGTATAGGAGCATTAAGTAGGTACATATACACAGAACTACAGAACTAGGTGGTAGTGGTATACCACCTAACCTTCCAGACCAGGCCAGACCAGACCAGTATCTCTCTGGAGGTGCTACAGATCTTTACAAAAGCTACCTTACTTTACCACCTACCTTAATAACTCAGACCGATTTTTGAATCCAACACATGAAAAAAACACTTCTAGGCGTAAAAGAGAAAGAGAATAATTTATGTATGTTGTTACTTCCAGAGAAGCGCACATCGTGCACCGCACCATTGCTACAATAGTGAAAAAAAAAAGAAAACCAAACCCACTTACGTCAAAAACGCCAAATAAATTGGTATATAAAACAGCACAGACAGACAAATTAAAAATAACAACAATTTTCGTAAAGCCGGAGTCACATGTAATCTGTACGATTTATGCCTTAATATCATGACAATATTTAGTCATTAAATAAACTAGGTAACTATATACTTTTAATCCTCAAGTAATATAAAATTGAAGCAAGTGAAGCCATACTCAGTCATATGTATGATAATCATACTTAACATACACATTCCCTATCTTGTTATTCACCGACATCTCACACACAGCCAGTTGCAGAAACGAAATTTAACTTGTAAAGCTGTCATTAAATACTAATCTTCCATTATTTGTTTTGACTTGTTGCAGAAAGCAACATTAGATTCGATTTTAATGGTTCTTTGAATGATAAATGAAATCATTAGCGTTAATGATCCATTACGAAATGGGGCATGAATGTTTGTCTTTGTGCAACTGGGTCTTAATCAAATTAATAACAAAAGAAAAGACGGAACCTTGACAAAATCATCAATAAATTCTACGGATAGTAGTAGTGTTGGTTTATCGGAATAGTATCTTATAGGCACAGAATAATACAGAAGGTCGGCTTCATACAACGACACAATCTCAGCTGGCACACGCGCACATAGACGCGTAATGTCGATTCCAAAAGTATTTGGTGAGCGTGTAAACAAATCCTGTTCAGGTTAAATTCTCACTCAATGACTCATTATAGGGAAATAGTAATACATTCATCTGCATTTATAAGATTTCAACTTTATATCTTACCACTTTTACCAACAATTGGTTGTAAAAAAACATTTTTTAATTTTGATTGAAAAATCATTGACAAAAATTGAGGCTATAAAATTAACCTTGTCAAATGAAATATGTAGGGTTTAAGTATTCCAATAATCAAATCAAAGCACTCAATGTGTAGGAGGGTAAGGTTTCTGATATATTTGTTTACATTTTCATCAGATGCTTTTGGAACCGACTATACGTACGACAATCTCGGTCGAATGCCAGTCGCGTACGTTAGGCGTGTCTATGTGTGCGTGCGATTGCGCTTGTTGTATGGAGCCGACCTTCTGTACCAATCTATTCTGTGTTGTAGGAGTTTACGATCCGAGCGAGATTTACTATGTTTACTTTCAGTTCCGATAGATAGATAACACACCGCTCGATAGCTCCACGGATTTCGTATTTCCTGTCTTCGAGAAGCTTCAATAGCAAATTGAAAATATTTGTCTTTATTATGAAATTGAAGACTTTGGGAATTTGATTTCATTAGTTGTTATGGTTTTGGTAAACATTTATTTTGATAACATAAATCTTCAATTAAACTTTCCTGGTACTTTTATAACAAAATGATTGCACTGTGACCAAAGATCCAATACTAACCCGTAGCGTAGAGCTGTTCATAGCGCGGGTGAGCGATTTACCTCCTAATGACGGTACAAGGAAAACTATTTCAGGAGGCTATAGAGTCCGCGCTACCACTCAAGTCCGTTAGACGCGGCGCTAGTGTATATGTAAATGCATTAAAAAAAAATGTAGTTCCACAATTTTCCGCTGGACTTCAGTGGTGGCACAGACTCTTGGTACTACATCACCTATGGCTTTTCATATTCTTTCTCTTGCTTATTGTAGTTTATCTATACAGGGTGTCCCTGGAAGTATGGATTTTTATACTAATAAAATTTTCATGCACACCCCAAACCAAAGAGAGATAGGTTACTACATTTTCTCACAATTCCATTCATATTTTTGATAACAGTATACCGTTTTCATATCCAATATAATGTCGCTCTCCACTCGCAAAATATGTAACCGCCTAATTTGAATATGAAAATGTGCCTTTAAGCGATCATTATAGCAATAATTTAATTGAAAATGGCGGCGCCAGGCCGTGGCCTAGCTACGTGTAAAACAAATGACACATGAGGCCACTGTTTAGAACACCAGCAGATAATGTCATTTATTTTATGTTTCGTCGGGTAAAATGTAAGGTGAATATTCTACTGAGAATTTAGAAATATTAGCTGGATAAAACAGATAAAACGCGTCAAAAATTACATGTAAAAAGTTGTCCTCATTTTAAGGGTCCGTTTACATGTCCGTATACAGAATTTCTTTACATACATCACTTCTTTTAGTTAGGAATTTACTAATGCCAAGCCTTTTTTGATAACTTACGTACTTGAAATTGTAATTTCCGTGTCCAGTCACTGCAGGGACCTCACTTATAATTCTACAAGTGAGTAGGTACCTCTAACTAACCCTTTGAGGGTGCCGTACGTGACTGACTTTGCAAATACAGGTCCCAGATATTATATGTTTGCATTCTAAATGTGTAGGTATACGAAATTACTTCTCTATAAGGTGCACCAATCTCATGCAACTAGATTGCAATTAATCGACGTCTACCAGTCGATATTGATTGCCTTAAAACAGGTACGACCGTAATCCAGGTGCCATCACCACATTAAATCGGTCTTTGTATAAAAAATCTCCGAAAGGCGCAGTTGCACTCGTAGCATGACCATCGTACAAACAAAATAAACTAATAACAACGTGACAGATTGTAGAAAAACTCTTACAGCACGCTGTCAAAAATTAAGAAAAAAAATTAGATAAGGAAAACGTAACAGGCTAAAATAATAAGAAATACTAATCCGTTCGTTTTGCGACAGATAAATCTGACAACAAAAACACTGTTTTTTCCCATTAATAATGATCAGGCCAGACAAAACAAAAGCGGCCTAAGTCAAGGCCTCATCTTATCTTCACTCCATTAGTCCGTCATTAACAGATTATCATCGCATTTATCTTCAAAGCGAAGATGACAGTTCAAAGGCCAAACGTTTCATTAGGACTTGGGGACTGAAGTGTCTACTAAGTACTGGATTTAGTAATGTTGATCTACTTTAGCATTACTTAAAGCCCGCTATAATCAACATTTCATTGTAACAACCGTAAGATGTTTTGAATTTCGCGGCCTACATTAAAGGAATCTAACGTTAACTTTGAAAAGTTCTCAACTTCACATTCTCAATTTAGAAACGGCTCTAAGTTACATAATAATCTATAAATGTATCATAGGTAGGTATACTGAAAGATTTTTTTTAAAATAAGCATTACTTTTCAATTTAAAAAGATTTTGAAAACTGACTAAGGTTTGGAAACCTGTCTGTGTACATAAAAGGTTAAATAAATCAAACTGCACGCTCATGTTAGCAGTTTGATTTATTTATTAGAGAGATAAGACTTGACAGCATCTTATTTCATAGCAGTAAAAGCTTAGTAGGGTTTTCGTAGTACAAATACTACTGACATGCGGTTGACGGTACAAAAAATCCTTTATGAAAATAAGTACCTATTAATAAAACCCATCGATGTCCTCACCGTTGATGCCCCTTCAACCATCCTTTTGTTCTTAGTAACATTATCAGGCCATTACAGTTTATTTTCTAAGCCTTGGCCTGCACCGACAATACTATTAAGGCCACAAATAGTCACTATTATCTTGTCAATGTCTGCGATGAAATGAAGCGATGGCAATCTCAAGAAAATGGACTTACTTAGTACATTCTTCGAAAATTGACGTGGATGGTGGGGGGGGGGACGTATATGCTTTTGTTTTTCCTTTGATTGATGTAAGTACACTGCTAAAAGTATCTTTTGGCGCTCGAATGACATTGACAGGGGGTGCGGGCGCTGTTAGTAAAGATTTGTGCAATTTTGTGAAATGTCATTTGAAATGTATTGAAAAAACGAGATGGCGGCATTAGTTCCGATTTTGGCCACGCGCCAAAAGAATCTTGTAGCGCTAGTAGGCCATTGGTATGGTATGTTACTAAGCCTCAAATAGCAACGTTTCATCGTGTTCATGTCATCATATAACCTTGAATACCTACTTATAACCTAATTCTTAAGCATGAATAATTATCCATTAAGTTGACCTCGGAATTGCTTAACCAATTTTGGAAAAAATCCTAGTAAATTGAAACTTCACCAAGATTGAAACTTTTTATGACGTGCAGTGACATAGGCTGACAAAGCAATTCCGAGGTTGATAATACAATATCTTATGCCATAAATAAAAGTGTCAAGGCGTGGAAAATTGACAAAAAAATAAATTGAAAAAAGAACAACATTATTTCTACAGGTACGTAAAGAGTTTTGTTTACAGCTAGTCTGGCAAATAATGTCGAAATACCTTGTATTAACCCCCTTGAACTGCAGGTTGAGTGCATAAAGTGAACCTGTTTATCATGCAGTGCACTGAATGATAAGCAGGTTCACTCAATGCCCTCCATTGAAGCTTCACAATATCGTTCGTTTTGGCCCAATCTACTATCCTTTTGTACTGGGGCCTGAAGTCATGAGACAGATGATGAGATGAGGGCAGAAGGTGCACAAGTTTGATCACTTTCACTCACACAATTAAGTTGAAACAAAGTACGGGCACGAAATAAATCATAGCATTATATTGATGGAGTTTATTTCAAGGGTAGTTTGATCTCTTAGCGTTTCAATTGAATATGAACTTTATTCGCAATAGAATAATGTTTATATTCGTATAAATGAATTCTAGCGTTACTTAAACTATAAAGGTTCATTCGTATGAAACGGTAACTTAAGCAAAATAAAGGTTTTGTGCAATCCATGAATCTTGCCATTCTAAAGGTTTAGGAATGGAAAACCCATGAGTGACGTAACATAAGCTATATCTTAAAATTAACTATATTTACTTAATACGTAGTTTTAATTTTATATGTTACAATTTTGATTCATAGTAACGTTTAACTTATCCGATTTAACATGTTTCAGGTTGAAACGCACGCTATGTAACTGCTTCGCAATTTTCATGACAAAATGTTAAAAACACTGCTTCAGTCTCTTGTAAAGTTATAATTTATTTACATTACGACGCTCTAAAATACTAAAACACTAGTTCCAGTTGTGTTGTGTTCCAGCTGAGTTAAAAAAGAAAATTAATACATGCCTGTACCTACAACTTTAGAATTTCTTATGTTTCGTTCGGAGTGGGTCTTCTTCGCCTGTATCTGTAGGAATCTAGAGAATTCGCATGAATATTAATATCATTCATTTCTTTATTTCCGCCCTATTGTTTCTGCGATGAAGCGATCTACAGTACTCTGGACAAATATGAAAGCTTCTTTGTCGTTGCTATAAAACAGTCATGAGTTTTATAGGTCAGTGCTTTTCGATAGATCGGATAAATCAGGAATGTAGGTCCTACAATGGGAGAACTTGTACTACAATGTTATGTTTGTCCTTGGGATAAATTCATCTCAACTACGGAACCCTTCAATGGGCGTAGTCTGACACGCTCTAAGCCCGTTATTTTAATACAGACGTCCTCAGATACACTCTCAAAAGCGGTCAATTCTATAAAGTTTTATATTTCAAGTGAAACTCTGAATTCTTAACGCTACGTGTCAAGGTGTCAAATAAATAGCACTATCGAATAGAGGAATTCCTATTAAAAACAATCAGAAAAGATCATTTTGAAAGTACGAAACGTAAAGATCGTTTTTAAATACGTTTGAAAAACGTATCTAAGCCACACACCAAGATATCAGCTCTTCAGAATTAAGATTCCCGGAGCTAAGCCCGTAAATTCCGATTTAAGGCATCGATATTCCGGATAAAGGCGTGTCCGGACTTAAGTTTCCAATTCCCGGAGTTAAATCCGCAATTCTCGTCTTACACCTTACCGAGGATTTCTAACTGAAATCCAAAGACGTAGGAATACAACCCAAGGATCGTATTCTAGAGATCTAGAGATTTGACCTACTTAGTAAGAAACTGTTTTCGCGATCAGCACCTATACCACGACGTATTAATGCCACCATTTTTCCAGTGTTGGTGAGAGACGGAGCTATAAAAGACCGCTAGCACCATCCTTTTTTCGCAGTGGAATAATGATGGCATTAATACTTCATAGTCAGCCCCCTGTACCCGTTCTGTTTCGCTCTTTTCCTTGACTGTGGTCGATATTTATGTAAAAGCGACGTGCACATACGCCAGTCATGTCAACATCAAGTTGCTAATCAGTCACGAGTACCTACGTATTCATGAGTACTTACTATCACTCCTTATATGTATATTTAAAATACTTAATTTTTACTAGCCATTTATTTATTTTAACTTTTCGCACAAAAAAATGGTACAAAGGCGGACTTAATGCCTGAGGCATTCTCTACCAGTGAACCAAGGGTGGTGAAGAGATTAGATGGCAGGTGCTCTAATTGAGAGGAACAAAGAGAAAAAATATATAATATATCGTATTGAATTATAGATAAAACAGGTTTACAGTACATAAATAAGCTATAAACTTATGATACATATATATATATATATACAAAACATACAAATTCAAGGGAGAGAGGTGATGACATGACTCTACTCCATTTATTTTGATAAAAACTCCGCAGTTTCCGCTTAAATGCATAACGACTGGTGGCCGTCCTGATATCAAGAGGAAGCGCATTCCAAAGAAGAATGGACTGAATATGAAAAGAAGAATGAACAAAGTCAGAAGTATGAGAAGGACAGAGTAGGAGAAGATTGTTAGAAGAACGCAGAGTGTTAGTGTGTGAAGAACACAGATATTGGAAGTGAGACACAAGATAAGAAGGAAGAGTAGGAGAGTTGAGAACGGAGTAAAGCCATTGGTAGTAGAAACAATAATGGAATGACTCTTTTCATTAATTTTATTACGTATCCAAGTTGACACTGTCATTTCCTTCTACTTACAAACAAATTTTTGACAGTCATGCATGACATGTGATCACAATGTAAAGTACCTTCTATTAAGCCCTAAGTACCATTTCACGACACTCCAAGTAACTTATAAGGGAACAAACAGTTAGTCCTAACACTCCTAACTAGGGTTTCCATCCGTCCGGATTTTTTCCGGACATGTCGGGCATATAGAGCAGTGGTGGCCCAGTGGAACTGCCACGACTTACGAGTTGTAGGTCGTAGGTTCGAACCCTGAGAGGCGCTTTACTTTGTGTAAATTATTTTCATCGCCACTGCTCTCAAAACGGTGAAGGAAAACATCGTGAGGAAACCGGCATGTCCTAGAACCAAAAATTCGAAGACATGTGACATCTACCAACCCGCACTGGGCCCGCGTGGTGGATTACGGCCCGCTCCCTCTCACAGAGAGGAGGCCTGTGTCCCAGCAGTGGGAACATTATAGGCTGATTATGTATGTCGGGCTTTTTGGCATCCCATCCGGATTTTGTCCGGCCTTGTCATTCGTCCAGACTTTTAGACTTAGGGGAATTTTTATTTCAAAATATAGAAAAGTATGTATTGCAGAAAAGTAGAGTCTGACCAAAAATGGATTTTTGTTTCGGCCGAAACGAAAAAAACTTTTTTTGTTTGTTGTTAGGTTTTTCTTTGGCAATAGTAAAAGAAATGTAGTGCCAATCTTTTAATCCATCTGAAACTATACTTTTCTCAATTACATATTATGTTCTTTTAGTTGATCGTTTTTCTTTCATCTGAATTAAAACTATTAATTTGTTTATTTTTGCCCAAAATCTAAAACGAAATTAAGAATTTATTGAAAAGAAAGATTATCAGTCAGTTTTTGTCAGGACTTTCAAATTATGAAATGGTAGCCCTAATCCTAACAGGCTTCCTATTGTTACTGCCCATATCATACCTAGCAGTAACATAAACTTGGTCCTATGTACGAGAATAAACAGTCAGGACCAAACAGTTTGTGAACTATAATCTGTAGCGTATAGTATTGGTATTTGATACATATCTGGGGTTTCAAAGGGTATGTGGGTAAAGTTTTAAACTACAATATTGGAGGTTTACGATTACATACTGTCTGCCTCGTTGGTCTAGTGCTGAGCATGAGGTCCTGGGTTCGATTCCTGGGTCGGGTAAAGTGTTATTAGGTTTTCCACAAAACTCTTAATATTGCAGTTGAAAAACATGTTCTCATACATTTCAACTGCAACTATAAGTTTGTACGCACAAGATTGGGAGATTTACCATTTATTTTAAGGACATCGACTTTTTATAAAATCTTGTAAACTATAAGTATAGAACTACAGCCAGTACTTTTTTCAAAATTTTAAGCTCAGTGGTTTCGGACATAAGGGTATGATTGGTAAATTTTCATCAATTTACCATTTAATTGTAATTATAAAAAATATATTTGAAACCCTCCCAGCCCTTTCATTTGTTATGTCACACGGTACAGTTTTGCTTCCCAAAAGAGACCCCCATATTCAGAATTCATTTATTCACGTTACACTTTCGTGTTGGGGTTACAGAATTTCCTAAGTGTACCTTCAACTTAATCCATTAGATTCGGAGCAAATTGGCTGTGACAGATGGACAGACAAACAAACATACGAGTGATCCTATAAGGGTTCCGATAATCGTAAGGACAGATCACAAAAAAAAATTAAGGTATGTATAATGTGTTGCAAGCCGGCTCTACTGTACCTTACTTTCAAACACCTTTTATGAATGGGGCTTCTGTGTGACCACTTAGCACATGTTCAAAATTACTTTTAAACACTCTTGCCTGGAAGTAATCTTGAACATGGCATGTTGACATGTGACCAGAAGAAAAATATAAACCAATACCTCAGACAATCTTTATGTGAAAAGCCTTAACCATCCACATAATAATAAAAAGCGATATAACGAGTTAACATAAACGTAGGCACAGGTGTTCAAAGCGACTTTGATTGCCCATTTTATAGCTCCGGGAATCAAACCCGAGACCGCTAGTACAAATAAATAAAAAGCTTTTTATGTCCCGTTAACGTTACACGTTACCGACAGATAAAATTCATTTGAATTTTTTATCTTGTTATCTTAGGGACGTAAAGCTGCGTACACATATTTGTGACACTTCAACGAACAAAACGCCTTACAATTCTGCATACATATATACATAAAGCATAATCAGCCTATAATGTTCCCACTGCTGGGACACAGGCCTCCTTTCGGTGAGAGGAAGTGGGTCGAGCCGTGCCGTAATACACCACGCGAGCCCAGAGCGGGTTGATAGATGTCACATCTCTTTGAATTTTTGATTCTAGGACATGCCGGTTTCCTAACGATATTTTCCTTCACAGTTTTGAAAGCAGCGGTGATGAAATAATTTACAGAAAGTAAAGCGTCTGTCTGGATTCGAACCTACGAACTACAATTCGTAAGTCGCGACCGCGACCACTGGACCACCACTCCTGACATATATAATTAGTACTGTGTATCCCAATTTTTTCATGGTTCAAGACGAATTTACGGGATTCTTTCAACATTTGTTGTCAACGCGCGAAGGACCTATTTATATACAATGTTAAGGTATTTAGTCCACAATATTTATATTGACGATGTTCTGATTTTCACATAGGTACTTACCTAGTCGTGAGGCAAGTACGCAAGTACACACGAACAAGCCACAAAATTCTTCAGAAAAGTAACTATACCTAACTTCACTTAAGCATAGTTAGTTCTCATACTTCGCAAGTTGATAACTTCATGCGACAGTCTCGTCATAGTCGCAGCATGTATTTCCCAAAGGTATGCCACTTTCAAGCGGTGTGCGCTGTTCATTTTACACTTACATTATTTTATAAAGTTTGCTGTGCATGCGGCGACTTTTTGTTTCACAAAGACGTAATGTTAGTAGAGAGGTGACTTCAGTTGGTGGTAGTCACATAAAGTTTTTTTTTTTTTTCCTAATCGGCAGTAAAATAACTCTGTCAGGGTCAGATTACGCGATGTGAACTATTTTGGTATGGATAACATTGCTAGTTATCATTTTCCCCCAATCATAACTCGACAGAAGGTAAATTAAAAGTCTTTTATTCGCTGTAAATGCGGTGTATATGATGGTAAGTTTATAAAAAGTTAACGCAACGACACATTTCGCCATACTAGGATAATTAGGACAAAAACATAATATTAACATTTTCTTGGGTCACTTTTACGTCATTACGTACCGCCATGTTGTGGTTTGCAGATGTGGTGGAGACCTCATGAGAGGACGACACCCTCGAAGGGAAAATAATAGGTACTCTCATCTTAGCTGTTGATTCCGTGATCTCCCAACAAGCCAACGATGCAATAATTCATCAAATAACATCATTCGAATACACAATCAGACAGTAACATAAACACTCATCGCAACATCAACTAAAACTGCAACTACTAGTGTACCGTAACAGACACTGGAGCGATTCAACCGCGCGATAAAATGCCTACCACAGAGTAGATAATGACCAGAAAGCCGGCTCCATACAACGAGCGACAACATGCGCACATAGACACGCGTTTACGTACAGCGTGTGCAAGCGCACTCATGACTGGCATTCGTTCAAGATCGCCGCACGAATGTCTACAGGCTTTAAAAACATAGGTAGCTGTCAACTACGGACCCTGTTCATCAAACTAAGTAACATTGCACAAAAATTGCTGGGAAACGACTTTTATTTTTAATTTAGCGCTCAAAACAAAAACATTGTGCTTATATTCATGTAACGGTACAGGGGTCGTAGGGGCATTACAAGTTAAATTATAACATTTAATACTTACTAATTGTTATCGTTTAAAAAAACGTCAGAAAATGTTCCCAGATATGGTCTGGTAAAAAATATATAATAATTTGTGTGCGTCTTTTTTGCTCGTTTTACGGAGCAGACTTTCTGTCTTTCTTATCTATGTTATGCTGGCGCAATTCAACAACGCGATAAAATCTCTACCACCCACATTCAAACAATCACCAGTGTCGCCCATAAACCAGCATTGTACCGCGGTGCAGTCGTGTGGTTGTAAAATAAACAGAACACGCAAAATTGATCGTATATCGCACCAATTCCGTTTGAAAGTATTGTTGTCGTTTACTGGCCCATAAAAGCAGAAAGAGACAGAAGCTATGAGCGATGTGGATGAATTATGTTTTGATGCACTATAAAGCTTGTCCTTTTTTATTTGATATCTGTAGAATGGTAACTATGTTTGTTAAAGATTGTTCGTTGTTTATTATATTTTAATGTTAGATTATATATTTATTTATTTATAAATGGGTCTGATCTTGACTTCGATCTCGCCTTATGGAAAGCGATGCTCATCCATCGTTTTCTCGATGGAGCAAGCGTGCCCAGAAAATGCCTGTTCATACAGTGGCCTGCCGACGCTAGAGATAGCTTCATACATATGAACTCTTGTTGTTTTGAACTTTGAGTTTGTAAAGTGTGTATATCCGTGCCACATATCGTGACTCTAGTGGTATTTCAATCTATTTCTGGTATTGGGGTAAATAAAACTTCAGTTTATAGCTGTCAAACTTATTGTCCTTCTTCTTTTGAAGCGAGCTACTCGACTAGCGTGGTTTTAAAATAAGCTGGTGTGCAAAGTTAGTTGTTTGAACTAGTTGACAATATTAAGCCAAACTTCAGCATGTTTAAAGTGGCATATTATTCCGTGATGCATCAAAACTTTTGAATATTTGGGTTAAACCATGTGTGAATCGCTGAGCAGTGGTGGCCCAGTGGTAACGGCCGCGACTTACGAGTTGTAGGTCGTAGGTTCGAACCCTGACAGGCGCTTTACTTTGTGTAAATTATTTCATCACCACTGCTCTTAAAACGGTGCAGGAAAACATCGTGAGGAAACCGGCATGTCCTAGAACCAAAAATTTGAACACATGTGCCATCTACCAACCCGCACTGGGCCCGCGTGGTGGATTACGGCCCACTCCCTCTCACAGAGAGGCCTGTGTCCCAGCAGTGAGAACATTATAGGCTGATTATGTATGTATGTGTGAACCTCGGTGAAATTTGTATTAGCCAGGCTCCCAGCTGTAGGCCATGGTTTTGGTTGTTTCTAATAGGAAATAACTATTAACAATATTTTATTAATTTTTCTACGTGTTTATCCAGGACAGTATCTTCAAATCCATTTAGGCGTGATTGAGTAACAAACTTCTAAACCTTTGTTCTACTTCTGTTTCGTTCTTATGTTGTATGCAGCCGACCTTCTGTACTACTACTATTCTGTGCTTAATTACGTTTACGTGATTATATTTGAAACTTGTTTGTCAGATCATTTCCTAAATTATTACCGTCTAGGAACGTCGCAATATTCTCGAAACTTCAGTGTAATACGACATGCATGAAACTTAAATGCAGAGAACAGTTAGTTATACATAGAAATTATTATTGTGTAGAGGATTTTGAATACACATGACAGTACTGTAGCATTAGGATATTGTTAGAACTGAATGTATCAGGGAAATGATCTGCTTAGCAGTTTGACGTACTACGTTAATTCTGCTGTTGTGATTGGCTGTTCAAAATAACCAGTCATATTAATTGATACGAGATTAGATCATAGATTAAAATAAAAAGCTTTCAGACTCCAGGGATTACAGTAATAAATTTTGGGCACGTATGTTCGTCTGTTTGGAGACCTGGCTGTGCAGCATGGCAGCTTACTTTTATATATTTAACAACCCTTTCGCTATCAACCGAAAATAAAGGCAAAACTCCGGGCTACTACTGAAAAAAAAAAAAAAAAACCTAAAAACAATTGCTCGACCTGGGGATAGAACCCAAGACTCAATGCTCTCTTGCGCTTGCGACCACGAGACCAACGTGGCAGTTATCGGAAAATCTTTTCCTTTACATTATAAGGTAGGTACGTTAAGAAGGTATAGATATAGGCAGTGTAAATAATTCAAGGTTTCACGTAAAAAAATTACTTTAAAATATTATATTCCAAAGCAAACCCAGATAATCCACACCGATGGTAGACCAATTAAGCATAGTTCCCTTGCGTCAGAATCTCCGGATGTGGTTCAAAGCGGTCTGATCAGACCACGCCCCGGGGAAATCAAGGCTAAAATATAACCACCAAAGATTAGTAATGCAGAAGGATCACAGACTGAAAGTGGGTTCAGTACTCGACCGTGACAAGGCACTTCTAGAAAAAGTTCAGCTTTGTAGAACGTCGTCATATACATAATGTGTGACAATTTCCTATCCTGCGTTCACAATTTAGTTTAGAAAAATGTAAGCCAGTTTGCGTATTTGGAAAAATTACTAAGTTTAGTTTGCGCTAAAACTTTAAACATTTTAATTACTTTTTCAGTAGTACTAGTCATTCTGAAGTCAACTTAATTTATACTAGCATAAAGTTAATATTTGTAAAAATGACATAAATTGGAAACATGGATTTGAATATGGGTTAGGGTGCAATTTACAGAAGGCAAGGAAAGAAACGTCTTTCACAATAAGGCCACTAACACGCATAACACTAGGGCCGGAGAACAGTTTAAAACAAAGTAAACCCCATTATTCTGAGTGATTTTTCTGTAAATATTTTGATGGTCAGTCTGCGGTTAGATGGCTAAACGTACTGTTATAACCCTTATTACAAGGCAATAAAGCCTAAGTCAGCTTTTACTTCTAAACACTGTACTTTTCCTTTAATAAAGTACTGATGTTGCATTTTTACCCAGTGCATAGAAATAATATGTATAATTCAGTTAGTTAGATTCTGGAAGCCGTCG
Source organism: Lithophane semibrunnea (assembly GCA_947363905.1). Taxonomy (NCBI): domain Eukaryota; kingdom Metazoa; phylum Arthropoda; class Insecta; order Lepidoptera; family Noctuidae; genus Lithophane; species Lithophane semibrunnea. The sequence continues at coordinate 15,353,756 of OX376208.1, read as the reverse complement.
CGTAATCTAGTGTGCCTAAATTAAGGGAGCAATTAAGAGGGACATTGCCCAAAATATAAGTACTCAAGAACTTGTGTGCCTGTGTTTTTGTACTGTGGTGAATTAAAGTGGTTCCAGTAGAATTATTGTTTTTTTTTAAAAAGACAAACGGGGTCGGCTTAGTAACAAATTGGTGTCAGAAGTGGGATGCCAGAGACGAAGTCTTACGACGTTGAGTCAAACAGACACTGGCATTCCGAACCTACAGCCCCCTGTTCAATTGATCGACAGTGAGACTTGACCCAAGGTCAAGCCTGCGTCACTACTTGGACGACGGTCAGCCTCAACTCTTCAGCTTGAGCCCGTTCCAGCCACATCAGTAATTGAACGACAGTCAGCCTCCACTGTATAGTGCGAGTCCGCTCCAGACGGCATCAATATCACCAGCAGCCCCAGGTCTAACTCACCAACCTTCAAACTCAAGAAATTCCACAGTCAACCAACCGTGTGAAAATTCAACTCCGATACGTCACAGCGCAACGTGACTCCAGACTCCGAGTTCCCACTGCGCACCCGATAATGCAGGCGTCAACAATTATCGTGTTACTGTGAGTGTTTCTTGTGAACTATCATTTTTCTAATTTAAAGTGTCTCTGAATTTGTGTCTCTGTATTTGATATACTTATAATTTTAAATAAGTTAACACTATATTGCTTTTCTATCTTCACTGAGTTTAATTGTTTTGTCTTTATCTATTTCTTATTATTCTAATATTGTTAACAGTTACCTTAATTTTGTCCAACACATCATAATCTTTTATGACTATTAAACAAGAGTCACCTGAATCAAAGAACATGTCCGACAAAATTACACTATCTTTTTTAACCAAATTTATTAAACCATATAATGGTGACAGGGAAACCCTCCCTGCATTTCTTACAAATTGTGAGAATGCCATGTCCTTGGCTTCTCTAGACCAACAAACTGTGCTATGTAAATTTGTCATTTCACAGCTAGAAGGTAAAGCACAGGTTGCATGCAGCCTTAAGTCATTTTCATTGTGGTCGGAGCTAAAGACCTTCCTAAAGGCTACTTTCGGGGAGAAAAAGCACGCCACACATTTATTATCAGATCTGCAACACTGCAAACAATTATCCAATGAGGATGTCACTATTTATTCTTTAAGGGTGGAGTCAATATTGACTCGTATACAGTCAAGACATACATTATAGTTGCAAAAATGACAAGGAACTGCCTGGCAGAATAGCAGCCATGGAGGACCTTGCCCTAAACACCTTTATGTTAGGGTTAAACCCTCCATATCGACTATTGTCCGTTGCAAAAATCCATCTAATCTCAATGAAGCTATACAGTATGCTATTGACGAAGAGAAATTGTACAACTTATCTAGATCTAATCTAAAAACTCCTAAACAGTGTTCTACTTGCAACAAGCCGGGTCATAATTCATCAGAATGTTTTAAGAATAAAAAGCGTGATCGAGATTCTAAAATTTACAATAATTCACCGTCTCCTAATTCTAATACTAATCTCGAAGGTAACCCTAAAACTTGCAATTATTGTAAAAATGTTGGCCATGTGATCAAAGAGTGTCGCAAGCTTCAATATAATATGAGGCAACGGCAAGCCGCTGACAATGCACAACGTGACCGTAACTCGGCATCTACTAACTCTAATGACACACCTACACACACGTGTGAAAATACGGCTAAAATTAATGATGATAATTTAAACTAAGTAAGATTTTGGTACCGTGTCTGCCAAAATCGAACAGAGTCATAAATGACACGACCTATGCTATTTCCTATACTAGTTCTACTAAATTCGCATCTCATCCAAAAGAGATGAGTTCTACTAAATTCGCATCTCATCCAAAAGAGATGAGTTCTACTAAATTCGCATCTCATCCAAACGAGATGAGTTCTACTAAATTCGCATCTCATCCAAAAGAGATGAGTTCTACTAAATTCGCATCTCATCCAAAAGAGATGAGTTCTACTAAATTCGCATCTCATCCAAACGAGATGAGTCCTACTAAATCTTCATCTCAGTCAAATAAACTGAGTTCTAATACGCCTAGTGATAAAACAAAATGTCACTTATGTACCGAAAAATTACAAACATCATATACTAATTCTAAACCTATATACGAAATTAATGACTACTGTAAAAAGGTAGCTTTGCCTCACACTTATCTACATACTAATCACGCTCGTGAACAGATATGTTTCCTTATTGATACAGGATCAACCATTAGTATTGTTAAAAAGTCCTGTTTACAAAAACTTCCAAGTCTATCTACCGAAACTGTCAAATTAAAGGGCATTAATAGTTCTGAAACTCCAGTTGAAACTCTAGGTACCTTCCAAATGGAGTTCAACTTATCGGGTAATATACAAGTACAAGTTTCATGTTACTAAAGATGACATCAATCTTACTAATTATGATGGAATAATCGGTAGCGATTTTTGCAGTTATTTTAAAACAAACATCGATTACTCTTCAAAATCAATTTCCATATTAAATCATTCTATTCCTATTATTTATACTCAACCTTCATACAATATTCCAGCTCGATCAGAAGTAGTTATCGAGTGCACTGTCTCAAATTACTCTCCCAAACTTTATCACAACAATGAAGCTCTCATACTAGATCATATCTTACGTGAAGGAGTTTATGTCGCTAATTGCATTGTCTCAATTAAACCAAATGGGAAAACAAACGTGACCATTTTAAATACTACAGAGTCTGACATTGAAATAAAAGATTATCACGTAACAGCGATGCCCCTTGAGCTTGATTGTCCATTTAGTAACTCTTATAATATTAATGCTATTTCCTGTTCAAAAAATGATCGCGTAAACAAAGTACTAAATCTTATCCGTTGTTCTCATCTAAATGATGAAGAGAAAAAGACTCTCTTAGAATGTTGCTCTCACTACACAGATATTTTTCATGTCGAAGGTGAACCTTTAACCTTCACGAATGCTATTGAGCATACTATTAACACAGGTGATGCCCCACCTATTAATGTCAAATCATATCGTTTCCCTGAATGCCACAAGGAGGAAGTCGATTCCCAAATTCGTAAAATGCTAGACCAAAATATTATTCGACATTCAACTTCACCTTGGAGCGCCCCAGTTTGGGTAGTCCCGAAAAAAATGGACGCTTCCGGCAAACAAAAGTGGAGGATAGTCATTGACTATCGCCGTCTTAATGATGTCACTGTTTCCGAATCTTATCCACTGCCTCTTATCACTGACATTTTAGACCAATTAGGTCACTCTAAATATTTTAGCACGCTAGACCTCACAAGTGGTTTCCATCAATTGAAAACTTCTCCCAAGGACGCGCCTAAAACAGGTTTCACAGTTAACACAAATTCAGACATGTCCGGTCATTACGAATTTACCAGAATGCCTTTCGGGCTGAAAAATGCCCCTTCCACGTTTCAGCGTCTTATGAACACTGTGTTATCAGGCTTACAAGGCCTTCATTGCTATATCTATCTTGACGATTGTATAGTTTATAGTCAAAATCTACAAGATCATATACAAAAATTACAACTAGTATTCGACAAATTTCGTGAATACAATTTAAAACTCCAACCGGACAAGTGCGAGTTCCTAAGGCACGAAGTAACTTACCTTGGCCACATTATCACCGATAAAGGTGTATCTCCGAATCCTGAAAAGGTCAGCGCTGTATCGCAATTTCCAGTTCCCAAAAATCCAAAAAATATTAAGTCATTTCTAGGCCTGATAGGCTATTATCGCCGATTCATTGAAAACTTCTCTAAGTTAACTAAACCACTTACGTCTCTATTAAAAAAGGATGTTGTGTTCCACTGGGACATAGAACAACAACATGCATTCGATATTCTAAAAGAAAAATTAATTACTGCCCCTCTTCTACAGTACCCTGACTTCTCACAGCCTTTTAATGTTACTACTGATGCAAGTAACTTTGCCATTGGCGCAATATTGTCTCAGGGTCCCGTCGGCAAAGATAAGCCGATCGCTTATGCGTCGCGCACTCTAAATAAGCCTGAAGGTAATTACTCAACTACGGAAAAAGAGTTATTAGCTATTATATTCGCCGTTAAAACCTTTCGACCATATTTATATGGTAATAGATTCAAAATAATAACAGATCATAGGCCCCTCGTGTGGCTATTTAATGTAAAAGATCCGGGTAGTAGACTCATTCGCTGGCGCCTCAAACTTGAGGAATACGATTACGAAATCGTTTATAAGCAAGGTCGTCTCAATTCTAACGCCGATGCGCTATCCCGTTGCCCGATCAATACAATTGACGTAAACAATTTACATAATTTTTCTTACGAACAATATTTCAAGGCTCAATTTACAAATCAACTCGCAGTCCCAAATACCATCATCGAAGAGTGTATTCAAGGACTACACTTATCTAAGTTAAATACAATTGCTTGTCCAGTCTCTTTAGACTTTGACTACTCTATGCCTCATTGCGAAGAAATATTATCGCAGCTCGATAATTCTGCTGATCTACTAAATTCCGAACGCGAGCCACTTACAATACAATGTGTTAATGACAAAAATAAAACCTACTATTTTCTATTTACAAAAGTACATCACTATGAAGAAACTAATTATAAAGATGTTTATATTCTACTAATTAAACTTAGAAACTCACTAATTGATCACCAAAATATTACCAACCTTGCATTACCAGATTTCACGGACCCATTCTCAAAACTTACGTATACTAAAATCTATAATATGATTTCCTATATTTTCCACGATACTAATATAAAAGTTCACATATATAAAAACCAATTAATCTATCCTACTCCTGTAGAAGTTCCTAAAATATTAAAAGAGAACCACGACTCTGTTATAGCTGGTCACCCAGGGTCACAACGAATGTATTCGCGTATTAAAGCTGCCTACTATTGGAAAGGCATGCGGTCTGACATCGAACAATACGTTAAGAAATGTAAGCTTTGCCAAATTAATAAGCCTTTAAGGAAATCAAATAAAGCTCCGATGGAGATAACTTCCACATCTACTAGGCCGTTTGAAAGATTGGCCCTTGACGTCGTAGGTCCCTTACCCGATGCAGGTTATCAAAACTTTAGATTCATCTTAACCTTACAAGATGACTTAACTAAATTTACTAGCGCTTACCCAATGGTCACGGCTACTAGTGAAGAAATAGCTAGAAACCTTGTTCATTTTATGTCTCTTTTCGGTTTTCCCAAAACAATTCTAACAGATTTAGGTACATGTTTCACATCCGAATTATTTAAACAATTGACCGAAATACTAAAAGTCAAAGCTCTTTTTACTACTCCATATCATCCACAAACCAATGGAGCTCTTGAACGCTCACATGCTACTTTAAAAGAATACCTAAAATCATTTGTTAATGAGAACCAGAACGACTGGCATTGTTACTTATTCACTGCAATTCTAGCTTATAATACTACACCTCATAGTACAACTAACTTTACTCCCCACGAGTTATTATATGGTTATAAACCATCCATTCCAAACTCGTTATATGAAAGCTCTAGTAATACATACAACGAATATATTCGAGCTTTACAATATAGAATGCGCTTTAGTCGCGAGAAAGCTATTGAAAACATTATAAACAGTAAAGAAAAATCAAAACAATACTATGATGCAAACTCTCGTAATGTTACTTATAAAGTAGGAGATATGGTTTATCTCAGACAACATCATAGGCTCCGCAAGGCCTTATCGCCTATATGGAAAGGCCCTTATAAAATTATCAAAGTTCATAACAAACACAATGTAACCCTACAAGTAGGTCGCAAGGCTTTTAAATACCATACCAATGAAATTAAGCCTTCTACTTCTTAAACTAAGTACTATATCTCTTTTCAGAATAACGTGCTGCCATGGCACTTTAAGCCTCAGCCGCACCGAATCAAGCATCATCCCAATCTATCATAGCCCCGGGATTTATTTTGAACCTACTACTAATATTAATTTTTATACTGATCATTTGAAAGTGATCACCCACGTAGATTTAGTTTCTTTAGAACCTTATCTTAATAAAATCGAATCTCTGTTACACGACACTCTAAACTTGTGCAATAAGATTCAACCACAAGAGTTAGGTACATGCAAAGACATGTCTAGCCCTATCGAAGTTTTAATCCAGTCTAGTTCTATCAAATTGCAATCATTATCGCATATCATCTCTAATCAATTGACAAGTAAAGTTAAACGATCTTTAGAATTTGGAGGTGAAATCTTAAAGTTCTTTTTCGGCACATTAGATGCAGATGACGCCCGAAAATATGATGCTGCAATTGAATCATGCAAAAATAGTGAAACCGAAATATTTCATTTAATGAGAGATAACATTCACATTGTCAAGTCTACTATAAATAATTTTAACACAACCATTTACAAACTTAATCAAAATGAGATGAAATTAAACGCCCAAATTAATCAGATGAATGAAATATTTTCCCAAATCACGAAGACCGATAACTTATTATTATATACTTCGAAGCTAAACAACCTTCTCAACATTATCGAAGGTTCTTTACTTGCTATAACTAGTTTACTAGACACTACATTAAATTCTATTTTATTTTCTAAGGTTAATGTACTACATCCTAGTGTTATAAGTCCCTTAAATCTTTATTTAGAATTAACTAAGCATAGTAGTCAAGTAAGCAAAAGGTTAGATTTTCCAGTTCCCTTAACCATTCAAAATATTCATTCTATCATTGATGTTTCCGAATTTAGTTCCTATTATTACAATAATAAGGTCATTTTTATATTACAGATCCCTTTGATTACTCCTGATAAGTTCATGACCTATAAAAACATACCACTACCTACACCTCACGTTGACTCACATAATACATTTGCGTTAATTCAACCTTCTAATTCTTACATTGCATTAAGTGATGACAGGATGCATTATGCTATGTTGGACACTCTTGATAAATGTAAAATAATAAATAGTAACTTTTCTATCTGTGAATTAAATACTATATACTCATGTATAAGTAACCCTAATTGTGAATCTAAAATCTTAACTGAGATAACATTGTCATTACCTACAGAATGCAATGCCAAAATATTATATGGTCAAATTGATATTTGGCAAAAATTAAGAAATAACAAATGGATTTATGTTCAATCAAATACAAATAAAGTGACTATTAAATGTGATGAAAACATTAATGACCATCTAATTACAGGTACAGGAATTGTAAAACTATCGCCTAATTGTATTGGGTATTCCAAAACTGTTCAGTTGATACCAACTAGTTCTTATTCTTTATTTACTAAGTCTCCTTTAGATATAAGCTTTGATATAACAACAGATGACTGCTGTAAAAAGGACATATTCAATAAAAGTTTACCACATTTGTCGCCAATATCTTTGAGTAAAATTAACTTAGATTCTCTCAAATATGCAACTCACCAAATGGATAGTTTAGAACAAGAATTGAATAATTTGGAAAAAGAATCTCATTTTATCAAATATGGCCCTTACTATTCTACTTTTACTTATATTCTAATTGTGTGTTTATTTTTATACTTAGTTTATAAGTTATATAGGTATTTTAAGAGCAAAAATTCTCCTAATGCTGGATGCTGCGTGCAAATATTTAATCAATGTTATAATCAAAATACCAAACGCAAGTCCAAAATTTCAAATAGTATTGAAATGACAGAAGTATCTTCAACTTCTGAAGAAGACAATAAGTCAGTTCAGTCTTTGCCTATTCATTACCCAAATTATAAATCCACTAGTAAAGTTAATAAAGTCAAATTTCCGTCAAATAGAAACCTAAACTTTTAATGTAATGTAAAACTATTAATTCACTATGTTGTCAATTCTCATTCAAAATTATGTAATTCTTATATTCAATGTAATAAAAGCTGTAAAGTGTCTCTCTTAATAGCTATATCTTCAATCTCACTTCGCTTCATCTTGATGAGATAAAGCTTCGTTTAAAAGGGGGAGCTGTTATAACCCTTATTACAAGGCAATAAAGCCTAAGTCAGCTTTTACTTCTAAACACTGTACTTTTCCTTTAATAAAGTACTGATGTTGCATTTTTACCCAGTGCATAGAAATAATATGTATAATTCAGTTAGTTAGATTCTGGAAGCCGTCGCGTAATCTAGTGTGCCTAAATTAAGGGAGCAATTAAGAGGGACATTGCCCAAAATATAAGTACTCAAGAACTTGTGTGCCTGTGTTTTTGTACTGTGGTGAATTAAAGTGGTTCCAGTAGAATTATTGTTTTTTTTTAAAAAGACAAACGGGTTCGGCTTAGTAACAGTACGCTTGATATCATTAAACTTTGGTTTCCATAACAATGTAAGCTGGAAGTACGTTGGATCACAGATTGAAACTTAACCACGGATTAGTACTTGTATGTAGATTATTGAGGTTGAAATATGAATAGCTTTTGCTAACGACTTCGGCCGCATATCGCCTCCTTAACACCCTCGAAAACTATGAAAACGAGACTCATGACGAAAACTTTGAAAATTTTCGCAGCCACCATCTTGAATTTACATTTTGACCTCATTATCGGCAGTAACACCCCGAAAACTATGAAAACGACACCCATGACCATGCTAACGGCTTCGCCCGCATAGAGGTTAGATTATCCCATGTGAACCTAGGTCGTGTCATCACCGAAATCCGTTTAGCCGTGAAAATTTAATTGACAGAGACAGATATACTTAATTAATTTCGTATTTATAATATTTAGTATGGATAGTAATGATAATATGGATGTCTGGATAATGCATCAGTTATCTTTTCAACCGACTCCAAAAAAGGATGAGGTGCTCAAATCGAACCGTAACTATGTTTTTTTTTTGTTAGATCACTAATCAATAATAACTCCAATCGTTTAGCTAGTCTGGTCATTATGCTCAGGCAAAGAGCGCGGCTATTTCCATAAAGGAACGTCTAGACAGTGCGAGGCATATGATTCGAATGGTAACCCAGCATGACGCATGCCATTGCCTCAGGCTGAGGTATCTAAATATGAAAAAATGCATTTTGTGACCTCTGAGTAGCCGGAAACACTGAACTCATCCAGTTTTAAAACATACTTAACTCAATTATTTTTGAAGTGTTTAAGTGCTTTTTCGAACCAATTCACAGAAATAAATATAATTTATCATCGTTTGCAGTGCCTGCCTCACACTGGACGCACCTCAGTTAACTAAATACAAAGAGAATATCCTATCGGAAAAGATACAAAAAGACAAACATTTGACTACAACATTATTAATCATAATAATTGTGCAGATTACCGAGTACAGTACCCATATCATTCATTTCAATCGCTACAGCCGCTTAACAATCCCATTTGTAGGTACAGCTAAAAGGCTAAACACACAGGGGCTCTGCGGAAAAAACTCGGAAAAAGGATAATCCGTACAAACAAACGTAATAAGTGATAGCTTTATTAATGACCGCTTTGCTGCTGTGTTCCCGTAATTGGGCCAAAGAAATTAAAGCGAAAAACAAGAGTTTTTGTTTTTTTAATATAATAATGGGAATAATCCGATTTAGTTCAAATTCTTCCGATTAAAATGTTGGCGCTGGTTTTGCTGTACCGACTAAGCAAAATTATGTTATACCTGTCTCTTACGAACGTGCTTAGCCAAAAAAGGCCAGCTATACTTTCGATTTGTTTACACTAAACCTTAGAAAATGAAAACAGTAAGTTTTCGATTAACAAAAAAAAGAACAGTAGGTCAGTTCAAACGAAAGAAAAACGTTATTACATTCCGCTGGTCACCTGCTTCGAGTTTCGACCATAAAAGGAATGCTTTATCTAGGTCTGGAATGCCACGCGTTTGATATTGGCGCACCGACTGACATCAGCTGTCAGTTGCCTGTCAATGGAGAAATTGTTCAGCCTGTGCTTCACTGCAAAATAGAGGCACAAGAATAAAAAAAATTGTTGTGATAGAGGCCTCTTGTCGTATGAGAAATATTTCTCTGTATAGACAAACCAATTATCGCCAGGATTGCTCATAGTGTATTGTCACTAAAGTAACAGTGTAACATAACATAACAACGCCTTTTTCCTCCAATTCATTAGGCAGAGGTGCACATTGCAAGTCCCATGTAATAGGGGGTGAGCTTTTTGCTATCAACTGGGCACAAATCCAGACTCAGGGCTGCTACTGACTGCGGGAAAGTCCGAAAAGGATACCGGGACCTTGGCAACAGACAACTGAAGGAACACGGGTGGGTTTTAGCCAGTAAAAGTTCAACACACCCTTCCGCTCCGCCCAGAGTAGGAGAAGTCATTTGATGATTTCCCAACCTCAAAAAATAAAAGGGCTGCTACTGAGAAAATCCTGACGATAAAACGCAATAATATTTTGATTGGAATCGAACCCAGGATCGCACGCAAGCAGTCGCGTTTGCGACCTCTAGACCAACATGCCCTCACAAAGTATCAAGCAACACATTGACAGCCACAAAATAAAAAATAACACCAACACAAAATTACTGCAAATCGTATTTTTTAACGTATGTAAAATCGCCACTCATTATGTTAACTGCGATAACTAACAAAACTCTCGTCCCAGCTATTAAAGTTAACTGCAAAACCTAACGAGATATTATACAATGTTGGTATTAGTTATTGTTTATACAGAAAAAAACGCAAACATTCAAAATAATGACTTTATTATTACGGTTTGTGACGTGACACACGATAATGGGCAGAAGGTTAACATAATGATGTAAATAAAAAAGGTATAGTCGACCTCGTAACTGACTAACCACCCTAAGGCCGCGTCCTAATGGAAGGCGATCATTGCGCGAATACGCGATCGTCGCGTTCATATGTCACTTTTTGTTCGCTGAATCGGTACGTGTGGTCGCGCCGACAGAGGACGCCTTCCGGTTTTCCGAACAAAAAGTTGCATTAAAACTGGTGAAGGAAAACATCGTGAGGAAACCGGCATGCCTGAGAGATATTTCTCGACGGCATGTGAAGCCAAGTCAGAAGCCCATGGGTGGCTTTAAAACTCTGACAACAGGTTAGTCACTAAACACACGAAAAGAAGAAGAATAAGAACGCGACGAACTGGGATCATCGGTCTACAAAAATGTTTTTCTTTTGACATGGTTTAAATAAAACATCGAGCCAATTTTCCTACTAAGAACCGTAATACAGTTCTTTGTACAAAACTGATCGGTACCACAGACAAGGTACCATATACATATACCTACTAAGTTGTCAGTTTTGTATTTATACCTTTACTGTAGTCGAAATAAAGTTCTAAATTCGAAAATGGCTCCGTTATTATACCTGGGTCTGAAGATAACCCCTGTTTTTCTAAAAATACGGTTTGTGCCTTATCAACAGCTAACGTACTGATTTTGTGTGACAAAAAAAAATAGATCAAAAAACGAAAATATTCGACACGAAATCGGCAATAATTGTTTGAAGCAGCACTACTCGTAAGACAGTTAATTATTATCTTTGATTCAGTGATTATTGAAGCCACCATCTATGCCTACATCTAGGTATATGCGTTTGATCTCGTGACAACGTTGTTTGAAGTGGCTCTTCTGTTCAAGTAGTTTTACTGTTCTCTTGTCACAGATTTTGAGATTGGCAAGTTGATTTGAATGTAAAGTGGATTTTATGAGGATATTGTACAATGAATTGAGAGTTGCTCAGCTTGTTTGTCGTTTGTATTATGGATGTTGTTTATCCTGCAAAATGGTATAACGTTTTTTAACATAACTTTTTACAGGCTTATAATTAACTTGCCTTATTAGTTAGTATGTATGGGTCAATTCTTGCAAGCTGAATTAAAACCGCTTCCTCTTATGCTACGGAGTTGAAAATTTATTGGAACTAAGTGCTTTAACGCGGCTTGAGGTCACATAACGAAAAAGTGTTATGCCTGAAAAAGCCAGTTAGTTTTTTTGTTTTTTTAATATAGAGCCATCTAGTATAAGTTTTAGCTTCTAAAAACTTGTACTAGATGGCTCTGTATTAATACAAAATATTATACCCTTTCGTATAACTTCGTACCAACAGGGAGTCCCACGACGCCTACCGATTTATAATGTTTTTATTCAATTTCTCGGTCTTTGAACAAAAAAGAAACGAAGTAAAAAACTCATGCATAAATACGCCTTTATTAGCCATTAAAATATTATTATGAATTATCATATTTTTTCTCAAGAAAAAATATCGAATCTATCTCTACACCATCTGCCTAGCCTTTTCCCAAGTATGTTGAGGTTGGCGTCTAGTGTAACATGATGCAGCTGAATACCAGTATTTTACATGGACCGACTGCCTTCTGACCTCCACAACCCAGTTACTACGTAAAACGAAAACCCGTAACCGTTCTTACGGTTACGGGTTGCTTGCTAACTGACTTCCGAGCTTCTGAATAACCGTAACGTCTGTGAAATCTCCACAAAGGACAACAGGGACCTGTTGGATTAACGTGCTTTCCGAGAGAGCGGGGGGTCTCGGTATGAAATGGATGGTCACCTATCCACGGACTGACGTCGGAACGATCGAGCCGAGCCGCTGTTATAACGTAGCCACGAGCACTGCGTCTATCTTTATAGCTATTAATTAATAATTCAGTAGATTTATACGCAGGTTTATCTTTAACATTAATAAAGACACCAAAGTTATGTGGTGTATTCTTCACACTGGATTATCTCGCGATATTACGTCATGGTTATTGCGTCATCGCTATGACGTGTCTTATGGTGTCATACGTTCGTGTCGTAATGATATGTCGTCGGACATATACGGGAGATTCCTTACGGAGACAATGAGGATGCTTTGTCTGGGATAAGCAAAGGTTTTTATGGAATTTTCCTGGGTTTGTGTTCATATTAATTATGTTGGCAGTGTGTAATACCTGTACCTGTAATACCTGCATTAAATATACCTTGGTATATTTAATGCAGGTATTATTTTCAACCATTCTAAGAGTATATTAATGTTATTGGAGCTTAGGCAGCATACCAATGCTATCGTTATTAGTTACTTACCTACTAGCTTTTACCAGCGCAGCGGCTTCGCCCGCGTGCTAATCGGATATTATTCTATGGGAACGTATCTAATACCAGAATAGAAAAGTATCTTATGTCCTAATCCAGGTCATGGTGTATCCGTGTGCCAATACATCAAAACAAACAGACTGTCCCATTGATAATATTAGTAAGTATGCCCGACCTTATCGCCTATCACATACAAAATTCTCATAGGAAAATGCACCTTTCCCCTAATTGTCCGGCAACTTTTCAAATGTTTCTTTCCGTAAGAACGTAATTCGGACTTTAATAGTCCGAATCAGGTTCTTATGGAAAGAAACATTGTAAAATAAAAATATACCAAATTGGTTTAGCCGTTCTGAAGTGATGCACTTACCAACGAACAGCAATGCATTTTTACCCGACTGCCCCAGAAGGAGGGTAATGTTTTTCGAGAGTATATTTGTATGTATGTATGTCTATTTCTTTGGCACGCTCTGAAGCCTAAACGGCTTGATGGATTTTAACATACGAGGTGTCGTTAGGTTCGTCTTAATTGTGGGAGTGACATATATGTATTTTTTTTAAATATTATTCATCTGCAAACAAACAAAAAGGGAGGGGAAGGTTTTTTTTTTCTAAATAAGTTACAATATTGGTATTTGATACCAACAAACGCTAGTAATGAGTTAATTTCAAATAAATATAAATTAATAAAACTTAAAAGCTTGAAATAAAACAAATTATTTAAAAAACAAAAAACCCGCCTGCAAAAGAGAAAAACAAGCATTATAATGGAACAAACCAATAACATGAAATATGGTGTAACTTTTGTTTGTTCCCCGCCTGTAATACCAAAATTCTACATGCTTGTTTTTCTCTTTTAAGTTATGCGTTTTTGCAGGCGGGTTTTTTGTTTTTTAAATAATTATTATAATAGATTAGTATGCCATCGTCCATCCCTCAGTAGTGCTAAGTCCACTTCTCATACAGAGAAGGAACCAGCATTGATAACGTGCCTGCTGACGAGACCATTAACTTTATTATTAACTTCAAGAATAGGTCTGAAGTTGACATAATATTCAGTAAATGCGTCGAAAAGTTCTGAAATTCTTTGTAAAAGTGCGACTCACCGCTGAAAGTTTTTAGAGCACTAACTTTTAATAAGATGTGCATACGTGAACTTAGGAGTTGGTTACACTCACTTGTTTCTTAGAATAAATTACTGTGTGGGAATGTAAGCAGATGTCATCGTTGGAATATTTTCTACACATGAAAGTATTTTCTTAATACACATTTATACAGGGTGAAATTTAATTAACGGGCAGGCTCTAAAGGGGTCATTGTACTCATCATTATGAACAACTTTCACTATGGGACCAACCCTGAAATCACGAAAAAAAAAAACAGCTGTTCCCTACGAGCTATGATATGAGCTATAAACACTCATTTGCGCTGGCACTACAGCCGTATTTATAGGAGATTATGTACCGAGCTGTGATAATATGTACCTATAGGTGGCCGGGGACAGTACGAGTCGGCTGGCACATTTTATTTTGAATGCAGAGAAGTGCAGTCCACCATTCGTCGGTAGTAACACTTGAGCTGGCCTAGTGTTGTACGGAGTTTGAATAGAATAAGAGGCCAGCTTATACTGGTTGTGTTACCATGTACTGCTTACTGTTATGTCGCTACTCATTCAACGTTTTAATTTAGTTTTCTTTATTAAGATTATACAGGCTTACTTTGAAGTCATTCACTTTTACTATAGGACCAATCCTAAAATAATGTACAATTATTTCCGATGAACAATATATAAAGCAAATTGCAAATGGCCTGTATATATTATTAACCAGATATTAATTTAATGATCAAACGAACTTACCTGTTTGTTCGTTATTATTTATTTTGCGAAATATACTATAATGTTTAGTGTTAAACTTACAAAACAATTTTCTTTTTTCAGGTAAGTTACATTTTGGAGAAACAGCAGTCTCTGCACCTCATAGTGAGAAATTATTTGTAAGGTAACATTTATCTATACTATATACTATAATAATATTATAAAGCTGAAGAATTTGTTTGTTGGTTTGTTTCTTTGTTTGTTCGAACGCGCTAATCTCAGGAACTACTGGTTTGAATTGAAAAAATATTTTTGTGTTGGATAGTCCATTTATCGAAGAAGGCTATATAACATCAAGCTACGGCCAATAGGAGCGGAGCATAAATGAAATATGTTGCAAAAACGGGAAAAATTATTCCTTTTTGAGAGCTTTCGTTACGTGCGCTGCGTAAACGGTTTATGTTACGTAAATATCATTTATGATGGAATTGTTCCTCTTTAAAGGTTCTTAAAAAAAAAGTTTGCTACAGCATTATGTTGTGACTGTCTGTCACCTATCCCTAGTTAATAACAAAATATTATATTTATTTTAAAACAAGCACATAGTTCGTGCCTCTTAGGAAGACATAAATTCTCTATTTTATGGGAAACAAGCTATGGACAAGTGCCACGAAAAGGTCGAAGGCAATAATTCAACAAATTCTTAAGAAACGACTTAAAATATCCGATTTCTAATCTTAGGACAATACTAGTTGCACATATGGTAACCATAAACCGAGCCCAGGCAATACCCAAACGGACCCTTTTAAAACAATTGAGAAATTGTACAAAAACGGCAATAAATATTCTGCGAAACGGTGGGAAGACGCGCTGGCTGAACGTGGTGTTTTAGGAATGGAGGGCTGATTGAGAAGGCCAGAATGACACTTGGTTTTAGACCTCGATAGGGTACGGACGTCCGTGTCTAAGCTAGTTAAGTTAGGAGGCTTGGTGAATACCAAGAGGCCATGTCCGAGTAGGCTGTCGTAAGATAGCGAGTATTAGTTATTAAGTTATGTATAGTTGGGTTAAAGCCCAGTTTAGAGTAATCTAGTATTTAACGTAGAATGTGTGTGTGTTTGTTGGTTTTGGGACGCGGTCGTGGCTGGTCGAAAGAAGGAGCTACGTCTGAGGCGAAACTGG
The DNA here is from genome assembly GCA_947363905.1 of Lithophane semibrunnea. Lineage (NCBI taxonomy): Eukaryota > Metazoa > Arthropoda > Insecta > Lepidoptera > Noctuidae > Lithophane > Lithophane semibrunnea. Next base: position 15,337,687 of record OX376208.1, on the reverse strand, counting down.
TAAATTGTGTAGTATTTTGTAAGTGAGTGGTACTCTAATTCTCTCTAAGGAATTATTTGGTAAGTGTTAACTTAAATTAACTTTATCTCTAGTAGTAGTGTGTACGTCGTATTTACAAACTTATCTCTTATAAGTTATATTATATTGTTATTTATAGGTAACCGCTAGGTGATACCGCTGTCGAGTTATAATTGAACATTTATTCCAGAATGGCGTAGATACATGTATTTAGTACCTATCGTATTTTATCATTCACGTTATTTTCTCGTGTATTACGTGTCGATCTCCTGATCCGTACCTTGGCAGGTAATTGTCACTTGCAGTTGGTTATAGGGAGATGGTGATAGCCTTCCACCATATTTGACTGGGCACTAACCCTCCTGACTGTTGACTTCTATTGACCTTGAGCTGACGCACCACATTTGGAAGGCAGAACCATAAATACTCACAGCTCATTTGAAACAAGCTAGGCTATAAGCCCAACTTGTAATTGCATTATAAAACAACCAAGCGTTAGTGATGATTCCTGTATTCCAAAAAGGTCTCGCCACAGAACACTTTGCGTGAGGTTTACTGACGCGCATTTCGGGAGTGGGGTAGGCATCACACACTTTCATAAACTGAATTGATAGTTCGTTCTAAGGAACGCTAGTACCCGTGTCTCGATAAAACCACCCCGTCCGTTCTGTAGGACTATTACTAAATCGACACTGTTTATCGAGACACGCTATTGAGATGCCCAGATTGAAAAGCCCCGCTGCCAGTCAAAGGACGATCGCACGGCTGCCTAGTACATTGAAAGCATCCTCTAAATGGGGAAGATTAAAGAAATGTGAAGTGACGAATTACCACTTCGGCGTTCACTAAGTTCGATCGTAATGTGTTCTGCTAGAGACTGAGTCTACGGTGCGCTTGCGCTAGTTTTGAGTTATCCTATTAAAAAGGGGTTAGGCCGCTGTAAGGGAGAGTGTGTCTTACACAACAATAAGTACGCGATTAGAACTACTCAATACTTGTCTTGCTCAATAACAGTTGGGCTTCGCAGTACTCTGTTATAGGATTGAATAAGACATTTATATGGTGCTTAGGGAACGTGTTCCGTTAGAATCGTATTAGTGTCCTCAGAGGTTCTATGCGTTAGGCCTAACAGAACACGTACAATGAGGCAAACGTTGTGAAACGGTTCCCAGCCTCACTGAATTGGGCATATTGTAGACAGACAAATTAATGTAGCTATAATTAATGATTTTAAAGCGCGAGCGTAACGATTCCTATACCTCCTCCACATAATCAAGGCTGTATTGCAGATATGGGTGTTCACCTGCGGGAGGAGAGACGCTGGCGTTCCAACATTTATATATTATAGACTTTTGATTACCCTCTCGTCTTCTTAGCTTCATAATATTATATTACTTTTATACTTATGTTTACTAACCGTGAATTCCCAATATTAACTTCCTTGCATCCCCCCTGTCCCCTAGCCAATTCGGAAGGGACAGTTTAAGTTATGGGAGTTCATTTCTTATCTCGGTGGGAGGGTGACCAAGTCTGGGACGAGCCCTACAGAACAGTGCGGATTCGGCGGGGCACTGTTCTTTCCCCTACGGGGAAACCGACCTAAAACACTAATATTAGCATAATTAGGAAAAACGGAAATTTTATCAGCCTAGGGTAATTTAGGTACAGTCACATGTGGTGCCGTGACCAGGATTCTCGTCATTAAATGTACTGATTCACTTCAGTGCAACGAGAAAGAACAACTTATGGGTTACTACAAAAACAACACAACGTAATTTTATGGTTCTATTAATTATAAGAGACGGCAAGAGTTACCAACGGCTACAACGACTTAAAATATGTTTAATTTAAGTTATGGTTTGATAATGGTGGTTGAATTCTTCAACTATTGTGAGTGGGTTCAATTCCCGCATAATTTGTTAGTTGATGTGCTTAGATTCATTGTAAACGAATCTTGGGTTCGATTCCCGCCTGATGTATTGGTTTATAAGTGCTTAGATTCCTGTGTCACGGCTTGTGGGTTCAATTCCCGCATGGTAGTTGATTTTAGGGCTTTGATTCCGATGCTATTGATAGTGGGTTCGATTCCCAGATGTACGAATGTAATTTTAAGTATGTTATGGTATGATTGTTGTTTAGGTTCCTGTGCTAACGTAAATGAGGGTTCGACTCCCTGCAAACGTGAGTTTTGTAAGTGACAGTTTGTCAATATGAAATATGTTTGTTCGTTTGAGATTTATGTGTGTGTGTGGAGTGAGCTTAGGTATAAGACACACCCTTATTATGGGTAAACCTAATATTATTATTAAATATGACCTAAGAAGCGTAATGCTTATAAAATGACTATTAATTTACCAAGACTGCAGTGTGAATATGAAATACGTTCATGGACGATTTCTTAATTTTAAAGTTACCTAATAGTTTAAGTTGAATTAAATTACTTATTAGCTAATAGGCTAAAGTATCACCATCTGTGATGCTTATAAAAGAAACAAAAATGAAAGAGGAGAAGTAAACAAATCTTTCTAACTCTGCAATCAGCAGGCGTATGTCATATAAATTGAATAGATACTCGTGTGGCCTTATTTCAAATTCCAGGATGTTTAAGTCGTCACTTGGCCGCGACTACGCTGTGGCAAAACCTTGATTGTGCGTTGCGTTTCCTAAAAAGTTTCTGCAAAATCAGCTGTCATCGGCTGACTTCAACAGCAGTGGCTGTAGCGTGGCTCCTGTTACGAAGCTAAGTTTCACTTTTATTAGACACCTCAGTTACTCATATCTACGTGGTATGATTTTTGTTATCTCACAAAATACAATTTTATAGGTTTATGTTTTAGGACTTTGGTACCTACTTCTATAGTTATCAGTTCGAATATACCATAGAATGTTCTTGTCAACATTTTTTATAATCTGAGGGGTATTTAACAGCATTGTGTGCTAATAAGCCAACAATTGTTTGGACAGTCTAGGATTCCTAAACTTTCTAATCAGTATAGTTTTCCAACTCTTATTGGATTTCAAAACTGCTCTAACCTCTTAGAATCAGAGGGGGGTGCCCAATTGGAATAAAATCTCATATATTTATGTGCGGACTATTTCAGTTACTGGATACGGCTGCGGGCAGTTGACCAAGCCGACTCAGCATTGAGGTGCATAAGGAGAGGCCTCTTTCCAGCGGCTACTACGATAGGCTGAGTTTAGAACGAGGGAGCACTATAGGTAGCGTGCCACGATAACACAAATACTCTTAAAAGAGACCCTGGTATGTAAAACTACATTATAAGCATGCACAGGTCTTCTGAACTTACTTGAAGTGCGGTAGTGTGATTTGTATAGGACAAGAGTATTTGCAACAAGAATAAATTCAAATATTATGGAGAAATTATAGTATCGATTGAAGATGCGAAACAGTAACAGATTATAGCAGACATTGCAACTTATTGGGATCTTATTGGATTCATGTTCTAACTGGAGCAACTATAATTAATTATTTGATTAGGTTGACATAGCAGCACCATTGTGAGCGTAGCGTACCTATGGGTGTATATTCTAAAACACTTTCATTCAAAGGCAGAGTTCATCCTAATTTGAAAGCTCATACGCTGTACTGCGTCACGCGTCTGATTTTCAGAGGGGGGAATGTGAGTGTCTGTCACCTATCCCTAGTTAATAACAAAATATTATATTTATTTTAAAAAAAGCACATAGTTCGTGCCTCTTAGGAAGACATAAATTCTCTATTTTATGGGAAACAAGCTATGGACAAGTGCCACGAAAAGGTCGAAGGCAATAATTCAACAAATTCTTAAGAAACGACTTAAAATATCCGATTTCTAATCTTAGGACAATACTAGTTGCACATATGGTAACCATAAACCGAGCCCAGGCAATACCCAAACGGACCCTTTTAAAACAATTGAGAAATTGTACAAAAACGGCAATAAATATTCTGCGAAACGGTGGGAAGACGCGCTGGCTGAACGTGGTGTTTTAGGAATGGAGGGCTGATTGAGAAGGCCAGAATGACACTTGGTTTTAGACCTCGATAGGGTACGGACGTCCGTGTCTAAGCTAGTTAAGTTAGGAGGCTTGGTGAATACCAAGAGGCCATGTCCGAGTAGGCTGTCGTAAGATAGCGAGTATTAGTTATTAAGTTATGTATAGTTGGGTTAAAGCCCAGTTTAGAGTAATCTAGTATTTAACGTAGAATGTGTGTGTGTTTGTTGGTTTTGGGACGCGGTCGTGGCTGGTCGAAAGAAGGAGCTACGTCTGAGGCGAAACTGGTAAATTGTGTAGTATTTTGTAAGTGAGTGGTACTCTAATTCTCTCTAAGGAATTATTTGGTAAGTGTTAACTTAAATTAACTTTATCTCTAGTAGTAGTGTGTACGTCGTATTTACAAACTTATCTCTTATAAGTTATATTATATTGTTATTTATAGGTAACCGCTAGGTGATACCGCTGTCGAGTTATAATTGAACATTTATTCCAGAATGGCGTAGATACATGTATTTAGTACCTATCGTATTTTATCATTCACGTTATTTTCTCGTGTATTACGTGTCGATCTCCTGATCCGTACCTTGGCAGGTAATTGTCACTTGCAGTTGGTTATAGGGAGATGGTGATAGCCTTCCACCATATTTGACTGGGCACTAACCCTCCTGACTGTTGACTTCTATTGACCTTGAGCTGACGCACCACATTTGGAAGGCAGAACCATAAATACTCACAGCTCATTTGAAACAAGCTAGGCTATAAGCCCAACTTGTAATTGCATTATAAAACAACCAAGCGTTAGTGATGATTCCTGTATTCCAAAAAGGTCTCGCCACAGAACACTTTGCGTGAGGTTTACTGACGCGCATTTCGGGAGTGGGGTAGGCATCACACACTTTCATAAACTGAATTGATAGTTCGTTCTAAGGAACGCTAGTACCCGTGTCTCGATAAAACCACCCCGTCCGTTCTGTAGGACTATTACTAAATCGACACTGTTTATCGAGACACGCTATTGAGATGCCCAGATTGAAAAGCCCCGCTGCCAGTCAAAGGACGATCGCACGGCTGCCTAGTACATTGAAAGCATCCTCTAAATGGGGAAGATTAAAGAAATGTGAAGTGACGAATTACCACTTCGGCGTTCACTAAGTTCGATCGTAATGTGTTCTGCTAGAGACTGAGTCTACGGTGCGCTTGCGCTAGTTTTGAGTTATCCTATTAAAAAGGGGTTAGGCCGCTGTAAGGGAGAGTGTGTCTTACACAACAATAAGTACGCGATTAGAACTACTCAATACTTGTCTTGCTCAATAACAGTTGGGCTTCGCAGTACTCTGTTATAGGATTGAATAAGACATTTATATGGTGCTTAGGGAACGTGTTCCGTTAGAATCGTATTAGTGTCCTCAGAGGTTCTATGCGTTAGGCCTAACAGAACACGTACAATGAGGCAAACGTTGTGAAACGGTTCCCAGCCTCACTGAATTGGGCATATTGTAGACAGACAAATTAATGTAGCTATAATTAATGATTTTAAAGCGCGAGCGTAACGATTCCTATACCTCCTCCACATAATCAAGGCTGTATTGCAGATATGGGTGTTCACCTGCGGGAGGAGAGACGCTGGCGTTCCAACATTTATATATTATAGACTTTTGATTACCCTCTCGTCTTCTTAGCTTCATAATATTATATTACTTTTATACTTATGTTTACTAACCGTGAATTCCCAATATTAACTTCCTTGCATCCCCCCTGTCCCCTAGCCAATTCGGAAGGGACAGTTTAAGTTATGGGAGTTCATTTCTTATCTCGGTGGGAGGGTGACCAAGTCTGGGACGAGCCCTACAGAACAGTGCGGATTCGGCGGGGCACTGTTCTTTCCCCTACGGGGAAACCGACCTAAAACACTAATATTAGCATAATTAGGAAAAACGGAAATTTTATCAGCCTAGGGTAATTTAGGTACAGTCACAATGTCTATCTTTTAAGATTGACTCACTATAACCTTTTTTTATGGTAATCAAATTTGTTCGAAATTAATGCATTATTTGCGAAGGAGTTATATCAACATAATATTAATTCTTATTCAAATAAATATTTTTAACATCAAGGGTATTTACTTAGCAGTAAAATACTTTTTAATTCATTCGAATCGGACATTTAATTTCAAAGTTATCACGAGTAGTCACGCGAACTGTTCGACACTGGCGCCGCGACGTTCCCTACTCTAGAGAGGAGAGGATGGGCAAATGGGTAGACCATGACCTGGAATAGGACCTAGGATACGATACGGATATATCCTACTAATACATCAGTACGGTTTCACCAAAGGGCGTTGTACCACTGACGCCGGTGTCACCCTAATAAAGAACATTTTTAACGCCTGGGAGGAAGCACAAGATGCCATTGGAATCTTTTGCGACCTCTCGAAGGCGTTCGATTGCGTCGACCATGATACACTTCTGTTGAAACTAGAGCACTATGGGGTTAGGAATACAGCTCTTGATTTACTAAGATCATATCTGAAAGAAAGAAAAGTTCAAGTTCAAGTAAACGGCGTAAACTCATTGGGGTCTGAAATGGCAATGGGCGTTCCTCAAGGCTCGATATTAGGTCCATTCCTCTTTTTAGTTTATATTAATGATTTACCCCAATTACTTCTAAATCAACCGAAGATGGTGTTATTTGCAGATGACACATCATTGATTTTTAAAATAAATCGACGTTCACAAAATCTTGACGACGTGAATAGCTCTATTCTTCAGGTACAAGATTGGTTTACGGTAAATAATTTGGTACTAAATGAAAAAAAAACCAAATGCATTCGATTTAAATTACCTAATGTTAGAAGTAGCGAATGTGACATCATATTGAATGGAGAAAAACTGGAGTTTATTAATCAAACAGTTTTCTTGGGAATCACGCTAGACGAGAAATTACAATGGGGACCTCATATAAAATCTCTTGCGGGGCGGTTAAGCTCGGCCGCTTATGCTGTTAGAAAGATAAGACAGTTAACAGATGTAGAAACCGCGCGTTTGGTCTATTTCAGTTACTTCCACAGCATTATGTCCTATGGCATTTTACTGTGGGGTCGGGCTGCTGATATTGAATCCATTTTTATTTTGCAAAAAAGAGCTGTCAGAGCCATTTATAATCTTTGTCACCGCGAATCTCTCAGGGAACTATTTAAAAAGATTAATATCATGACGGTACCTTGCCAATTCATTTATGAGAATATTATGTATGTAAGAAAAAACTTAAATCTTTTTAATAAAATAAGTGATAGGCATAATTTTAATACTAGAAATAAAGATAAAATAGATCAACCATTTTTCAGATTAGCTAAAGTACAAACATCTTTTATGGGGTACTGCGTTAAATGCTATAACAAAATACCTTGTGATATATTGCAATTAAATGAAAGAAAATTTAAAACTCATATAAAAAGTACACTTTGTAAACAAGCTTATTACAAATTAGAGGATTATATCCAAGATAAGAATGCTTGGAAACATGCTGGTCTTGCTCCATAGGACGATTTAGTGTCTGGACAAAATCAAACTGATAGCTAATTTAGTTTTTTTTAAATTTATTATTTGTATGTCATAGACTTTTACACTCTGTCATTACTTAAACTCACGCACTGACTTATTAGTACTACTTGTAACAATGTTAGGACTATTGTAATATCGTATACTTTTACAATCTTTGTAAATATGTGAGCACCATGTATCTGGTAATTAATTTATTCATTATTGCTCCATTTATAATTCTTTTTACCTTTCGTAGTACAGTAATCTTATTGCAGGTGCATCGTCTTCACATATAATTATATAATTAATGTATACAAAATATTGTAAAACATTTTTAAAAGAGTAACGATGGAGTTTCTTGCCCATTCTTCTCCATACGAAAACTACCTTTTGGAAGGGGCAACTAGAATCAATTCTATTTCTTTGTTTGACGTTCAAAAGTGCCATATATGTGCCTATTTGAAATAAATTATTTGACTTTGACTTTGACTTTAATATTATAAATCCTACTAATATTATAAATGTGAAAGTTTGTGTGTTTGTGTGTTTGGATGTTTGTTACTCAATCACGCAAAAACGGCTGAATGGATTTGGATGTAATTTGGCAAACAGATAGTTTATAACCTGGATTAACACATAGGATACTTTTTATCCCGATATTCCCACGGGATCGAGACTTACGCGGGTGAAACCGCGGGGCACAGCTAGTATATAATATATATAGGATATTAAAGAATACGTTTTATCCCTATATTCCCACGGGGTCGAAACATACGCGGGTGAAACCGCGGGGCACAGCTAGTACTTCATAATGTTATTATTTTTGTACAAAAATGTTGAGACTTTAATCATTATTCCGACAAATAAAAAATAAAATCATAACACAAAATAATGATTTTGGTAGGTTCTTTGTTATTGTTAAGGAAGCTTCTCTTATTCATCATAATATAATTATCTTTACGGCTTCGATATTAAATAAGAGTATCCTTTCCATGTTTAATGTCAATAAATTACTCGTATAAATAAAAATAAAAATAGCTCACCTCTGCCTAACACTGCCGGGAAAACAAGTATGATGATGTATTTATGTTAAAGTATAAATAATAATACCTAGAGTAGAGCTTCAAAGTTTTTGAAATCAGGTAATAAAATAAAATAATTAATGTAGGTATTTGCACAACCGTAATATTTATTAGTTTTACGAAATCTGTAACGAGCTTGGCGCCAATTCGTTAACAAATAAATTAGCAGTACACACACACAACATTACTATTATCACTAGAATTTATTACAAGCTTTTATTTTTTTACAAAAACGAATTACGTATTAAGATTGATTTATTACTTTCAACTATTTTGTGAGTAGGTAGGGACCGTCAATCACAAATCAGTGGTATTTCTTACACTATGAAAACCGTTCTTGCTGCAACGACATAAAGGCGCTCCCAAAACATTCTCTTTATTGCGGACGGACGTGCTGACTGTACCTACTTTAACTTTTTTAACATTTTATATTCTGTGACAAATGTAGCACTTATCTGCGTTCGGAGTAATTTATTATTCAGTAGAATTTATTATATTATTAGTACACGTTAGGCATGCTAATGAGAAAAGTAGGATAAGCGAAAAGAACATGTTTGTGAACCGATCTGTGAAAGAATCTTAGAGGCTCCAAGTTTTTTTTTTAGATTTCGGTCCCTTTAGTGGTGCTTATAATAACTATGCACTTTTTTAAAGATATTTCAAGAAAGAAGAAAGATTTTCAGAAAAAGTGCATAGTTGCAGAATTATTCATGAAAACACTTTTCAAGAATCTGTTTTCGGCTATAAAAACTCAATTGAATTCATGTAACTTTAAACTTAACGACAAAGTTAAAAACAACTCTTAACATATTTTCAATTCCTCATTTTTTCAGTTTAGATGTTTTCAATTTCACATTCGATTTTTTTATAACAAACTAGCGACCCGCCCGTCCTTCGCATTTATGGATCTTCTGTGCAAAATGTCATGCTTAGGCTGTACGTTCTCTGTCAGTCAATGAATTAATGAACTTAAGATTTTTATTAAGGAGATTGCGTTAAAACTCACTAAAGTCACTGATTAATAAATAATGATTAATAATTAATAACACTGATTAATAATAAATACGTAATACCACTCACATCATTGATGCGTAAATCGCACAGTGACTCCAAATAAGTCACAGATTTGGCACTATAGCGTAGCGTCATTACTTACAATTTGTGTCTGACAGCCGGGCCAACCCTCGGCTCGCCTGTATCTACTACACATACATAAATATGTACCTACATACCAGGTTCTAGATCAATTTAGTCCTTGACTTTTAAACTTTTAATAAATCATTATTTTGTAGATAAGACTGACTATCGATGCCTCTTAAATTGTTTGTTGCGTACCCACTAGGTGTAGCAACACTTCCGCCGTATTTTCAAACTATATACCTGTGACACATCAGGCCCAAATGACCCCGCATTTCCATAGAAAACATAAGCACACTACGCAAAATGATCAGAAATCTGTCATAAAAACGAGATTATACCTACTAAGGGCTTACGAAAATTGAGTGCCCCAACCCTCCGTGAACCAGAAACACTTTTCACGCGATAAGTCTCAAATTGGATACATTATAACCCCTCGGCTGCCAACGCGACGTTGCCAAGAATTTAATGTACCATTCCGAGTATAATATCTACCATTGTGACTGTACTATTGTCGAATGTCCCATTTTAGGGAGGAGTTTATAAAAGTCTTGCGTAAAAGGGCTATTGAACATTCCCAATTTTGCCGTATTAAAATATTTATAATGATGGCAAGCAACCCGTACGACAAACATTTTTTTTTTATCTGACTGCCTAGAATCCTTTTCAATCTTTCATAAAACTAATCCATTTGCCTCTAAAATGATGGCAATAAACTCTTTAATGGACCAGACACTATCAGTAATAATGACATTGATATTCCTGTCATTCCTTCCAATATATACTAAGATAATGGCCACCTGGTAAGGCGTGGTGACGACAGGTGAAGCAAGGATTAGACCGAGTGGCTTCCAAGACCTGGATGTAGGAGTGTCGACCGAATGGCAGTTGGGCAGACCAAATTGTCCCATCGAGCGTTGAACCTGGATGAGGCTGCAGGAGCATTGAGATTGGCACAAGCAAAGAGGAATTGTCATTCTTAACATATTTTCCCTGTAAAAAAGGCCTTAATAAACTACAAAAGATATTTATATTCCACTACTCCATTAAATATTCAATATGTAAATAAAAGGTCCAGATATAGGCGCCGCCATAGCTCGATATTCCCTACTTATTATTCCATTAGAGTGGTTTTGGACACGTTTGACACATTACTATGTCTGGCGGTATCTAAAAATACATTTGGAATCATTTGGGGAACAATGGAAATAAAGTTGAAATTTGCCTATGTGGTATTTGTATACACTCGGTTGTAAAGTCGACCTCGTAATTGCTTTACCATCCTAAGGTTGAATGACACTTGCACGTCATAAAATCTTTTTTATCATAAATCGTCTTCATCATTCTCTTGCCCCTACGAGTAGGTATACCAATTTATATAAATACAACATGACTTTCGAAACGAAGTTCCTTAAAGGCTCTTACATATTGGGGCGATAAGTCGCGCGACGCGACGCCGCGCCGCGCCGCCGAATTGTTCGCCGTGAAGTTTTGTCAGAAATTGTTTTATTAAAATTCGCGTCGCACGGCGAATCGCACCAGTATGTAAGAGCCTTAACGCACCTTGCGGTAGTTGTTGAACCGGTAGAAATTGACTCTTAAGGAAAAAGCGTTATGCCCGTTCTATGCGACTTTCTCTCTGTCTCTCTCTCTCTCGCTGTCTCTTTCTATTATAAACAAAATGTGTGTGTGCTAGTAACGCGTAAGGAACTTCGTTCCTGACTGTTTGTGTATTTTTCTGTTTCATTGTACACTAGCTATTGCCCGCTACTTCGTCTACGATCCAGGATGGAAAGTAAATTAATTTCATCCAAATCCGTTCAGCCGTTTTAGCGTAACAAACAAACAAACTCACTTTCGCCACGTCACGCTACGTCATATTCAGTCTATATATCTATAAAACAGTTTGAAATCAGCCTTAGCCTTAATTTCAATTAACTTAGAATTGTTCAAAACTAAAAAGGGGTAAAGCAATTCCGAGGTCGACTATACATTAAAACTCCTAATATTCTGCTGTTGTACATTTTGCGGTTTTCATAGAATTTTAGCTTCAGATTTATGCTAAATGTGGTTTCAAGTAATGCTTTAGCAGTCATTCGTACTGAAAGTCCGCAAATATTATATTTTGCGTTTAGACTGTCTGGTATTTTGATATTGTAAAGGGTTATGAATATAGCCGGCCGTAAATGGCACATCGAATTTTTTTTTAAGTTTGGCTTTTTATAGCGTCGTTTCCGTCAGTCATCATAACTGTGTCTTTTTCTAAGGCACGATGTTGAATATTCGATGTCTACAATAATTTAGGCACTAAAGAGTTCTTTAGTACCTAAATTATACCGAAACATATATTAGACCGAATTTTGTCTGCTAAGTCGGTTTAGTGAGTTACACAAAATTCGATATTTTTCGTAATGAGTTCTAACTTTTGACCAAGTTATTGTATTTTGAACTTTATTCCGCTTAGAGTAAAGTACTTATTACAAAATTGAAAACTTAGACTCGGTTCTAAAGTCACGACTGTTTTCATTCTTTCGGGAACTCCCCGGTCAAGAAACTTTATAAGCACGTACAAAAAAGTAGTTCGTTCGCACATTACTGTCTTTCGAGACGGTCTACCAACGAAGCACTAAATCAGGCTGGATTCGCGCTTAAAATGACATTTGGAAGATTTATTACCTTTGCTGAAGTCTGGGAAATTTATGACTACCCGCCTCAGGGCGCAGAACTTAGGTTACCGAGTTGGCGGGAAATCGGGGCGGGAATGATTCTTAAATTGAGGGGCCGATGAGAAATCCTAAAAAAAAGAAAAAGTCGTAGTCTCTTCTCTCTGATCTTTGATTTCTAGTCAATGATATCATTGTTTCTAGTAGAATGACTCGAAGTATTTTATATTGTGTTTAGTTTTCTTACAAAAATAAATAATGATATATTCAGTAAATTAGCGACATAAACTGAACATGTTAGTAGGCGCAGTCTATATCCGCAGCTGTTGACCTTCCCACGCTATTATAAAGGGTCGCTGGATGCATGACGTTGACTCAATACTGAAGTCCAACCTTGTGCGGTAGCTAGCGAAGATGTATGATAAACTATAGCCATTTATGTTTTGACATTCTTTTTTCTAAAATGGAAATAAAGCCCGTTGACGTCCTGAATCGACATTAATCACGATACTGAACATTTTTGCTCGGAGCTCGTGGCTAAGTAATAACAGCCGCACGGGTCGATCGATGAGGTTAAGCTACACTTGCCGGGGTTGGTCCGTGGATGGGTGACCATCTTAACATCCCGAGACTCCTCCGTGTCTCGGAAAGCACGTTAAGCCGTTGATCCCGGCTGTCATTCATGAATCTTTGACAGTCGTTTGGTGTCGTCAGAAGCCTAAAAGTCTGACAACCATTTTTTTTAACCATGATTTTGTTACCACACGCGCCGCAGCGCTGGGCAGCAAAACGCGAAGCTCACGCAGCGCGCTCGCGGCGCGCGCGCTGCGTCCGCGCTACTCACACGCCCGAGGAACGCGCACGCCTAATGTGGGGTCAGCCTTAGTTCCACAAAATATTAATTTGTCTTTGTATAGTGAACCTCTTTATGTATATCGAACTAACATACAAAATGGAATGCCACATGAATTGTTTATTTAAGTTGTGTTTGTAACACTGTAGGATTGTTTGCATTGCAAATAATTTCTTGTGACTGACGTTTTCCTGATTATTGTTAGCATAATAAATAGTATTCATGATAGCCGTTTTCCACAGTTTCACTCGCCCCAAGAAACTACTTAATGTACCTAGATGAAAAGTACCTAATATAAATGGTGGCCGGAAAGTTGACGTCCAAAAAAAAAATTTGGTCCCTCTTGTCGTGGGGTATCCGAATCAACCCCATGTATCTTCCGCGATTTTTCTTAGTTTTCGAGTTATGATTTTTTCGGAATTTTTGACTTAGGAACGAGAAAATGGTCCAAAATTTTTACCCCATGGCACGAGAGACAGAATTTTTTTTTTGGACGTCAATTTTCCTGCCACCCTGTATAGTATTCTAACCCAGAGCATAGTGAACCTGTATGCATTTCATCAATATCCTTGTTAAACAAACAATATACATCCTCTCTGTATGATCAGCATTACCTGCTTCATGGTAGACAGAATTTTAATAACAAGTTTAGAAAGTTAGAGTAGGTTACAATATTTATCCTACATTTTACTTACAATATTAAGAATAGACAGTATTAGAGCAGTGAGTGACGGCCCAGTGGTAACGGGGGCGACTTACGAATTGTAGTTCGTAGGTTCGAACCTTGACGGACGCTTTACTGTTATTACATCACCACTGCTCTCAAAGTGAAGAAAACATCGTGAGGAAACCGGCATGTCCTAGAACCAAAAATACGTAGACATATTACATCTACCAATCCGCACTGGGCCCGCGTGGTGGATTACGGCTCACTCCCTCTCACAGAGAGGAGGCCTGTGTTCCAGCAGTCAAATCAAATCAAAATAGTTCACATAAAATGGGAAAATATTTTATATCACATGGGCAATTTCCATGGACAACAAATCCGACTCCAGGCTGCTACCGAGGCCTGCCAGGGTTGCGGGAAAGTCCGAAAGGGATACCGTGTAACAGTGTAACATAGCATACAACGCCTTTTTCCTCCAATTTATTAGGCAGAGGTGCACATTACAAGTCCCATGTAATAGGGGGTGAGCTTTTTGCTATCAACTGGGCACAAATCCAGACTCAGGGCTGCTACTGACTGCGGGAAAGTCCGAAAAGGATACCGGGACTTTGGCAACAGGCAACTGAAGGAACACGGGTGGGTTTTAGTCAGTAAAAGTCTGACACGCCCTTCCGGTCCGCCCAGAGCGGGAGAAGTCATTGGATGATTTCCCAGACTCAAAAAAAAAAAAAAAGGCTGCTACCGTGACACTGAATACCCAATAACACTTTGCCCGACCTGGGAATCAAACCCAGGATACAGTAGTTTGTATTGCAGTAGGTGCATTCCAGCCTCTCTCACACTCTGTCAAATCTAAAGAGAGATCTTTGCAAACAAAGCGACGATAATAACTCCGGCCCTTATCGCTTTCTGATAGCAACTAAACTAATAACGGTAACTAAAGACATCTGCTGACCCACACTCGATAGATATCGGTATAGATAGATGCTATACAGTTGTTGGAGAACTGTTGCAATTAACCCACTCAGTGTATAGTGAGGGGACACCGACTTGTTTATGGAAAATACAATAATATAGTAATTAGTTATTGATTTATTCGATTGTTAAAACAACAAAACATAACAACACGCCTGTATTTTCCGAAGGGTTCAGCAGAAAGGTGTAGTACAAGTAATACCGAATTCCGACTCGGTTTTTTGCTCAATAGATAGGTATACAATTGAGCAAACAATAGTTATAAAATAGATTCAAATACTGGAGTTCATACTAATAACTCACTGAGAGCGTAAGGAAACAACACATGTTATAACTGTAAGTATAAATATAAATAATGTTATTCGTAATTAAAGACAAAGAAAGATGTACATTGAGTTAATGAAAGGAAGATTCGAATTCGAACGTCGCGAGTTGGTAGCACCGCTGACTGCCCATGGATGCTTCACTAGTGGAGGCATTATAGAGCCTCCATTAATTAGCACCATCTTAGAGTATCTAATCTACACATTATAAACTCATATATACCCCGTTTCTGAATTGAGAAGTTGTGAAACTCTACTTTAGCATGGTGTTTCCTTCATGCTTCAATAAAGCACGCGAAAATCATAATTTCTTATGTATGAAACAAAGAAACTTGAATTTCATGGGCGTTAAATAAACTAAAGTAGATTTTAACAAGTTCAAATTCTCTATTCGGAAACCGGGCCATGATACCGACTGATTAAAAACCTACTCAATTTACCTTATTTAATAAGGAAGATAATGAATCCAACAGGTTTCTTTTTTACGCTATAGTTTTGTCTATATGCCGAAATCTCCGTCTGCGTGATGTCAAAATTAAACTTTGGCCATCCATTTCTCGTTTTTATTATTAGGTAAGTTTTTTTCTCATGTTTTATCGACAAATGGCTAGTGCCATCACTATCTCATCAGTATTACAGAGATAGGCCGGGGTATTACAACAGACCGCCATTGTAGCTAACTACTTTCGTGATAGGCTTCCCGCACGCGGCCCTTCACTACTGATTTGGTTTAAATCCTGGTCTATAACCAGCCTAAGGGGCTCATTCAGTGTTGCTTAGAGAATATTCTTTTGGAAGGTTTACAAGTCGATTTGAAAATGTATGAAAGATAAATGGAGGGTTTTCCCTTTGCTTTCCATACAAAGAACTTTCCATTCACTAAAAGGTTGTCGGTCAGTCGAGTTACCAAGTTTTACTTTACCGTTTACACCACAACGGTATCTATTTATTTTCTTTAATGACCAATCAACAACTACAATTTTATATTACCTACTTAAATCTAAGCTTAGTGTAACAATTTCTTATAGGTTAGCACCGCATGCCACATAAACGTAATGATTATGCCACCTAACACACTATACTATAAAATTAATAGTAGGAAAATCAAACGAAACAAGTTATAGTCAATACTCAATATCTTTATTGCTTTACCACAATGTGTACTTAGGTGGTAACTATATAATTAAGATCATTATGGACCCTGTAGGGCACAGCAAAAGGGTAGGAGAGAGGAAGCCCTGTTTTAGGAGATCATTAAGTTGTTATTGTGGGAAAAAGTACATGTTCAAAATCAAGAGATTTCGTTTTTGATACTTGATATTATAATAACACTATAAAAATAACATCAAAAATCAAACTAAATAAAATTGGACATGAACATAAAACATGAAGACACCGATAAATTATATTAAAAATAAAATTAAATAAAAGGAAATATTTAGAAAATGTTAACACCCATTCTGTGGACCTTGGCAAATGAGTCGAAGTGCATGTCAACAAGATCGCTGTAGCTGTTTAACAGTTTACAGAGCTGCGGCACGACGGAGCTTGCTCCGAGTAGTGTTCTACGGAAGGGGGGTGCACGGGAGTAACAGTAGCTCGAGAGTCTAGCAGGGCAACTGGGACTGGGGGCTTAAAACGGTCACTTTAACAGAATCATAATAAATGAAAATATGAATCATCGTAAAATGTCACAAACTGACAATTCATAATTTGATCTGCGTGTAATTCATATTACGAAATAATTCATCTGTTTGTCAGTTTTCTATGGAGATTCGTAAAATGGTCCACAAATTATCAATTGCGTATTATGTCAAATTAGAGAAATTGCTAATGACAGCTGGGATTCAGGAAATGAACTGCTTTTTAGAGGAATTACTAATGTGGCCAGTTTAGGCTTAGTAATTGGGGACAATCAATTTTGCACCGAAGTATTTTAGAAAATGGAATCAGTGATTCTTCTACTTTCCCCAATTAAAAATACACTCAAAAACTAAACAAAGACTATGTGAAAATCATAGAACAGTCTCCAGATTTACATTTTAGTTAATACTGTAGTTAAATGTTCGGCTACTAAAGAAACAATACAATCGTTTGAAGACTGCGCTATATAAACAAAACATTGCAAGTTTATGTGTTCGAGAATAGATTCGGATAGTTTTACTGTTTATCTAAATATAAATAATGGTCGGTGAGATACCTGTCGATGTGAGATCGCACAGTCACATTGAGTTTAGAGCTTTAACTTGTGATACATTAACTGAGAGGTTATTCACTGGTTTTTGTACAATACCTATTATCTTTTAGATATTATCTTCTACAGATGTAATAATCTTAAATTCATTCGTTCACTCACTGACAGACGCCTAAACTAATCCGATGGCTCTAGAAGCATGAAATGCTTGAGAAGTTAAATAGGGGATGACAGTTTGTATGATCATTTTTGCCTTTGCTATCTACATAACCATGTTTCTATAAATCTCATAATTATCTGCCTAACCTTTTCCCAACTACGTTGTGGTCGGCTTCCAGTCTAACCGGATGTAGCTGAATACCAGTATTTTACATGGAGCGACTGCCTATCCGACTTCCACAACCCAGTAACTGGGTAATACTTGGCAAAACTGGTTGTCACACTTTCTGACGACCCGTAACGACTGTCAAAGATCCACAAATGACAGCCGGGACCAACGGCTTAACGTGCTTTCCGAGGCAGGAGGAGTCTCGGTATGTAAAGATGGTCACCCATCCACAGACCAACCCCGGCAAGCGTAGCTTAACCTGATGGATCGACCCGTGCGACTGTTGTTACTGAACCACAAGCTCCTCCTCCTTCTCCTATGTTTCTATAAATCTGAGATGACTAAGTATATAAGACATGCTGCGCCGACCACAAATCAATTAGAATAAGGCAGGAAGAATAATATACACCACATAATATTTTGAACTAGCTGTTGCCCGTTACTTCTCTGCGATCTAGGATGAAAAGTACCCTATGTTCTTCTCCAGGTCATGGTCTACCCATGTGCCAAACATCCAAATCCTCGACTCCGAACAGCTCCAAATTAACAATAACAATTCTCGTTGTGAATATTGCACGCCTCCTTCTCAACTCAACTCATAAGGAAAAAGACGTGAATACTCATGTGAGCAAGCAGCTGACGCCTATATTGGTACAATAATTTAGACTCAATGGGGCTGGAGGGGAACATAGCCAGGCGTTATATGGCACAACGAGGTGGCAGTACTGACATAGCTATGCGTTGCAAAGTCGCTAAACAGACGCTCTCTTTTTAGAAATCAAGAAAAATGATTTCGAGAAGTGTCCCAGTTGTGTATTTTGTGGTCGAAAGTTGACAAACTCCAAAACGAAGCGTTAGTAGAAGAAGTATTTAGATTCCTCGCTACTGTTGCGTATGTTACGGAGACAAGTGAAACCACGGATTAACATTTGCACATTGTTAATTAGTGTATAAGAACCCGGTCCCGCAGCCCGCAGACACATAAACACACATACATAACAATTTTGTAACAAAAATGTAACACGATAGCCAAAAGGCCTTTCTAAAGAAAATTAATAACAAGATTAAAAATTGAGAAGTTACCTGACATAAATAAATAAATATCTCTGTATATTTTGGGTGCTGAGAACAAAACAACAAACGTACGTAGTATAGAGGGAAGTTTTACATAAATGTGGCTGTTATTGTAGTCTATTGTGGTGTCTTACGACTTCCACGTGAACAACATCGCGGGCAGAAGCAGAATATAAGTCTAAAAGTAAAGGCGTGATGATCAATGCTCGTGCCTTCTCTGAATGAGAAGAGACCTTTGTCGTGCAGTGGGGCACTAATATGCTGGTATAATTATATTAGTCTCATGCAATAGAAAGAAAGAAAAGAAAGAAAAGAAAGAAAAGAAAGAAAAGAAAGAAAAGAAAGAAAAGAAAGAAAAGAAAGAAAAGAAAGAAAAGAAAGAAACGAAAGAAAAGAAAGAAAAGAAAGAAAAGAAAGAAAAGAAAGAAAAGAAAGAAAAGAATGAAAAGAAAGAAAAGAAAGAAAAATAAAAGAAACAAAAAGAAAATAAAAGAAAGAAAAGAAAGAAAAAATAAAAGAAACAAAAAGAAAGTAAAAGAAAGAAAAGAAAGAAATAAATTTGTTTATTCTGCACAAACTAAACGCACATTACAAAATAAAAGAATGAGGGGGAGCGGAAATAGGGGTGAGTCTATCGCCAGTACGGGATAGTTCAGACTTCTGGCAGCTATTGACATTTTTTAAAGGAAAACCCAAGTGTCACTTTGCCGGGCCGCGGATCAAAACCGGAGGATTCCCATAGAGAGGAGCCCGCAAGAAGCTACGATTACTCTTTTAAAAATAATTGGCTTTTACAATGTATTCAAATTACAGTGTCTCTATGTACGATTAGCCAGTTCTATCTCAGGCAGTATTTATTTTAATACCACGCAGCTATTGATCGCGACCATGGGGAGGATCTGAAGGGAGGGAGAGAGGTTTAATAATAGGTGCTTATCCCTCAACGTATTTATTTTATCTAGATGAGTTTCAGTTATTGTTTCAGTAATATAAGTCTAAAAGTAAAGGCGTGATGATCAATGCTCGTGCCTTCTCTGAATGAGAAGAGACCTTTGTCGTGCAGTGGGGCACTAATATGCTGGTATAATTATATTAGTCTCATGCAATAGAAAGAAAGAAAAGAAAGAAAAGAAAGAAAAGAAAGAAAAGAAAGAAAAGAAAGAAAAGAAAGAAAAGAAAGAAAAGAAAGAAAAGAAAGAAAAGAAAGAAAAGAAAGAAAAGAAAGAAAAGAAAGAAAAGAAAGAAAAGAAAGAACGAAAAGAAAGAAAAATAAAAGAAACAAAAAGAAAATAAAAGAAAGAAAAGAAAGAAAAGAAAATAAAGAAAAGAAAGAAAAAATAAAAGAAACAAAAAGAAAGTAAAAGAAAGAAAAGAAAGAAATAAATTTGTTTATTCTGCACAAACTAAACGCACATTACAAAATAAAAGAATGAGGGGGAGCGGAAATAGGGGTGAGTCTATCGCCAGTACGGGATAGTTCAGACTTCTGGCAGCTATTGACATTTTTTAAAGGAAAACCCAAGTGTCACTTTGCCGGGCCGCGGATCAAAACCGGAGGATTCCCATAGAGAGGAGCCCGCAAGAAGCTACGATTACTCTTTTAAAAATAATTGGCTTTTACAATGTATTCAAATTACAGTGTCTCTATGTACGATTAGCCAGTTCTATCTCAGGCAGTATTTATTTTAATACCACGCAGCTATTGATCGCGACCATGGGGAGGATCTGAAGGGAGGGAGAGAGGTTTAATAATAGGTGCTTATCCCTCAACGTATTTATTTTATCTAGATGAGTTTCAGTTATTGTTTCAGTAATTTTGCTACAGGCAGTGTAGGTAACGGGTTGGGGTTTCTGAAGGTTCCTAAATAATGACGGACACCGCCCGTCTCATTACAAAACGACTTCGAACTTTAGATCCAAATCAACCAGGCGGGTCCAACTAACCGTTTAGTAGATAAAGGACCTATTCGTAAAATGGCTTATGGCGAAAAAACGGACCTGTTCTCGAAATGGCTTATTCTTTAAAGGACTTGTTCTCGTAATACCTCATTCTGCAAAGACTCATTCGTATAATACCATAATCGTGTAATGACCAATTTTTGGAAGGACTCATTTTTTTAAATACCTTTTTGCTTTTTTGCGAAGATTGACCTTTCAGAAATCGGGTTCGCATTGCAAATTGTTATTGACCCTCGAGGATAATTAATAATTAAATACCGAAAAAATCTCACGCCGGCTGTATTTCTGGAAGTCAATTTTTATTGCGTTTTGTATACAAGGTGGAGACAACAATACGACAAAAAATTAAACAATCTAATGACGTTCTCGGTCTACATCCAAAAAATTAATCAAATATATCCAATAGTTTAATTACGATAGCTAGTCAAAGATCGACAAACCTCATAGTCAGCCCATCACTATTATTTAGTTTGTTTGAAAAAATGTCTTTTTTAATTTCGATGTTAGGATTTATTTGATAGTTCCAAAATACTCTGCATTAGTATTGCCAGTGTTTTCATTTATTGTTGTATTGTCGTCTCCACATTGTATATAGGTATAGTGGTCGTACGGATTTTTTAAATAATAAAACTGGCCAAGTGCATGTCGAACCACGCACAATGAAGGGTTCCGTAGTTGGGATGAATTTATGCAACAATCTTAACATTGTAGTTGAAAAACTTGTTCTCCCATACATTTTGTATGGGAGAACATGTTTTTGCAACTGTAAATTTAAGTTGGTCGATTATTACTCGGTAACTTGTGGATCCTACATAGCAGTAATAGTTTTGTTGAGTTTTATTAAAAAGATAATAAATGACGATTTATAAGTAACTTTTTTCTTATTTATACTGATAGCTCCATTTAAATATGTTTTTTTACCTTTCTAAATTACTCTGAATGACTGGTTTAATTAACAATGTATTTTGTTAATTAAACCAGTGATTCAGATTTTGTGATTAGCTAGTAATTTCATTAGTTTAATAGTTTCATTAACGAACCCTTAGAAAAAAATAGGGCCATATCGAGAATAGGTATTTTTAAGAATATGTCTTTCTGCGAATGAGTCCAAAGTAGAATAGGTTATTTCACGAATAGGGCCTTTTCCGAATGAGGCATATCGCGAATCAGTCCATAAACGACTGCAGGTCATTTCGCGAATAAGTCCAATGTCTACTAAACCCAACTAACGTAGAGTTCTTATTACAAAATTGACAACTTAGGCCCGCTTGCACCACAAATCACTAATTTATGTTAAGATTTAAACATATTTAAAACATCATTCTGTCTCTGTCATCTTCAAACAATTTGAAATAACGGTTACGGTTTACGGTTATAAAATCTTCTTGAATAAGAACTTTAATTTTGTCGGAATAAAAGTGATCGAAAATAGAACTGTCGCGTATGTTCAGTACTCAGCCTATGCGGACGTGGTCAGCGGTACAGTTAGCAACGAAATGACGCGAAATTCTATTCACCTGCTTTTCAGGTTGTCATAGTACTAGCTTAGTTTATTAAATATTTTTTTACATTTGTGTTCCGATCAAAATAAATATTCTGTTCAATAAATCAATCAATCAATCTGCCTAGCCTTTTCCCAACTATATTGGGGTCGGCTTCCAGTATAACAGGATGCAGCTACTGCTATAGCATATTTTACATGGAGCGACTGCTTATATGACCTGCACAAGCTAGTAACTGGGTAATACGATAACCCTTAGCAAGACTGGTTGTCTGACTTTCGGGCTTCTGACGACCCGTAACGACTGTCATAGATCGACAAATGTCAGCCGCGACCAACGGCATAACGTGCTTTCCGAGGCACGGAGGAGTCTCGGTATGTAAAGATGGTCACCCATCCATAGACCAACCCCGACAAGCGTAGCTTAACCTATTACATGGACCCGTGCGGCTGTTATTACTTAGCCACGAGCTCTTCTATATTCCTACGAAATGAAATGAAATGAAATTGTTTATTCTGTAAATAGGATATTGGAATCACTTTTACACGTCACATTAAAAAGTTGTAAAAATAAGCTAGATGAGGTCGGCGTTTCCTATCTGACTACTCTGAGAAGAAAGGCCGAAACAAACTCAGAGGTCACCGTCTCCTTTAACGTCCAGACATAATCTTAGTCTGAAATGGTCTACCTTCTCCTACCTCTATATTCTGTTCAATAATATATTAGTTTTAAATGACGTTGATTTTTGTTTGTATGTATTGCAGCTATAACAAGTAAAAGCTGAACTTTATGCCAGTTTTTATAGTTCAATTTAAAACAGGCAAGACAACAAACATTACTTGCTGGGAGACTAATTCATTGCCGGAATGTCATATACCAAGACACAATGTAATATTGTTTTAATATTTCCTTTTACGTAAGTGTCCGTATTTACGAAAGTTTCTCAAGATCTTGTATCAAACGTGTTGTGCTGCCAATCAGCCCGTGACAGCGTGTCACAGCTCCGCTTTTAGTGAACATATTGATAAAGTTTGGACACGCTCCCTTTTGATCAAACACTCCGTGTTCACGTCACATAGTTGAGAAGTTATCACACAGCAATATCGTGTATTCCTTTTAAGACAATACAGGGTGGGACGTCGACGTGCAAACTATTACCATGAATTCAGTAGGTACATGATTCAGTAGGTACATGATTCGAGACACACCAGCGTTAAAATCTGTCAACAGTCGTCGGTTAGCGTAAAAAATTTAACGCTGGGGATCTATATTCATCCCAATGCTGGGCAAAAGCCTCTCCTATCTCCTTAAAATCCCAGGAATACTTTCCAACTTCGCCGCAGTAGACTTCGATAACGATAGCCTCCCTCAGGCTTACAGTAAGTCAAAGATCGACGGGTGATCGCCTTATAAACCACTCACTACACACTACCACACTCCCTATAAACCATAAAGTAATATGTTATTGTAAACACCCAGCGTAAGCTGAAGGCTAAGTTTAAGCTGTATTAGCTTAGCTAGTTATTATTATATATATTTTTATAAATATATATAATAATAACTAGCTAAGCTAACATGCAAAATAGAGTTTATACAATACAAATACAAATAGTTTATTTTCATTAACAAGCTTTGTGCTACATAACTAGTGATAGAAGTGTCCTTTTAAGCAAATAAATGCCTGTATTAGGACACTCCACTCTTCCACAACTTAAAACGTAATGTAATACAAGAATTATTCCAGCATTTCCTATTTGTAATTTTAATACTTTCGACAAATTAAATCAGTTTAACAGATAATTAGGTACAGGAACAGGAAGAAACATTACAGAATTTACTTCAAGCTTATTTACACAAGTGTGCGTTTTGTGTATGTTGTAAATATGAGTTGGGTATTGAGTTGAGTTGTGTGATATGTGTGGGTGTGTGTGTGTGTGTGGGATGTGTGTATGTGTGGTGTGTACATGTACATGTTGTACATGTGAGTAACAGTACGCGTGAATGAGTGAGTTATGATGTGTGCTGCAAGAGGGCCTCGGTGTCCTCATATGCGAGTGGTTTCATCCATTTAATTATAAGTTTTTTACATTCATAATATTGTTTGGCGTATACATATATCTCTTTATTTATTTTGTTGTAAAGTTGAGATGAGCGTTTCTCGTATTGCCTACTACAAAACCTGGTTTTTGTTTGTGGAATCAGTGCAATAATATCTTTCCTCCTTTTTGATAAGATAGCGGCATCATAAGGCAGCTCCTTGTGTTTTTTCAAAACAGTATGAATTATGTAAAGTTTTCTCACCGAAAGCAAATCACTTACCTGATAAAGTTTCTCGGTGGGATATCTAGTCCTTTTAAAATACATTATTTTTATGAGGGCTCGTTGCACTCGTTCCACCTCAATAAATTTGGATTTAGCTGCCCCTCCCCAAATAGGGATGCAGTACACTAATACAGACTGCACCAAGGCGATATATATATCCTTTAATAGATTTCTATGCGGGTCATCTTTATTGGGAGCATTTTTTGGCACAATATGCCTCAGTGTTTTAAAAATCCAGTTTAGTTTCCGAACTCTGTTAGTGATCCGCTCAAGGTGAGGGTACCACGATAATCTCTGGTCAAGCATGACCCCTAGATATTTGGTGTGAGTGACCTTATTAATGGTACATACAGTTTTTGTTTCTAATGTCACCACATTTGTGAACCTTGATTGTGAGGTCCTTATTTGGTTGTGTACGATTAGAGATACTAAAGCATATATAATTTGTTTTTGAGGTGTTCAACGTCAGTAGATTATTATTGAGCCATTTAGCGATTTGGGCCATGCCACTTGAAGCGCTTTGCTCTACGTCATCCCAGGATCTCTCAGAGAAAACAACAGCCGTGTCGTCGGCATAAGAAAAGACTTTGGCGTTGTTAATTTTCATATTACAGAGGTCATTAATATATGTTAGGAAAAGTGTGGGGCCCAAGACACTGCCCTGGGGCACACCGTATAATACCTCTGCCTCATCACTGATGTATTGCCCCAACTTTACCACCTGCTTCCTGTTAGAGAGATAATCTTTAAGAAGATTGAGTGAGGTTCCTCTTATACCAATGTTTTCCAGTTTGTTCACAAGGATTGGTACAGAGACGGTGTCAAATGCCTTTTTAAGATCCAGGAAGATAGTTGAACATTTATTACCATTATCAAGTTGATTAGCTATCAGCGAGCTCAGAGCAGTAACTGCATCTTCCGTGGATATATTTTGCCTGAATCGAAATTGTGTTGAGGAAAGTGTTTTATATTTATTTAAATATTTAAGAAGCCTAATATTGATTAATTTCTCCAAGATTTTCGATATAGCTGGAAGGACGGATATCGGCCTGTAGTTTTTGAGGTCGTCTCTGTCCCCACCCTTGTGAACTGGAGTAATAATAGATTTTTTAAGGGGGGCTGGAAAGACACCGTCTCTAAAACAGAGATTCGCAAGATGGGTTATAATTGGGACAACTTCCTTTCGTATATGCTTTAAAAATCCTGTGGAGATATTGTCCCAGCCAGCGGCACTATCTGACTTTAGGCTCATCGAAATTCTGTCCACCTCATTAGGGTCTGTGTCAAAGAGTACAAAGGAATTAGCTTGTGTTGACATACTCTATTTGGCATGTCATTTTAATATATTATATTTTTTTGTATAATGTACAAGTACGGTAATTAAAAGTGCCGTGCTTTCCTATTATTTTGCGAGATTTATAATTATAACAAAGATTGTGGGTAAATGCTGTGTCTGTATTAAGTTGGTAAGTGTTAATATAAATAATAAGTTTCAAAGAATTACTTTTGTAATTTCTTTCTATATAATTATTTAAAAATTATATAATTAAATAAATTACATTAAACTATACATAGAAAAAACTGTCCCACCATACTTTAATATACTGTTTAAGCGTTAATCCAGGTCATAGGTAATCTGTGTCCCACATCCAAAACCATCATGAGTTGAAATGTCATGTAATCGATGTCATTATGAGCATAACTTGCTAACTATGCCGCCAACTTTAATATTAATTCCCCTTCATAAATTAACGATAGAACAGTTGCCACAAAAACGATAAACTTGCACTAAACCATGGTTTTACAGCGACCACGAGACACGGCTGTAGGCTTCTGTACTTGACGGATATAAACGATGCCAATTTCTCGTAGTCGCCGATTAAGGCACCTGTTCCACCGCCAGCGGTTAGTGAGATACGAGTATAGCTAGCAGCGAGTGCGGGACGGGCGGCGACGAGCGGTTACCCGCTGATATGCGTATGCGAATGTTCTACCCGTTATAAGCGGGCGTTGCTAAGCGAGTACTCTCTCTGATAGCTCTTGTCGCAGCGACAAACGAGTACTTGCCGGCTTGCAACCAACCAACCAACTTGCACGTGAACAGTCATCGATCAACTATTAATATTATGTATCTCTTTTACTCAAACGGCACCCAAGCGAAAAAATCGTTGATTATCGTAGAATCGGCGCGGTGGGACTGGTGCCTAAGAGCGAGATAAGTCATTTTAGTCATTTATTCAGTAGCTGGTAGCAGCTGGATGAGAGTTGTTGAGAATCGAGTTGAATGGCGATTGGAGAGACCTATGTCCAGCAGGACTGCTGTAGGCTGATGATGATGATGAAGTCATATTTGACGCAATTAGCTACAAGTATAAGGGCGAATTTCACTAATAAAACTGAACGCGATCAGCACATAAGAGCTGTCATTGTCATTATTTTTTTTTGAATATCGACTCTGAAAGCTCTTGAACTCGGTTCAGATGTGCTGATCGCGTTCAGTTTCATTGGTGAAATTCGTACTTAGGCAGTTATATTCTAATTCATTGAAGTTTAACGTGTAAAAAGATAAACGATTAATGAATAACTAAGATTGCACAACTAGTTTTGTATCCGATGAATGACACTTTACTTGATGAACACTAACTTTGATGAAGCTTAAATTTTCTGGAAATTGTTGTCAAAAGTAGTAAGCCATTACGACATCGACTGTACTATTCTCATAATGCTGTACTATTGCCAACACAAAGCAGAAAGGAGGAAGACGGGTAGATCTTTGACAGTCATTACGGGTTCAGAAGCCCGAAAGTCTGAAAACCAGGCCAAGATTAGTGGTCAGACTGGGTTGTGTAGGTCAGATAGGCAGTCGGTCCTTAAAAAAGACTGATTTTAACTGCATTCGGTTAGACTCGAAGCTGATCCTAACATAGTTGGGAAAAAGCAGGCAGATGACCAAAACAAAGAAGGAGTTGCGAATAATAATCCATTTAGTAATTAAATCCTTGCAAAAATAATTAAAAGAGCGACACAACATGATTGATGAATTGATAAAGATTGATAAATCGACAATGACGATAATTGAGCGGTTTTATTACCGCACCAAATGAATGATTGATTGATTCAGATTCATTTCATGTCATTCAGTTCCGTAAGTTGATTGATAATGGCATTGGTGAATGAGTAATTTAAAACGATTCTGTTTTTAATTTGTGCTTTCGAATATGTCGTATTTTTTACACGTCGTCATACTGTCAACCGAACATCTGTGGTAACAACTTGACATTTCTAATTTAGAGCGCCTTTATATGTGGTACACTGATGTGCGTGCGGTTTTACCTACATATTTGTCTACCCACGTGCCATCCAAATCCACTTTAGCGTGACAGCGTAACAAACAAACAAACTCACTTTCGCATTTATTTAGGATGCTATTCATACAATGACATGAAGATCTTTTAGATCTCGGCAGTGAACGCCCTATTCAAATGTATTGAAGCCGTTCTCATTCAAATAAAAACTTCGTTCAATGGACTCGCGATCCGTTCAGAAACCTCATTTCAAATCCGCGGCTTTATGAATGGAACGTTTTATATTGCTTGGGACCCCCCAGCCCTTTTACAGTATTCATCATAATTACGATACGAATGGTACTCATAGGTTGACTATATGTACCTCTATGTATTTATTTTTGTACTTTTCCGTTGATATTTCAATGAAACTGTTCATATATAATTATGGTGCTATGTTTCAATTTTTCTTTCAAATAAATTACGTCTATTTGGGTTTACTACCCCAGTGTTTATTTCGTAAATATACGTCCGGATTCTATTCGGAAGTCTAATTTAACTTAATTCTAAGATTTTTTTAATTCTTTATTGGACTAGGATTCTATAGGACACCAAGTAACTGTATTAATAATTATTTTATTAGAAGTAAAATAAAATAATTATTTAATTAAAAATAAAATTAAATAGGTAATTATTTAATAAAAAAAAAAAAAGAGGGCTCCCACTTTTAGCACTGATTTGAACGGCACTTCTCCCAACCGCACTTGAGCACGTCTACTAATAGCACTGAAACAAAATTTTGATAAGTGCGGTTCGGTGGAACAGTTTATTAATATTATTTTCAGTCTCCGAACAGCACCTGCGTACAGTTTGTAGTGATGGGACGTATGTGTTCTTTGTCCAGGACATTACGAACATATCGATACGGCAACTGCATTTCGACCCACGCACAGTAACGCCGCTTCTACACGCTAAGAGAAGTCGCCGCCGTCGTTTCTACACACGAACACTGCTTTTCGGCGCTGACCAAGAAAAAAATCTTATCTGCGCTAGACGCGACACTCATATTATATGTGTTTCCAGAACACACAGCATGGTTGAAGAGACGTTCGATAAATTAAGCCTAAAAGATCACACAATTTCATTTCATACCTGTTCCTCTTCATGTTACCCGTCTGTTTCACTCCTAGCAGAGCGTTGCAGTTTTCCTGAACTGGAACGCACCTGTCAATGGAAACTCATAGCGTTCATAAATTTTGCCGCGAAAACACGCAAAATTTTCTCATGAATATTATAGTAATAAATATCGTTTTGAAAGTGCAAATAAGTGATTGTTTAGATTATTATTAGTGACTTTAGTGAGTATGAGCACTCGGTCAGTGATTAATAGTGGCAAGGAGAATGGTATTGACGGTAAGGACAGGGGCGTTGGTGAACCTGGTAGTTCAGTTGTTGCTTCGGATGAGGAACAGACTTCTCGACGCCCGCGTCAACCAGTATCCTCCGGTGACGACTGCAATTCTTCCTCATTTTCGGAAGATGAGGAGGGCTATGCATCGCCTCCGCCAAACAAACGTCGTAAGTACAAACATGTTTCTACTTCTGACCCGCGTATTGAAGGCCTGATAAGCCAAGTAGGTTACATTTCCGGGTATTTGCAACAGACTTTACCCTTCATTAATCATAGTCAGAGTACTGATGCTCTAACCCTTCCTGGTACTAGTAAGGGAACTGCACATTCAGAATTCCTTATAAACCCTTGCAACTCCAATAAGTTTACTTTAGGTGAACTAAGCACAGATTTTGATGATAGAAAAGTTGTTCCTCCTGCCAAAAAGGAAAGGTTGGAGAAACTAATCAAACTACAACATTTTGATACGCAGGCATGGAAAGGAATGAGGTACAAGTCCACTTTGCAGACTTACTTAGCAACTCCAGGTTTTGTACCATTAAAAATTAATGAAGAATTTTGTCACTTAAATAGGACAAAGGATTATTTAGCTTCTGCAGAGAATGTGTTAGCCGGATGGACCAATGCAGAATTAGAACAACAGGAATTGTTAAAACAGGGATTGCAGGACTTATTAAACTGGGCCGCAGTAAATCCTAAAGAGTTAAACCCTAATTCTCTTTTTGAAAAAATAACTTGTTTGCTGGGACCTGGTTCCCCTCTGCATAGATGTTCAGAGAACATCATGCAGATTATATGTGGTAGGAGGGGAGAATCAATTGAGATTAGGAGAGAAAGGATAATGAAGGAACTTAATAATCCCAATTTAAAAGTGACCTTGAGAGGGATTCCTCCAAGTAGTGAATATTTGTTTAGCCGTGAGGCTCTGCAGCCTGTCATTAAATCTTTAGGGGGAACTCAGTCATGGTTAAACAAGCCAGATTATGTTAAGGAAGGGAGAGCATACAATACCCCTAGAGGCAAACATGAAAAAAGAGGCCACAACACCTATAATAAAAATTCTAGATTTGACAACAAGCAGACGAAGCAAGATAGCACTCAGGCTCCCCAAAAGCGTCATAACTTTCGTAGAAATCACTTTAAAAAGAAGAACTCAGATCAGAACTCAAAACAAAATTGACTATGTACAACGCTGCCAAGCCTTCCAGGGGGGCTGCATAAAGCGTCATGCACAAACATGGAAGGAACTTGGAGCAAACCAATTTATTATAAATATAGTTACCAGGGGCCGCCTACCTTTCAAGGTAAGACCACCTCTTCAACATTTAACACCAAATTTATTGAGAAAGTTCAGCACAAGAATTTCCCCAGAGATGACAGCTGTAATAAACGACTTAAAAGAAAAGAGAATTTTGGAAGTGCCGGCAGTTTTAAATTCCGGTTTCCTTTCAAAGATGTTTCTTGTAAAGAAGCAGGATGGGGGCATTCGCCCTATATTCGACCTCAGGGGTCTCAACAGACATATAGCAACCAAGCACTTTCAGTTAGTGTCTCAGACAGATGTCGCAGACTTCTTGCAAGAGAACGATTGGATGGCAAAAATAGATCTCCAACAAGCATATTTTCATTTGCCGATATCAGAACCCCACCGTCGTTTTCTAAGGGTTTGTTACAACAACCAAGTGTTTCAATTAACAGCACTACCGTTTGGCCTGTCTTCTGCCCCCCGAACATTTGCCACCCTGTCCAACTGGATAGCAGAGATCTTACGTGCTCGGGGAATAAGACTATTGGTCTACCTAGACGATTATATCCTAGTCAGTCAAGACAGAAACATGTTACAGAATCAGGTCTCGGAGACTTTAAAAATTCTGGAAAGTCTAGGCTGGTATGTAAATTACGAAAAGTCAGTGCTAGCACCCTCTCAAGAACTGGAGTATCTAGGTCTGTTATGGAACACCAAGAACAACACCATGGCCTTACCACCGAAAAAGGTGACAAAAATAAAGACCGTTATAACAAGACTTCTACAGAAAGGTCGTTGCACTCTTCGGGAGAGTTAATGCTTACTAGGTCAATTGAATTTCGCAAATTTGACAACACTGAGAGGGCGCTTACATTGTCGACGAACACAAAGGTTCTTAAGAAGGTTCAATCGACTCAGAGGTTCCCAGAAGAAAGATCTTCCTCTTTGTGTGCAGCGAGAACTACGCTGGTGGCGGAACGCCATAGACCACAGTTCAGTGGTCTTGCACAAAAAAGAGGTGACCCACTTTTTGACCACAGACGCTGCAGATGTAGGCTGGGGCGCTCATCTAAACGAAAGGTATCTCACAGGCAGATGGACAGTGCACCAGAGGTCTTAGCATTCAAACATAAAAGAACTGTTTGCAGTGTACGGTGCCATAGTTCGTTGTCAAAAGTTCCTGCAGAATGCACACATTCTAATACAATCAGACAACACAACTCTCGTAGCTTATATCAGGAACGAGGGAGGGACGAGATCCCTAGCCCTACTAGAGCTGACGACCAAGCTTCTGGAGCTGACCGAGCACCTAAACGTCACGCTCTCGGCGGCTTACCTCCCGGGGAGGTACAACGGCATAGCCGACCGCCTGTCCAGGAATCGACCAGTGCCGGAATGGCACTTGTTGCCCCCGGCCTCGGAGGCCGTATTCAGAATTTGGGGCCTACCAGACGTCGACTTATTCGCATCAAGGCGAAGCACGGTCGTAGACTCTTATGTAACATGGGACTCCAAAGATGGGTCAGCAATGTTTTACGACGCATTCAGTCGACCATGGAACTTCGATCTGGCGTGGGTATTCCCACCGCCGAATCTAATTCCTCGAGTGCTGCGCCACCTCAACACGGCAACCGGGACTTACGTCGTGATAGCGCCACATTGGACACAGTGCTTCTGGCTAGCAGATCTCAAGGCGCGAGCTCTATCGGAGCCAGTACCAATACGGGAGCTACACAACAACCTGATAGACTTGACAACGGGCAGGAGCCCTCCTCAAGTGCAGAAGTTGGAACTTCTAGCATGGAAAATTGGGGGTGGGCGAATAAAGTAGCTCACTGGTCTCCTGAGGAAAGAGAACTCCTAAACAAGAGCTGGAGAAGCTCTACATTATCGACTTACAGAGCTCCTATAAGGCGTTGGATTGCATGGTGTGTGCAAAACAACATCAATCCTAATTGTCCTCAGAGCAATGATTTTGCTCGTTTTTTGGCCAAGTTGTGCATCAAGGACAAACTTGCATATAGGACTATACTCCTACATAAATCTGCGATATCAACATATACAGCAGCAGGCGAAGCAATATCTAAGAATTTTTTTGTGCAACAGATCCTGAAGGCTGCTTCTTTAGTTAAACCGCCAGAAAGGAAAACACCTATCTGGGATACTGAGTTACTGTTCAAATGGCTCAACGATACCCCAAGGTCAGACACATTGTTCGACATATCTCGAAGAACTGCAATAATCTTATTACTAGCTTCAGGTCGAAGAATCCATGACTTGACACTTTTAGAGTTGTCTAGAGACAACCTTGTTATGGATAACGACAGACATGAGGTATCATTGTGGCCAAGCTTTGGCTCAAAAACAGATAATGCAAACAGTAGGCAATCCGGATGGTTATTGAAACAACATCCTAATGAAAACCTATGTCCAGTCAGACATATTATGGAATTAATTAAGACTACAGAAATTAGGCGTTCTGAAGTTGGTAGCTTGACGAGCCTATTTATATCAATCACAGGGAAAATTAGACCAGCTACTCGTACAATTATAGCTGGTTGGATAAGGAATGTGTTTAAAGAAGCTGGAATAAATGCATCACCAGGTAGTGTGAGATCAGCAGTGGCTTCAAGAAGTTTTTTGGAAAACAGGCCAGTAGAAGAAATTTTAGAGAGAGCAAATTGGAAGAGCTCTAACACTTTCAGGAAATTCTACTGTCGAACAGTAAAGAGAATTATTAGTAATGATAATAGTGATTATCTCACCAATAACTTCAAAATTATTTAGTGGTTAAGATTGTGTTTATTAAAATACTAATGAACATAAGGTACTGTGTTGTACTGTAGTGATTCTTTTTTGATCTCATTTAAGTAATTACCTTACATAATATTTTATATGCTTGGTAAAGTACTTGATTAGGTTAACGAGGTAGGAGTGCCTTGATAGATTGTTTTTAATTTTGTTTTTCTGTTATTGATTTTTATAGAGATTCATAAGTATGTTCTCTTTGAATTATTACTTAGTAGTGTTACTACTATACTTTATTCCTAAATTTGTTATAATCTGGAATATAGATGATTTCAAATTTATTAATGGATTTATTTATTTTCACATAGCGTTCATTATACCTGTACCCATTACAGGTTTTTTCCACCAGCAGATATCAAACAGGTCTTCAACCATGCTGTGTGTTCTGGAAACACATATAATAGGACTGTTTTGCATTAAAACAAAACAGTTATTATGTGTGTGGAAGAACACACAGCATGGCAGCAAGGTGCTTGCTGGTGGTTGTAGAAGACTATGAGTTGACATTGACAGGTGCGTTCCAGTTCAGGAAAACTGCAACGCTCTGCTAGGAGTGAAACAGACGGGTAACATGAAGAGGAACAGGTATGAAATGAAATTGTGTGATCTTTTAGGCTTAATTTATCGAACGTCTCTTCAACCATGCTGTGTTCTTCCACACACATAATAACTGTTTTGTTTTAATGCAAAACAGTCCTATTACTGCGGTGCGGAAGGGGTGTTCGTGCCTAGATCCGACAAAATCCTTGTCGTGTACATGATGAATTGGTCCTAACTGCAGCAGACACGGTGAAATTTCTTAGCGTGTACAAGCGGCATAAAGGGCTCCGTTATCGTACGTAATGGTGAATAGGGAAGACATCTGTTAAAATGGCGCAGTCGTATCTAGTTTCTACATTAAGCTAATAGTATAGGAATTATTTTTTCCGAAAATAACTCGTTGTTGTATTCCTTAATACTTTGAAATTGGAGTCCACCTTTTACGAGATACCGTAAGAATAGTAGATTGTAGCTTAGAGCTATTCGTAAAGTTTTTGAAATGAAGTTTTTCAACGTGGCTTGCGGTAGACTGGCAGAAATCGTCACGCGAAAAAGCATTTATACTTGCTACTGTCTTCTTCTAATTCACAGAGGACGAAAAAGAGAGAGAGGGAAAGAGAAAGTGTGAATTTGGTCGAAATGAAAATCTACGATAGCAGCTGCGAAAATTTTCATATTTTTCGTCATGGGTGTCGTTTTCACACTTTTCAAGGGCGCTAAAGTCAATCGTGAGGTCAAAATATAAATCCATGATGACGTCTGCGAAAATTTAGTATTTATTTTAAATCATATGTGAGAAGGAACTTCGTTCCTGACGGGGGTCATTGTTTGTGTCCTACTGTTGGGCAAAAGGGTCTCCCTCTCTTTTTATTTTATATAACAGAGTTCGAGGATTACGTCAGAAAGAAAAAAAATGATATGATTACCGACCTTCCCCATTAAAAAGGAGAATATTCATTTGCAAAGAGACGTCTGTAGTAGAAACTATTCAATGAAATTCTAATATGTAACGCCGTTAGTACACTGAAGCTGCGAACCGCGGTGCGACAAAAGGGTTACCTCACTTAGTTTTTTAATAACCAAGCACACGTGCCCAACAAAAATTATTAAACAAGATCTTAAAGAAGTCTTAGACAACCTTAAACATCAAGTATCTACTACTGACGAGCCCAATACCAAAGATTTATAAAAACGTTTTTAATAATTTAAGATACAATTATTACGACGCAACATGCCAAAGATACGCCTGAAAAACATAACCATGTCTTTGCTGTAAAATTTTAATAAGTCTAAAAAGTAATTCGTATTTGGAGCACTTATGGATACTGATTTTAGAACCCCCGACAAAAACAAAGCATCTTAAAAGTAAAAAAAATAATAAGTATGTATTTGCCCTAAAAGTTGTAGGTAATATTATCTACTCCTTGCTTCAGGTGAACAAGGTGGAATTATCCGGTACAAGACATAGCTAAACTTCTGCTGATTTGT
Organism: Lithophane semibrunnea; assembly: GCA_947363905.1. NCBI lineage: Eukaryota > Metazoa > Arthropoda > Insecta > Lepidoptera > Noctuidae > Lithophane > Lithophane semibrunnea. Next base: position 15,302,275 of record OX376208.1, on the reverse strand, counting down.
ATTATTTGGATAACTCAGTATCAGAATTGTAATATCGGAACTTACGTTCCGAGATTCCGATATTGCGATATTCTGAGATTCATGCCCTAATTTGTATCGACATGTTTTGTTTGATAATGCCTTGGACAAAAAAGTACGTCCCATCACTAAAAAAATATTTTACGTAGGTGCCGTTCGGAGACTGAAAATAATATTAATAAACTGTTCCACCGAACCGCACTTATCAAAATTTTGTTTCAGTGCTATTAGTAGACGTGCCCAAGTGCGGTTGGGAGAAGTGCCGTTCAAATCAGTGCTAAAAGTGGAATACCTCAAAAAAAATACTGACGGTTTAAAAAAAAACAAAATAGAGAACGGAATAAAACAAATAAGTGCTAAACATGTACAAAGATCTTATCGCGTGTGGCCCAAATCAGAACTAACGCCGCCGCCGCCATATTGTTTTTTTAAACACATTTTCACAAATATTTAGCGAAAGCTCCAACCTGTCAACTCCATTCAAGCGCCAAGAGATCCTTGTTACACTCTTTTGACTACCTTGCGTTATTGTGACTGTCTGACCATCAACACCATTGGCACGTACGGCAAGACACGCAGCATACATCAATCTTAACGAACCAATCACAATACACCGTGCGTCGTCACCACATAGGACACTTATCCGCACGCTGCTAATTGGTCAGTTTGGAGTGACGCGTGACGGGAATGCTCACCACGTTACGTTAAGGTTGGAGGCACTCCAGGCATGTCAATTAGTCGCTAATAGCCAGACTATTAGCAACTATTCTGCTGATTTGCAGGACTTAGCCACGTTATAAGTATGACGAATAGATTGACGTGGGAAATGCCTAAACAATAGTAATTATCATACAACTAACTATTTACTTACTAAATTAAATAACTAACTAAATATAAACATACAGGCTCCAGCGCTCGGTGTGGTAACACGTCGCGTTCTGGTTTGCAATTGGTCAATCGTCATCCTGAGGGCCTCGTTGAGAGGTGAAACACGTGTCGATTTCTTACAGGGTTTTTATGACTCTTGAAGAATAGTCAAGCGGAATAGGTTACTAAATATATCTACGTCTATTGTATTTTATAATAGATTTCCGCCAAGTCACGCCTGAATCAATTAACTAACATACAGGGTGAAATTTAATTCATGGGCATCCTCTTAAAGGGTCATTGTACTCATCATTATGAACAACTTTCACTATGGGACGTTCACTAAGTATGTTTCTTTTATAATGATGAGTAGAATGACCCCTGAAGACGATGCCCATGAATTAAATTTCACCCTGTATACAAAAACAAAATGACACTTAGGCGTCTAAGTGGGTCGCTCGAAGTACTCCTCCACATCGCTGTCAGCCGAAAACGTGCCCGAGAGAGTGCGTGAACGAGACTGGCAGCATTGCCATGTGTTAACTTAGAAATAGCACAGAAGTGTCGATGTTTTAACAGACATCACATCAGTAAGATCACACCACCATGAAACAGAGGCGCGTCGCGGCCTACTATAGAATGCTCAAATTATTTTATAGGGACAATGATCGAATGATGTAGGTACTAAAGCCAAAAAAGATGGAAGGCATTCGGCATATTACATGGGATAGACAAAAACAGAATTTCATCTGGGGCCTACCTAGCGCATAACGACGGCTATTAAGCCGATATCAGACGCTTTAGTTTTTGTTGATGGCGGCGTTAGTTCCGATTTTGGCCACGCGCCAAGATATCAACGTACAGCTATAAGAGACACTTTGTGACGTCAAAACTACAAAAAAAAGTTAAGACTGTCCCTCAATCATTCTCAAACAATAGCTTAAATAGTCACTTTGTTTCGTTCCAGGAGTTAGCAGCAGCGACGCCGACGCAGCGGAACTGGCGCGGTATCCTGATCGCCCTGCTGGTGATCGCAGCAGTCTTGGGCCTGATCGTCTTCAGCATCGCGTTGCTGACGCCAGCCGGTGACGGGGGCAGAGTCAGGGGCAGGAGACCCACGCTGCATGATGTGTTGGGGGAGCATTACAAGCCTTTCAATGGGACTTGGCTTACAGGTAAGATTTTGATCAATAGAATAGCATTTATATGGTTCATGAACTTGATTATTAAGGCATTAGGTACACTTACACAATGTTTATGAGCGTACAGAATCCACGTTAAAATGTTGATATATAAAAAACGATAAGGCGATCACAAAAAGATATCACCCAATCACCAACCGAGGTAACTCGGATCTAAAGTTAAGGTGAGAGATGTTTTGCTAGATGTGGCATAAATGGCAGCGTACTGACTAGGTTATAATGGTAGCTGTTCTAGCGCCTTGCATCCTAGGAGAACAGGTACCCTTGGAAAAAAGATTATGGTCTATATAAGTGCCAGATGTGCACCAAATATGTGTAACAACAAAGTAAATTACAATAATAATCGATTATTTCAGGCATTGGAACACACAAAATGAACAAATACAAAATTACGGAATGTTAAATTATATTATTAAGTACAATATCAGAAGAGATTTCATAGTAGAATTTGAAAACAAGATTATTTAAGAATTCCTGCGGGGCAAGTAAAAAAATAGAATACATTTTTGAATAGTCTACATTGCTCTTTCCATTTTTTTTTTCTGTAAATGTTAACCTCAAAATACCCACATAATTAAACCGTACGCAGTAATTTACGTCTACTTTCTACAATTTATTAACATTATATTCGTTAATAAGAATATAAACAGGCTATCATATTTTTCGTACATATTTATTTCAGCACAGATCAAATGCATTTTAATAAAACTTAGTACATAAATTAATGTGGGTAGTCGTAAAAAGGCGTTATCACACCGTTTATGACGTCATAAGGTATAAAATACGATGTTCAAGAAATGTTTAGCGTGATGTATTGAAGCAACTTTGTGTTTCAAAATGTTTGTGATCTCTGCTATATTTTTGTGAAAATTAAGGAAAACTGTTTTTTTCGGGCTTTTCGTTTTTATTTACAAAAATAAATTTCATAAAAAACAGTAATATAAACTCAAGAAAACTATTGAAAGTCAAATTCAACTACGTACTTATTGCTTATTGGTAAAAAAATAACTCCAATTTCTACTACAATTCAAACAACGGACGTTTGACTGTCGTGGTCATGGTGACGCATCATGATCCAGGCTTTTTCTTTTTCATTTTAGGCCCAAATCAGTAAAATTAATTTATTATTTTATTCATACTAAAATCGCACTTTACCTAAGTAAGATTTCAAGTAATTTGTTAAGAACTGATTGTAAATGAGAAAAAAGTAAAATGAGAAAAAGTACTTAGTGCAATGAAAATGAAAAAAAAATGCAATTTTCATCTTGACTTCTATAAAATGCTAAAATAATTTATTTATTTTATTTATTCATTTAAATCAGATACATTGATCCATATTTTTGTTAGTAGGTGTACTTAAGAATTATGTTAGTAACCAATCATACTATTATAACTAAAAAAAATAAATATCATAAATTATAAATTATCAATATCATTATAAAAACAGGAATTCATTAAAATATTTAAATTCATTACAATAACATTACAAATAATAATAATACTTAAATAATACATAAAAAAAAAAAACAATCAAATGAATAAATATCTTATCAGTTGCTGTTCTTTTTGACATGCAACTGTACGCAATGCCACAGTATTGGGCAGTCAATTCTGCCTGCCACAACACTAAGAATGCTGTTGCCACTGCCGCGGGCACGATTTAGCAACGATGCAGCTCTCTTCCTGAGTATGGCATGGAAGCCATCAATACGCGCATCGGCAAACATGCCTGACGCGCTGCAGTGCCACGGCAGCTGCATCAACATTCTAAAGGCATTATTGTACTGTACGCGCAGGGCGTTGATTGCCTTCTGCGTATAATTGACCCATAGACTGCACGTATAAAAAGATTGGCAAAACGCTCGAAACAGTGTACCTTTTACTGCTTTACTGCAGCGTGCAAATCTACGAGCCAACATATTGCATCGGACAGCCAACGCCCGACGCTCTCTTTCAATATCCTCGTAGTCTGAGAGGTCATCCGAGACCCAGTGGCCCAGGTATTTGAATCGCGAAACTCTTGGTAAAGAAACACCGTCTATGAGGACGGGTGGTACATGTGTGACCTTATGACCTGGTGATTGGAACACCAATAGCTCGCTTTTATTTACATTATACCTGAGCCCGTGGGCCTTGGCATATTCCACACATATATCGAGGAGTTTTCTAACAGCGCTTATAGAGGGGCCCAGCAACACCATATCGTCTGCGTAACTGATATTGTTGACGTATTTTCCGTCTATAGAGCAGCCAACATTGGTGCCGCTAAGTCTCTCTATGAGCCCATTTACGTACAGATTGAAGAGACGAGGCGAGGTTAAACCTCCTTGCCTTACTCCACACCTCAGTCTGTACGCATCGGAGCTCGCGCCCGCCCACTTCACTACATTAACTTGGTTGTTGTACCAATAATCAAAAATGTTGACGACTTCTTCTGGGAGGCTGGTTTCAGTCCTCAATTTGTGCCATAGCACATCATAGCACACCAAATCGAAAGCTTTCGAAAGGTCTAAAAAACAGGCGTAGACCGGAGTCTTTCTATCGGTGTAGTACCGGACAGTGTGCTTGAGGCATAGAACTGCCGTTTCCGTCGATAGCCCGCGCCTAAAACCGAACTGAGCGTCGTTTAGCTTAATGTGGCCATTCAAAATACGATCAAGCAGGCTGTCCAGCACTTTCGCCACCGTAGTAGCTAACGAAATGGGCCTATAATTGCTGTTATCTGAGGCATCACCAGTTTTATTTTTGATTATTGGCACAACCATGGTCTTCATACACTCATCAGGTAGGTATGAGTGTCTTAAACAAAATGTATAAAACATTGCTAGAACCCTTGGCAGATGAACTCCTGCATGCTGCAAATGCTCAATACTAATTCCATCGTGGCCAGGGGACTTACCCCTCGTCATATGTGTTATAACGGCAGATACATGTTTAGATGCAAAAGATGGCAATACTGCCGGACCAAGTGTATTTTGCCTCACTTCACTAGTACCTAGCATTCCCGGCACACAGGGAGGCGGGTCTATCTGAAAAAGTCTTTTAAACATGTTCGCAATGTCACGCGGTTCAGTTACTCCGTTAACATTTAGAGGAACGGTGGGTTTACAATTTAGTTTCCTCGTGCCTTTCCAGAAGCTTTTGAAGTTTTTATCTGCGTGGTGTGATGCAAGAATATCCATCTTAATTTGCTCGGCGTTATTCTGACACCATCTTAACTTAGCTTTGAAAAGACGCCGAGTCTCCACCATGTTATTATAGATAGTTCCATTTGCAGGTTTACCGTATAGTAACCAGGTTTGAAAGTTTAGCCTGGCAACCTCGTGAGCACCACGAACATGCTTATTCCAGCCTAACACAACACGTTTTCGTTTTATCATGTTCTTATTTTCTTTGCAATTTGAACTAATCACAGCCGCTTCACGCATAGTAGCAACAATATCTGTGTACATTCGGTCTATAACTATTCTGTGATCTTTATTATTACATACATCGTCACAACATCCTGACAATTCTGATGGAAAATCTACTGTTCTAAAGTGATCATTGCATATCTTTCTATAAACTTGAACTTGTTGCTCATCCCTATCGGCCCACAGTATACCATTTGGGGTATTTTCATGTAAAAGAAACCGTGGTTTCATAACGGAAAGATTACAGGATACTTTTAGAGGATAGTGGTCTGACCAGGTGCAGTCATAGAACACCCTTACACTCACCACAGACTGCCATGCAGACTCCGTTACCACACAATGGTCAAGCCAGCTTGTGCTGCCGTGGGCATCACTAACGAATGTAAAGGTGTCCGATGAACTTCCCAATTTTTCTATATCCGCACATACCCATTGTTGATCATTACAGAATTTTAGAAGTTCTTTTCCAAACAACGTACAAGGACTAGCATTAAAATCTCCTAAAATGTACACATTCGCAACCTCGGTGTTCTCGATTATAGCGCTTATTTCACTAAGACAGTCAGTAAATTCAATTAAGTTATCAATGGAGTTCACAGGCATATACACCGAGAACACTACGAAGGCACGCTCGCACACCACTACCTTAATTGCCGCGATACGCACACTGTTGCACGGGATCACTGTCACCGAACTAAAAGCGCTTTTACGCCAGAGCAGAGCGACACCGCCATACGGTCTGCCTCGTACTAAGCCCGCTGACGAGTCTATAGCCGATTTGCCACAATAGTCAAAGTCTGGGTCGACTGTTCCAAGGATCGGCAAGTCGTGCGGGAACAACCATGTCTCCTGTAAGGCTATTAAGTCTGCTTGATGACACAAGGTTTTTACATAATCCACAGAACGTACTAATGACTTGCAGTTGAACGTAATAAAACTGCTAAGTGAGGGTGTTCCTAATATTTGACTGTCCATTTTGATTTTTAGTAAAGTGCCTTCTATTACCAAAGTCTATGAAACGCCGGAAAGATATCCCTTCGGGCCATATACGGTCGTCCAGGAATGTAGCCAGCTTGTGCCTCGGGACTAATATCTTATAAGCATCATACTCCTTCTGTTGCTTCATTATAATTTTTTCCAATGTCACACACACATTTGTTTTAGTCATAATATAACTTGCAATATCTGTAGGTGAAGTTTCTTTGTCAACATTGTTTATAAACAAAGGGAGTCTGACATCAGCAGCCCTAAACTTACATTGTGGTGTGGTAACAGCCACGCCTTTCTGTCCTATAAACCTATTCTTATGTCTATTTCTCTGTACCTCCTTCCATTCACCATCTATCTCTGGTTGTTTCCATTCACCCGGCGCACGCGCAATATCTGCAAACGAGTGACAAGACTCAGGCAAACAGCTGTTGTTAGGCGCCACAGCTGACGCAACACTTGAATTACAAGTGGGCTTCAATACATCACACCCCATATGCTCTGTCTTTCTCGCACCCCCCGCTGTCACCTCACTCGCTATTTTTTTATCAACCTCCTGCCGCACTATTTGTTTATTAGGTGCAAACGAAACTGCTTTATCGCACCCATTCGCAACATCAATACTACCGCGCAACGCGGACGAGCCAACACATTCATGCATAGCAGGCCGAGCATTCGTACTATTTGTTTGCTTTGGAGAGGTCAGTGATAATGACGACATGTGCGGAAGACCCATCGGTCCGCTGTCATAAGCAAAACTAGCTTGCATACATGATGCCCCTCTCCGTAGGTTAATGTTCCTATAGTCATTCTGCACAATAGTTTCATTTAACCTGTCTACATTACTGCCGCAAACGCCACGGTCGGTGTTAATTTTTATCAATTCCTGCTTTGTTTCTAACAGCTGATCTACGGTTACATACATACTTTTAAACAATTTGATCTCGTTTTGTAGGATAACGATATCTTTTAAAAGTCTACTGACGTCTACATGATCAAACGTAATTGGAGGTAGTTTGTTTAAATCATGAGCTACAAAAATAGGAATCTTCTCAGGGTCTACATTCTTAATAACTTCTATAATATCAAATAGGTCTTTCTTGCTTTTTCCTTCCTTATTCTTACGTTTTATCTGACGTATATCAGTAGAAACAGATTGAAACAGTAATGACTTAGCTTTTTCGATGTCTTCTGTTGAAAAGGCAGAACTACATATCCTCACTAGACTTTCACTGTCCATCACTTCATGTTTATGTTGCACAAACGTTAACAGTTCATTAACCACGAGATTACAATTATTACATTTAAGCACATTAGCCGCCGACATTTTTAACAACGATTAGTATTACGCGTATTCGACACCTGCATGCATCGAGCGCACAGCTGGGACTCCGGTTTTTTGCGGTGGAGATTTTTTCCACATTTTCTTTTGCCTGCCAACCTTTGTTCTTATCCAACCTCCCCAGTGTAACCGGAGGAATCTTCGTACTGCTGCCTTCACAGTCTTCCTTTTACCTCTTTTCAAACTGAATTTTGTTAGAGTTCTAACAGGGACAACACTTAAATTGGTTGATATATCCAAGATCTGTTTATTATTCAACAATGAATTCTGTTTCACGTATGTAGAAAATCTTGTATTGTTGAGAGTCGCATAATTCTTTGTGCTGTTACATATAATCTTGGCAGCATTGAAATATGGAACTGCTATAATGAAAAAGGATTTGGGTTGCTTGCATTTGGGACTGGGATAAGTACAGCCAATCAATCACAGCTGTTAACATGAATCTGAGAATCTGTTAGTAATGTGTAGTTTTTATGTGGATTAGCTTTTCAGAAACAGAGTTATTTACTCTACGTCGTTAGCTTCATTTGAAATTGAAAACGTCACGGTCACGTAAAGGGTCACGTCATAATAAATTCATAGTTTCACCGCTCTCCTTACACCGTCCCAAATATTCTAGGTTTCGTCTGAAAAATTCTTATTCATCTGAAACTTGTATGCACACCCGGGACACGGTTTTAGAGCACGTCGGGGAACTCACGCTCAAAAATAACACATCTTTTTCAGATATTCTTCGAGCTAGTATTATTGTTTCTGACCAATATATTGGCGCTCCGATATATGTCTGTTTATCCATCAGAAAAAAAAATCTGCTGTTCCATACATTATTGGCATAACTCGACAATGTGTATGAAACAGCTGAGTTTTTGTTGATCAGATTTCTGGGTTGCTCTCTTAGACAAAATTATTCATAGTGATGAGTTCAATGACCTCAGTTACAACACACAATACAGTATTCTTGATACCTAAGTTACCTAATTATTAATTATTGTTCGGGCTTAGGTAATTCGTTGTGTAGAAAAACTCTTTTTACTCCATCAAAACAATTTATCTCTGCTACACTGAATATTTTAACACACTTTTAGCCGTGAATGTATAAACGACCTCGTAATTGATTTACCACCCTATGGTTGATTGTCACGTGCACGTCATTTATCAACAAGGTTTATGTCTATGTAACAGTTACATGTTTTCAACCTTAAGCTACGGTATCCTAGAATAGCGGTAGGCGCCACAATACGGCCGCAGTGACGTCATTAAAGTGATGGCAACGGGGGCTGACTTTACCAACTTACTTTAACAAAATAAAATTTCAGTGACGTCATTATTCGCCAGTAAATTGTTACCGACCGCAGTCTTAGGAAACTTTCAAAATACTGTGAAATGTTATCAAAAATGGTAAAACATTTCAGAAGTCGACTATACTAAAACAACAGAAGCCATTTTATCAGGAAAAATGTTGGACCCCTTTTTCATCTAGAACCAATATTGACGAGAGAGTGTAACATCCTCGAGACCGCACCAGACGTTGTTTGTACAACACTCGAACCACGGAATCAAAAGGGAATGGAGATATAACGTTATATTTCAGTTGATGTCAGCGTGAACATTGCACATTAGATCATAGATAACCACGCCCGACCATCGAAGTGATAAGATTTATTGTTATAACCAAAGGCAACAAGAAACCAACACATACTTAACAACAGCCGCTAAGCTACCAGACGGGCCGCGCGCGGGCCAAAAGATATTGTAGTTAATTAGAAAGACCTTGACGAATTCAAATCCATACGAACCGAATATTCTTGGAACAATGCTAGTACAACATTGTGAGATGCTGTGGTAAATTGCTTCCTGTAAATTGCCCTCTGAGGTATACATAAAAAGGTTTGATATTGGTTGATTTGTCGCTCCGGAGTTTGTTTCGGCCTTCCCTCTCCTCAATAGCAGTGCAAGATAGATTTTTGGTAGTATTTGTAGGGTTTTATTTTGGAATTGAATTAGATAGATATGTATCGAAAAACACCGAAACGATTTTATTAAAAAAATTATGCAGTACCTACGTATAATTAGAATGATCTTAGTTTTGTGGTTGTGAACCGATGGAGGATTCTATCGCTTTAATTTCCCAAACAGTTAAAACATTATATATTTGTTTTCCTTTTCCCTGCCTGTACTAATAAAAGTATAACTGCTATTTTTAATAAGACCCTGTTGCTTACAATGTGACGGGTAGACAGGTAAACAACCAAAAATATTATATTAGAAAACTAATTTAATTTGACACTTCAGGGTGGCGCCACTTTGCAAAGGCCTGTAAAGGCACATCGCAATAATATGATACATTTCGATTTAGTTCCATTTTTTGCCACGGGTCTAGTTACATTGGCACACGCAACAATGTTTGAACAACACATTAATATTGAAATGCCGTACGGATCCCGAAATCAGATAAATGTGGAGAGTATTTATTTTGCGTATTGTTTCTGGTTTATTACGTTTCTGGCTTGCATTTGTAGGTCACGTAATCTGTTATTAATTTCACGATAGAAAAACTTCAAAAAAATCTTTATTACAACCGAATCATTTCAAAAATAATAAGCACACGTTACTATATCATAACCTCAAGAATCAAGATATTTTTTGTACACACATGAGTATTTTGTACATACATTATACAAAGCATTTATGTAATTCAAACACATAAAGAAGATCTATCATATTTGGCATATAAATTAAACTTACAATTGGAGATTTTCCATCTGGGATTTTGCAGCCCGGAGTCTGAATTTGTGCGGAGTTGATGGCAATAGAGTCGCCCCCTATTACATGGGACTTAAACATAACTGGCGAAATGTGGGTGCACCTCTGCCTAACCCTTTCAGGAATAAGGGCGTGATGTAATATGAAGTAACCATATAGAACCTCTTTTAGAATTCTAAAAGGCGACTACTCGATTAACTTGAAGAAAATTGTAATTGATACCTGTTTATTGCCATGTTTGTTGTATGGTTGTCAAACATGAGTGGCACGACAAGAGCTAAGCAAAAGATCAGAACAACACAAAGAGCGATGGAGAGGAGCATATTAAATATAAGGAAAATACACAAAGTTAAAAGTGAGGACATAAGGCAAAAAACCAAGATAACTGATGCACTCATCCAAGCCCTAAAACTGAAAAGGCAATGGGCCGGTCATATAACACACTATGCAGACAGCAGGTGGACATTCAGAACTACGCGATGGAAGGGACCTGCAGGAAAAAGAAGTGTCGGTAGGCTGAAAAGAAGGTGGGCTGATGACATAATAGAAATAGCAGGGAAAGACTGGCAGACTATTGGCAAAGACAGAGACACATGGAAGAAGTTGGAGGAGGCCTTCACCCGAGGAGGGGTCCATACCCAACAAAATAATAATCCTGTACTAACATCTAGAAAATAAGACAAAATACTAACAATAAACTACTAACAACATTTGTAATGAAAATGGGTATGGAAATAAAAGGCTTTATATTTTATTTATTATTTATATAAAGAACCTCTTCCCTCTCTCCCTTTACCTTTCAGAAAACTATTTAATAATTCTCACACAAGAACAAAAGTGGGACTTTTAATTGGACATTTCGCAGACAGATGTCGCTTTTCGGCACAATTTCCGACACAAAGAAGTGTAGGCTCGAGACTGCTCGAGCCGGTTCGAATGGAGTGTTGGAAATAGGCCCCAGAGCGCCTAACTTCGCCTTTTGTGCTCGAATGTAGAGCACTATTTGATAAGAAAGATAATGAGGTTTTTCTTCCTTTGTTATTTCGAATTTCTGTTCTTTTGCCGTCGTATAGTTAGTGAGTTCAAAGCCAAAGGAATGTTGTTTTTAAGGGGAATGGTCGGAATAAAATGGCTACGGGATCGATAGAAATGCCGTTAGAATTCTTTACTTTTAGTATATTTAATTGTAAAATTGTGTGTAAAACTTAAAATTACCTTTATGTTTTAAAAGTAAAATCTTATAATCAACAGCTTATCCTTTACGAAGAAATACGCGATACAATAAAAATATTTCAGTAAATAAACAAATCACCCCCCAGCCACATTATACGGGTTGAAATGGGTTGAAATAAACGTTAATATTAACGTGTTTCAAACCCTTAGGGAACCGTTCATTTTTACCCTTTTTATGAAAATGTATAGGATAGGATTGTAATAAGCGATATTCGGCGATCCTGATCTGGGATTAAAAAGAGGTAGAGTTTAATTCACTGGAAGGTTAATAAAAAATACGGGCAAAGAACGGCCTTCTCTGATGTATGAGGAAAGGCCTCTTTGCCCTGCAGTGGGGTAATAACACGCTGGTAAAGAGTAAGTTAGACTCGCGCACTAATACTTGACAAATTGTCAAAACGTGTTAACTGCTCCGATTGGCTGTTGATAAAACATTCAACCAATCACAGGAGTTTACGCTCACTAGACAATTTATCATATTCATTTTGCGATAATTTTCGTTCGAGAAACTGGCTTTAAGGGGTAATATAACCAAAGCTATTGTAACTTGCGTTCTCTTTATTGTTTGCCCTGTTAGCGGCTGTAGTTATAAGTACCCCGTGCTTCCAACCGGATAATTATTACAGTTCTAAAGATTTAACCCTGAGACAGACAGACGGCGCAAGTTTCAAAGTGTCTTTACGGTTCAACGCTTTAAGTCTCGTTACTGTGATGTTTATCCAGGTGCATTAACATCAGGGTAACCCGAATGATTTCATAGAATCCCGCATCCCGCGCGGGATTCGCCTCAGTGACACGCTAATGATTTTGATTTACGCACACTACTAATGATTTTGATTTAAACGGTTCCACACCATACATTGCGTAGAATTAGTTATCGCGAACACGGATTTTTTAAACATACGGCGTAATGAAAATTGTTCAACTGGCAAAATGAAAAAAATGAATGTTTTGCAATAATCATAGTCGAATAACTATTGTTACCTTTATTTTATTTATTTTATTGCTAAAGATTTAGGTCTGCTGTGCACCTATTAACTTTTGTAAACGCCTTGCAAAGCTACATAAAGTGACACAATATTTTTTATTTTATGTATAACATCATGAACCAACATTATACATAAGTGTACAAATAAATAAATATGAATTTGAATTTGAACTTCAGTGTAGTTTTTATTATGCATCGCGTTAAACAGTTTAAAAGTTGGTGAAAATGCATAAAGTTTACCTACCACTCAAAAGTCACTCAAAGGTAAATGTAAAGTAGAGATGTACCAGCTCAGTTTTCACATAATTAATTCAAAGAAAATGAAGTGCAGGTTTTCTTTCAAAGTCTCTGTTGAAAATAGACAGGATGCTTCCCCAAAGGCAGTGATAAGCCAAGCCGGTTCTACCCGTTTCAAACAGATTTATAATTCATGAGCGAACTATGACGAACCTCAATATTTTTGTAGTCTAGCAGCAAGGTTTGAAGTATTTTAAAGCAATAAAAGAACCGATTTAAATCCAAAGAACCCGTGGTTTATTAAAAAGTAAATAATTCGGATATAATCTGTGCCATGACTTCATGTGCAAATGAATAAATCACTGCTGGACATATAGGCCACCACCAAACATCGGAATCGGTTTGATACAAAAAATGTCTAATCCATTGCTTCATAAGTTCGAAAAAAAATCTGCTCAACAACGTAAATAACGCAATGAATGTTGTTGAACTGTCAAAATGAAACAAATTAGAATCGGTTACGAAAATAAATTGCGCAATTAGATAGCTGACGGCCACAGACAAGTGACAATCGCTTTCAAAGCGTTCCGTATTTCTTTCCGACGACTTTCAACATTTTTGACAAAGCTTTACGGTAGCTTATGTCAGTCCCATAAATGTTGACTTTTTCATTATCGTTATCGCTGATAGAATGGTCCCTTTGTCACCTACCGAACCCAGCAAATTCCCACGACCATCACCGGGTTTAATGTTTCCTTTCCGAAACCTGAAACAAATTTTATTTTTAGTAAGTAAGAAGTGTGCGAGTTTCTTACAACAACTTTGAACAACCTGTTGTACAAAGGGATATTGTTGAGAGCCTCACCTACATTGTAACCGGTTGTACCTATTGTTATAAAGCCGCGCATTATGCCTCTGCCAAAAGCTGGTTTCACTTCCTTTTAAGAAATCATCTTCATCATAAATTCATGCCTTTTTCTAAAGATTTAAATCGTAGACTCACCCTACTGCGTCTAAGGTCGCGTTTTTGTTTTGTTTTTACATCTCTGACACACACAATGTGGCAGAGAAGAGCTGTTATTATTGTGAAAGGTTCTCGGTATTAACACTTTTTCTCGCGACTTGTACGATGAGGAGAAATCTAACGATTTAACTCTAATCTTTGACTTTTCCTAGTACAAGTTACGAGCAAGCAAGCAAGCTTACATATTTATGTATTTTCATCCGTTAACCGTCACACATTTCATCACCTACCTAGGCTATATAATTTAGTTGCGAAATATATTAATAAGTAGATGTAATGGATATTTCAATAAATAAATAAATATTGAGATCGATTTCTAGTCTAACCGGATCCAGCTGAATAAGTTTCATCCACTCGTAGCAAGAACTGTGTAAAGAATGAAAGAAAAATTGTTTATTCTGCACAACTTAGACGCACATTAGACTTGATGTCAGGGCAGGTCACAATGTAATCGGCGCGGCATAAGCTGGTAGAGTGTGCCGCATGGAAGGAGCCGCGCCGTGGGCTCGTGACAGAAGTGGGAACCGACCTGTCGCTGCCGGCCGTCGCTCGCGCGATTATGGGGAAGCGCAGAGTCGTGGGATGCGGTGATTTCCTTCTGTGAAACGGTCATCTCACAGAAGGAGGCTGCGGAGAGGTTGAGGGAGGTCGAGACCACTCTCCCGACCCACAGCAGACGTACCGGGCGTCGGCGGAGGGCGAACAACGCCCTCTTCCAGCCCCCCTAAACGGGTCCAGAGGGACGGTGGACTTGGGGACGTCCGCCGCCCCCCCGTTTAACTGGACCCGAGACGGTGGCGCGTAGTGTTCCGCGCGCGCCCCTATTGGCGTTGCGGAGGGAGTACACCTCACTTCCCCCGCAGACATGAGGAGGCCCGCACAGGCGGGCCGGCACTAGCCGAGGATCGTGGAAGGCGCACTAGTTCCCATGATCCCCGGTGCAAGTGTGGGAAAGGAACACCGAGGTGGTTTTTAGTCAGTAAGAGTCTGACAGACCCCTCCGCTCGCCCCAGGGCGGAGGACATCCATGACGATTTTTCAACCCGGCAAAAAAAAAAATAGGGTCACAATGTAATGGTCACAATAAGACCACAGACAATATACCATACACTACTTAATAAATATACCATACCATACAATACTTACCTTGTTCTGTTGTCTATTTTTTTTCATATAGACAAAAGTTGCCAAACGTACCGTCACGTATGCTCCAACCCATAAACAAACGTCACACTCATTATGTAACTTCAGACATTTATTACTATCGTCAAGCCAGTCGGTCGCGGTGCCTAGTTACAGTGGGTTTACTGCCTCGTCTAGACCAGACTGATTTATTTTTCATGCTACAATGGCGGACGGCATTGTGGCTAGCTGTGGCGCCATATGGTGGGGTTATGGCGTAACTATTGTTATAATTGGTGATGGTAATCTTCATGAGGAAACTTGGTTAATGTTCTGCTATTTAGGGGTGATCATTCTGGTGATCGATCCTCGCTCCATCTTTGATAGGAGGTGCTTCAAAGTAGGACAACAAATTAAAAATTAATATTATAATTTTTATTTTAGGATCGTCGTCTGTAGTATCTGCCTACACACATGGGAAATAACCGTGAGGTTATAGTTTTTTTAAAATAAATATCTTGTTTTTTTTTTCGCTTTTACGAATCATAATTATGCGTTGAAGCACAGTCATCGGTTCACCTTGTGAGAGGCCCTCCAACGCTACGTCTTCCGGTACACGGTCGCCACTCCAAGAAACTTTCGGCCCCATCGGCCATCTGGTCTGTGAGCAATGTGCCCTGTCCACTGCCACCGCTGCCACTACCACCACTGCCTTGTGAAGGCCGCAGGAATCCGCTGGATGCGGGAAGTACAGAACCAGTCGAAGTGGCGGTGCTTGGGGGAGGCCTATGTCCAGCAGTGGACATCTTTCCGCTGAAATGATGATGGCGATGATGATG
This sequence comes from Lithophane semibrunnea, assembly GCA_947363905.1. Lineage (NCBI taxonomy): Eukaryota > Metazoa > Arthropoda > Insecta > Lepidoptera > Noctuidae > Lithophane > Lithophane semibrunnea. Next base: position 15,286,240 of record OX376208.1, on the reverse strand, counting down.
ATGAGAAGTACAGTCAACTGCACGTCCATGTTAACCATTGACATCAAAGAAGGGAAGAAAATAAATTGATTTACATTGACAGTACCTGTAATACGTAGTAGTACAGATGAATTGCATAGTTCTAATGATACTGCTACGTTCGGTTGATCGGCTACGTCCGGTGAACTCTCTACAGTCAACCTTGCTGATTGGCTAATAATATTTTCACTACAACATGACCCATTTCTCAAATCGCTCGTGTCGACATTAGAGTCCCCGAAAGCGACCACAAATAAAAGTCCTTTTCGAGCTATAAGTTATTCAAGCAACATAAGTTATTCAAACTGGCATATAATCTACTATTTATATCTATATTTCTCGTTCCGTACTGACATTTATGTTCTGTACAACATTTTAAGCTGCACTAACTGTACAAGAGACATTTTTATTGTATTTTACTGTCTTTTTAACCGACATCAAAATAACGGACTTCTCTCTCCACTTGACTGTATTTCTAATGGATTTTAATGATTCATTATTTTAACATAGTAAAGTATTCAGTATTATTCAATAATGAAGTTGAAAGCCCGCCCCACAAGATGGACCGATGATCTGGTGCAGGTCGAAGAGGCGGTGCTTGGGGGAGGCCTATGTCCAGCAGTGGACGTATTTCAGCTGAAATGATGATGATTTAGTAGTAAGTAGTGATGTCATCACCAGAGCAGTGACTACTCTCAAAACGGCGAAGGAAAACATCGAGAGGAAACCGGTATGTTACATACCAAAAATACTAAGACATCCACCCACCCACACTGAGTACGATTCTCTTGGGCCCAGTCCCAAGTAGTACTTAGTTAGTACTAGAAATAACAACAAATTAAATGCTAACTGTTAGTTGTTAGAGTTGTTAGAGAAACTGTTTTCTGTCATTGAATAACAAAACTTAAAACATAGCATCACACCTTTATGAGGTGAGGTTTAAGTCTTATGTCCCCGATTATGCTATAAAGAAAGTCCATGATTGTTCATACGCAAATGTTTACCACCTAAGCAAATAATTGCAGAATGCAATAAAAAATTGAATTGAATTGAATTGAAATTCCTGATGGAAAAACTGACTAACATAATGCGTCTTTATTCTTGTGCTGCATTCGTCTGAAAATAGTGGACTTTATCTTTTAATATTTCAGTAAACAATCAACACAGTTGCCTCTACAACTTTACTATTTAGAGCTTTTCTGAAGCTATTCGGTTGCTATAGCCGTCGTCGAAACGTTTTTCAAAAAAAATAAAAATTCTTGCAATTTTATGATTGCTTTTTTTTTTCGCTGTTAGACGTAGAAATATGGAAAAAATTTTAAGTGTTCTGAAGAAAACTATTTTAAAATTGCTATGATTTTTCATGTAGCGTTCCTTGGGTCTTTGGTTTTTGGCACACTAAATCCCATGTAACAGCCTGAAAAAAAAACATGATGTCAATATTTAAATGTTCAGAAGACAATCCGTCTCATGACAAAACGACTTTAGCCCGAGCTAACACCATCGAACTAGTTTCTGTATTTCAACTATGGTAAAGTTCCTAATACTAAACTGACCTAATACTACATGAATGAATGTGGCATGAATTTCACATTTACAGTATAGCCTTTAAAATGGTAGCATTTAAATTAATTATCAACAGTTATTTAGTTTAAAGGATCGCTCGGAAAAAGTAACAAGTAGGTGATTCCAAATTTTTGCTCGCGAGTGTAGTTGTCTGTTTAGTTGACGTCTGACTTAGTTGTCGATTTTGTTTAACCGGTAAACATCTTAACAAAGTTGTTTACCGGTTAAAAGTTTTTTATTGTATTTCAATCACAATTGTTTGGTAATATGACCGTTTGATTTAAGTATTATTAGAGTTAAAGTATCAGAGTTCAGACCAATAAAGCTCAATCGAATGTATATAATTCGGTTTCTGAGGTGGTTCCCCTAAAACCGGACATCTCAAAGTATCACAACATTCTAAATAGTTTATTTTTTCACGCTATCAGCTTCCAATACAAGTTTCATAGTAGGCCAAAATTTTGCTTTATTGAAAAAACATTGCAGGCGGGTCTGGGTCGCTGAGGAGTGGAGGAGTGGTCTTGAGTCGTCGTACTGTTACGGCAGATACAGGACTGCAACGTGTAGCAAAGCATTTTGCGAAATGAAATGAAATGAAACTGAAATGAAATGAAATTGTTTATTCTGTAAATAGGATATTGGAATCACTTTTACACGTCACATTAAAAAATTGTAAAAATAAGCTAGATGAGGTCGGCGTTTCGTATCTGACTACTCTGAGAAGAAAGGCCAAAACAAACTCAGAGGTCACCGTCTCCTTTAAAGTCCAGACATAATCTTGGTCAGGCCATATGAGAACCATGTATATTAGAGTCTGAAATGGTCTTTTGAGGAAAGAACCACACAGATTTGAGTGGACCTGTCCAGTCAGTGCAAGCATTTGTCAGTAATATTGGAGCTCAACTCAGAACTTAAGGAGCTCAACGACTCGACGAACAATACCAAAGAAAGGACATTTGGGTAGGTCGCATAAAGTTCTCAAATTGCCAGACCTTCGCTAAAACTAACAGAACGAAAAATAAATATCCACATAGTCCTCACATTCACAATAAAACAATACTTTACAAGTAATCATCATGTCATTTTGTATATAATATTCAATCATGTCAATTTGTATATAAAACTGATAGGTATATTTTTATGGCTTTCCATAATATTCAAAATGTCACAATGTTGCAGAGCGAGCAGCTCAATCCCATGCATTTTTGTCTTCTAAATAATATGTGATTTTATAGTACCCTTTTTTACAAAGTTTGGTTTTTGTATTAAAACTTTTAAATTGTTTAATGGGTAAGTTTCGAATGTCAATGGGAAGTTTGTTATAAAAGCGTATACATTGACCCATGAACGAGTTGCCTACCTGTGGAGACGAGTGCGATGTACAGCAAGATTGTGTTTATTCCTGGTATTTAAACTATGAATATCGGGCATTTTCATAAACTTTGATATGTTTTTGTGTACATACAATGCTTATGTGTTCATGCAATGGTCGTGAGTATAGATGTAAATAAAAAGTTTTAAACCAAAATCCGTGTTGAACAAATTTCAAACCGTCCTTAAAACACGGAAAAGCTCTGAATAAACCGTTTTAATTCAAAATCCATGGTTTTTAAACCGTTTTAAATTTGTTTAACACGGTTTTTAAGCCACGGATTTTGGTTTAAAACGGTTCAGTCAGTCAATAAGTCGTCAGGGTATTGACAATTAAATTAAAACATGTTTTACTAAAAAAAAACAATACTTTTCGTATGTAACACGTAGGTAAAGTACCTACGTATATACATTGTCCCTTCAAGCTCAGAAAGAGACGCTCTGGCCTCGTACTATAAGTAGGTAGGTACCTACTTCACGCAAAGTGATGATCTCCAAAATTTCAATTAATTCCACCTCATTCAAGATCCGATTCAACACCGACTGTCGTTTGGTTGAAAAGATTTTTGTGGGTATTTATTTACCTACAAAAATCTAATTAACTGTCCGCCATTCTCTTTGAAGTTTTAATTTGACAGTTAGGCTCATCGTCCACAACGCTACTCAAAAGTAAACAGCGGGGTACTTGCGTAACACACACAAAATTGATCGCAATGGGTTTCTTTTGACAGTGGATGAACCCACTGTCGTTGCGTTATTTACGTTGTTGAGAAGAGTTGTTGCTTTTCAAATCGACGAAGCAATGGATTAAAAATATCCTTCAAAACTCTCGGATTATGATTGAATTTGTGTTACGCAATTAGGAGTAGTAGCCAGAATATTACAGCACTAGTATTCCAATGGCGATGTGTACACAACGCGACTTAAGCTCAAAATACACACAAACTGGGTGCGTGTCGGGCGCGCTTCGGGACTAGTACGGCGGGCTTGTATACAATTGTAATTCCTTGTATTACATGGATGTTATCACACGAAACGCGTGCACGGGTCGGGCGCGGAATGGGTCGGGAGCGGGAGCCGCGCACTGCCGTCCCGACTCGCGCCCGACACGCACCCGCCTTGTGTGTTTTGAGCTTTACTAACATATTCAAACTCAAACTCAAACTCAAAGCATTTATTTCAATTAAACCATTTACAGGCACTTTTGAATTGTCAAAGAATCGGTCAGTTAGTCAAAAGTTGAAGCTAGTTGCCCATTCCAAATCGTAGATCTCTATGGAGAAGAACGGGCAAGAAACTCCAAGGACACTCTTTTAAAAATGGATATAGATGTTACAAAATCCTGAGTACAGTATTCTTAGTATTTCTATATATGAGAACAATGACAAATGAAAAATAATCAAAAACAATTCAAAATATAAGATTAAAAATAAGCCCTAGCAGATGAGAGATGACCAGTCTCAACTGACAGCCCCCGTTCACGAACATGACACGTGGATCAGCACCATCCAGCTCAACCATTTTGTAGGGAACTGAATGATCCAACACACGCGCAACCATCAGCGAGACATTTAAGTGAGTATGACATACTCTCATCTGCCATGCTCTTTCAAGTCAATATAAAACATGATACCATATTAAACGGCTCCATGGTACTCACATTTACAAAATTGAAAAAATGCTTCTAATTTATACAAAACTATACTTTGCAATGTACTTGAGAGATTAATATAATAGAATTTAAAGAAAAAAATTAACATTAAGTTTGTAAAGTCAGAAAAAAAAGGGGAAGCAACTCTTCCAAATTTTAAAATTTTTAACTAGTGAGCCCTAGTGCCTGTGGAGCAGGACCAGCATTAAGCCAAGCATTTTTATCTACGATGTAATCATCCAACTTATAATATGCCTGTCTACATAGTGTGCGTTTAATGCATGTTTTAAATTTCTTCTCATTTAGTTGAAGAATGAGTGGTATTTTATTATAACATTTTACACAGTACCCCATAAAAGAAGTATGTACTTTGGACAATCTGAAACGTGGTTGATCTAATTTGTTCCTATTTCTAGTGTTAAAGTTATGCCTGTCACTTATCTTACGAAAAAGATGTAGATTTTTCCGAACATACATAATGTTTTCATATATGTACTGACAAGGAACCGTCATGATGTTAATTTTTTAAACATTTCCCTTAGAGATTCGCGTCTGTGGAGGTTGTAGATGGCTCGGACAGCCCTCTTTTGCAAAATAAAGATAGAATCGATATCTGCAGCCCGTCCCCACAGCAAAATACCGTAAGACATGATGCTATGAAAGTAACTAAAATAGACCAGTCTCGCGGTATCCACGTCTGTTAGTTGGCGGATTTTCCAAACAGCGTAAGCGGCTGAACTTAGTCGCCCTGCAAGTGATGTTATGTGAGGACCCCGCTGTAGTTTTGAATCAAGCGTGATCCCCAGGAAAACTGTCTTTTCGACGAATTCTAGTATCACCCTGTTCAGTACAACATGACATTCACTACTTCTTACATTCGGTAACGTGAATCTTATGCATTTAGTTTTCTTCTCATTTAATACCAAATTATTACGCGCACTAGACACACACAACCACAGTCACAATTAAGTAGGTATAACTACTTTCAAAATCTTATTTATTTAATACTTTAAGCACACAAATGTATAGAGGCGGACTTAATGCCATAGATTTACTTATGTATGTGCAACTTTAAAGCAACATAATAGTTACAAAGGTGGACTTAATGCCTTCAGCATTCTCTATTCTCTTATCCCTAATTAACTTACCTTTGTAATAAAAGTAAAATTAATAATGGAGATACTATTTTTGCAACATAAGACAACAATTAATATTTCAAGGATATTTGTGTCCGTATATTCACGATTGTTTTTCATCTTTCAAAGTGTAAAAAAAATATGAACAGAACCCCTTTCAGAAGTAAACTCTTGTGTCCCCACGGTCTGAAAGCTTCAGTCGGAGCCATATTTAATTTTCGTCACATTAATTATACACGGACTTAAAACGACCGGTGTACTGTAACTTTAGCTCCACACCGGGTGCTAAGTGACGTCATCGTTTTAATATTATACAATATTAACAGCATCCGAGAGTTAGATGTCACGTCGAGCTTTAAAAAGAGACACACTTATGAGTGAGAGAGATGAAGCTATACAAAGAACTTTTTCTAAAAGTCAAATGTGCCATACTTTACCTTTTTTCATGTAAGACTGACTGCTTCGTTGGTCGAGTGGACGCAAGCGCTGCTGCTGAGCAAAGTGGTATTGGGTTTTTCCATCAAGAATTTCTCATCAGCAGCTCTGGGTCTAGATCTGTGCCCGGTTGATATATATATATATAGTCGTCCAGACCGTATTTTCGGCCACGGCGGCCAATCTCAACGGAGACTAGCCTTCGGCGCGGGAGATATTATAGTGTACAAGTGTTTGCGCAGACACAAGTGCACTCTCTCTTCCCTCACTCTCATAGTCCGATGGGACGGCAATCCGACACGACCGGAGAGAGATCAGGCGTAGGACCAACGGCTTAACGTGCTTTCCGAGGCACGGGGGTATCACACCGCCAACTTCCAAACTCCGGGCTGTTACTACGAAATACCTGATGGAAAAATCGAATAACACTTTGCCCGACCCGGGGAACGAACCCAGGACCCCACTCTCTGCAGTCGCGCTTGCGACCACGAGACCAACGGGGCAGTCCGGTTGATAGCCCGGTTGATAGCAATAGGCTCGGCCCCTATTACATGGAACTTAAACATAACTAGCGAAATGTGGGTTTAATAAAAGTACTCCTCTGCCTAACCGTTCGGGGATTACAGGCGTGATGTTGCGTTATAATGTACATCAAATCATTTAAGAGCATTAAGGGAATACTATACGGAAAAAGATACAAAAAAATCGACACGAAACCTAGCGTAAACTGCATTCGCGATGTAGTTTCCAAATAAATAAACGAATATTAATTGTTTGGAAAACTACCTTAACGCTCTCTTATAAAGTTCAGTTTGACTTTTTCTAGTCATTCTGAATTCAACTTAAATAGCATAAAGTTTATATTCGTTTAACCTCAAATGTAAACAAAGACTTGACTAGACTTTAGGTGCATTTAAGGCGCGGATTTGAATCGAGGGATTTCGGTCGCATAGACAGACTAACGATATAATTTTTAAAAAAAACACTTAAAAACAAAGGCTCCCTTGTCCCAAACTTCACACAGAATGCATGACCAGCGTGTTTTTAATTACAAGGCGTAACTTAAGCCACGAAACACCGTGTCACGGTCATAAGACACAATAGTCTAATGACTGTGTCGAACTCGAACAAAAACCGTGAAGTCAGCGCCTGTGTACGAGGATCTGCCACGGTACAGTCTGCGGTGGAACGAGACAGCTGCTGGAGGTAGGGGCGCATCGTCAAAGAAAATAAGAAATTCTTGGGTGCGGTTTAGAAATCAAGAGTTATTTATTTGCAGATGATACAGGTCATCATCTTCTGCCCGGCCTTTTCCCAGCTATGTTGGGGTCGGCTTCCAGTCAAACCGATTGCAGCTGAATACTAATACATATGTTACATGTTATATGGAGGGCAGATAGGGTCTGGCCTCCACAACCTAGTTAGTGGGTAAAACGATACGCTTGCTAAGACTGGTTGTCAAAGTTCAGGCTTCTAACTACCCGTAAGGACAGTCACAGATCTACGAATGACAGCCGACACCATCGACTTTACGTGCTATCCAGGCACGGAGGGGTATGGGTAGATAATGGATGATTGGACACATTTCAGCTTCGTTTCTTGGATGTAGTGATCGCCTGAATCGCATCATCTGCCTAGTCTTTAACTGTTGGGGCCGGTTTCTAGTCTAACGAGATACAGCTGACTACCAGTATTTTACATGGAGTGCCTATCTGAACTCCACAACCCAGTAACTGGGCATCTTGAAAACCTGACAGCCCTAATGAAAGCTATTTCGGGGCTCCAACAACACTGGTCGTTGGACCCGCCTGAAACTTGGTAATTGGATTCAAAAACTTTGTATTGATGAGGCAATTCGATAAGTTCGCTAGCGCCAAAGAGTTTGTGCCTTCAAGGATTTATTGAGTTTTTGGCGCCTGACGCTGTGGAAAGTCACCTATTTAAGTACTAAAGTACAGTCAAGCAAAGGGATAATTATTAAGGCAAGTTAACTTGCGAGTCATCAACATCATCATCATTTCAGCTGACAGACGTCCACTGCTGGACATACCCTCCCTCCCTCAAGAACCGCCACTTCGGTTCCGTGCTTCTCGCATCCAGCGTATTCCCGCGGCATTCACCAGGTCATCGGTCCACCTTGTCCGGGCCTCCCAACACAACGTCTTCCGGTACGCGGTTGCCACTCCAGAACCTTTCAGATCCATCGGCTATCTGTTTTGCGAGCAACTTGCGAGCAACCGTCTTTAAAATGACTCCCTTAAGCCCCACATTCACGGTCATGACGTAAAACCGTTACTAGTCATTACAATGTAATTCTATCTCATTGTAATAAAATATAAATTAGAATGGTTTCCGTAAGTTTGATAAAACTCTCGGCAATCACTCTTTATACCTTACCGACATAAGAGTTACATTGCAATGTAACAATGATGATGATGTGTGTTCTGTCTGGTTGTATCTGTAGTGCTTCTACAGATAAATCATCAAAACGGAAAACACAGTAAATATCCTTCTTAGACAATTTATAAAATATCTTTCAAATTGGTCCAATATTGGACGAGGAAATAGACGAGCCGAACCTCGAATTATGACTTTTTGTGTGGAGAAAAAGACCGACCCTATTTCCGCGTAAGTGTGCCTTCTGCTTCAAAAATTAACAATAGTAATATTATTTATTTGTATAAAGTTACACAAATATGAATGATAAAATTGTACTGGAAATATGAATATTTTTACCTGTTTTCTTTAGTGTTTGGTTGACTGTACCACACAGATGTTTATAATATATGTATTGACAAAATTAAATATTTAAGTTTTGTTTTTCAAATATGATGTAAGCTATGCAGGCTTTGCTAAATGGTTCAAGTTTATAAATGCTTTAATGGCATAACTTTCGCATATAAACTTAAATCCACTCAGAGGTTGAGTTTCGCAAATTCCATTCTTAGTGCAGCTGTGCACTTTCAACGGAATTTCATTATTTTAAAGTCTTTAGTAGACAGTACTTTGTTTGTCAGCGATTGTAGAACTGTTGTTTATGTATAGAAGGTTCCCACAGACAGGCGCGACGCGACTCCGGTAGAACAATTTCCATGAAGTTTTTCATAACAATACAAACGTATGTGAAGCCAAGTCAGAGGCCCATGGGCGGCTTTAACCAACTCTTCTCACGTTAAAGAAAGAAAACCAGTATCCCTTTTAAGTCTCACTTTTTCCGAAGAGAGCAATATAGCTAAAATGCTTTTTTCTTCAATTGAACAGATTTAGCTTTAAAACTTCATATGGCTCCAAATTGCAATAATATAATATCTTTGCCAAAACAGTCCATAACATATACCAAAATCAAATAGAATTCTTATTTAAAACTACTTAAACATTTTAAAAAGGCGAAAACGTAAATTCTGCAATAAACAGCATTTCGTACTGCATTCCACAATTTATGGTCAAAGTTGGTCTAAAGTTGGCTCGTCAGCTGTATACCTCTGCCTGGCACCTTTCCAAGATGGCGTAATAACTAAAACAATTCTCTTACAGTTTAACTGAGAATTTCCTGAAAATGGTTGGGTGGCTTGCCACAACGACTAGCGAAATTGTAATAGGTTTTAGAAGTAAAGTAGAGTTCTGAAAATTGATTCCATTGGAAGCTTGAGAGCTTTTGTAGGTAACTTTTTCAAAACAAGCTTTACTGTGATTTAATGTCTATTACGAGCAAATATTCTTCTATACCTAGCTTATTACAGAAAAAGTAATAGTATTTATCTAATAATTGTATTTAGTCACTAGCTTCTCTATGCCAGCGAGCCACCGCGTAGCATACAAGTACCATCGCCCGCCCGCACCATTAGTTGATAGCCTGCCTTCCTCAAGAATTGGGCTATACAAATCAAAAATATTTTTTCAAGTCCGACTGGTAGTTAGCTAGAGATTAGTGCATTCAAACAATACACACAGCTTTATTATTAGTTTAGTAGTTTAGATTTATGCTGAGTTGGTTTGGTAATCGCAAGCGCGACTGCCGCGAGTGATGTCCTGGTTCGATCCTCGAGTCGTAAAAAGTTTTGTTGGAATTCACCATTTGCCCAGGATCTGGATTTCAGACCGGATTATGGCAATATTCTCGCTCCCTATTACATAGGACTTGTACCTAACATACCTACCTGGTGGAATGTGGGTTTAGATGCTATATGCCTTTGCTTACATCCTCGAAAAATACAGGTGTGATGCTATATAAGCTGTTTATGCAAAGTTTATGTAACAATATTTTGATTTAAAAGAGTGCCCATGGAGTTTCCTGCCCATTCTTCTCCTACTACGATTTGGAATGGGCAACTAGCTTCATATTTCTGACTGACCAACTCCTTGACTGTTCAAAAGTGCCTGTAATTTGGTATAAGTAATAGAAATAAATTGAGTTTTATACAAACCTCAGCAAACTACCTAATGCTATTGATACATTTTCAAGACATTTGAAGCGTTTAATTTATACAAAACATGAGGGTTCCTTGCTGAATATGCGAGGGGTTATCGTTAGAGGCTTGAGTGGCATTCCAAAACGACATGCCAGGAGGAATCAAATTCCTAAAATCATGCGACCGCATTACTTGAATTTTGTGAAATTCCCAAGATTTTGCGTATTGAAGGAGTAGCTAAATGGGGTCCATTTAGCTACTCCTTCTATACGCAAAATCTTGGCATCCCTGAGAAATATTTCTCGACGGTATGTGAAGCCAAGTGAGAAGCCCATGGGCGGCATAAAAACTCTGACGCCAGAGGGCCTAGACAAGTGACAATCGCTTCGAAAGCGTTTCGTATTTTCTACAACGACTTTCAACAGGATTGCCATAAGCTTTTCGATAGCCTATGTCAGTCACAAAGATTTTTGCCTTTACCATCATCGTTATCGCTGATAGAATGTCACTTTGTCTAGGGCCTCATAACCAACTCAATAACCACACGAAAAAGAACGAAGAAGCTAAATGAAAATTCTAAGGGGCTTGGATATATGTATTTCGGAGTTTTTCGTACTAAAATAAGCTCATTGTCAAATATTAAACTTGGTTCAGCAGTTTAGCTAATATTGTGACAATGCATTGCTACTTCAATAGCGTACCTGCAAGAATACCTAGAAAAACTTATCTAGCTCTAAATTTCCTCTTGTCTAATTAAGCTACGCTTGCCGTGGTCGGTCCGTGTCTGGGTGGCCATCTATTAAATGTCGAGACCCCTCCGTTCCTCGGAAAGCACTTTAAGCTGTTGGGCCCGGCTTTCATTTGTAGATTTTTGACAGTCATTGCGGATAGTCAGAACTCCAAAAGCCTGACAACCAGCCTTACCAAAGAGTATTGTGTTACCCCCACATATTTGGGAAAAGGCTAGGCAGATTGAGTATTCCATCAAATTAAATACATTCCCGCTCCTAAATACGAGGTGCATATCGTCTCGTAAGTGATATGCAGGAATAGTTCGTATGAGATCGTATTTGCCGCACGGTTGGCCACAGACCTCCGAACTAGTTTATTTCAGCATCAGCTACGGTTTTTGAGCTGCTCCTGAAAATGTAGAACGAGATTTTCATTGTTCTCATTTTGGATGGAAGATTTATTAGTTATTACAGAAATTAAATTCTTTTTATGAAATGGCCGTGCTATTATGTACGGTTAGTGACTGAAATCAGCATATAGATGCTGATTTCAGTTACTAAAGGTACAGGTATAGCACGGACACTTTGTGTAGATATAGATAGAAGATATAGATTTTCTACACATCAATTAAAGTAGCTTTTAGTGCCTGTCTGTGTGACCTGATTGTTCTTTTAAATTACGCAACGGATTTTGATGCGGTTTTCACCATCAATTATTCCGGAAGGTTTATGTTTAATATAATACAAGCTCATGCCCGCGGCTTCGCCCGCGTGGATGTCTGTTATTATATACTCAAAACCTTCCTCGAAAACCACTCTAAACAGCATGAAAATCGGTGCAGTCGCTTTTGAGTTTATTGCGAACAGGACCACAGACAGACGCGGCGGAGAACTTTGTTTTATAATATGTAAGGATAAGTTTAAATAAAGAAATCTCCATGTTATATCAAGCCGTAAAAACCTTGCAAAGCAGGGGGCGGTTCGCTCGTTTACAACAATAAACAAAACCTGTATAATCACCAACACGCAATGAGCAAATGAGGTGATTTCACGGTGATCAAAGCTCGGTGTTCTCTTATAAAAAAAAAAAACATATGGCAAAATATTTATTATAGTGCTGCTATTAACAAAAAAAATTGTTCAATAAGTTACGAAATGAGGATTTCCTCCTTTTCGAAGCCGGTTTAAAATGGGCAGACACGAAAACACTGTCAGTTTTGCGTATCTATCCTAAAACTACTCAGAGACTCTACGACATTAGCTACATACATTAAATATAGATGTAAACATAAGTTGTGGCTACTGTAAAATTGAAGAGGTAATATAATTTGAGCACAATCCTAGAGGGCGGGATCTCATATCGCGGCTCACATGAGCACGGAGCAATCTAGTTAGTGTTAATGCGATGAGCAGACACAGACGAGCGGGTTCACTTACACTTTACATCGCAAACGTATCATCAATTGTAGTGAATTTCCTCAAACTCAAAGCATTTATTTCAATTAAACCATTTACAGGCATTTTTAAATTGTCAAAGGAGTCGGTCATTCAGAAAGATGAAGCTCGTTGTCCAAGTGTTCATTCCAAAGCGCAGTACGTTCATACGGAGAAAAATGGGCAAGAAACTCCATGGACACTCTTTTCAATTAAATTGTTACAAAACATTAGTTACACATCATTAATGTTGAATTAATAATAATACTAGATGTGGCACGCGACTTCGTCTAGGATCCAGGATGTAAAGTAGCCTATGTCTACCCATGTGCTATAATAAATCACAAGAAACCAAAGAAAAGACAGATGTGAGAGGGATGATATGAATGAAAAGGAAGTGACTAATAGCGCGACGACTGACAGAGGAGAAGGAACGGTTAGACTCCAAGTAATATGGGACAAGGGCCGGTAGAAGAAAATCTTACTTCTGGTTGGAAGTAAAGTAAGATTCTTCTTCTACACTGACTACCACTACCTACTTATTCATTTGATAGATGTATGAAATGGCTATAACACGACAAATTGTCGTGGGGTCAATTAAGTTCGCTGCCAGTACATGGTACTTTTCTGCTGTTAAGACGGTCGCAACCGCAGCGTTTCAACGCTCGTCTGCTCAGACATAAGAGCGTGCAATGCAGCCTTCAATCCGTTTAAGATAATGCTTTTAGCTCGCATCGACCTGGCTTTTATTTTTAAACCTATTTTTCCCACTCTTGGTTTATATCTTAGTGTGTGGAACTTGACATTTAAAATAATAATATATCGTCAAGTTGTCAGCTATGAATAGAATTTTTGAACATAAATATGGATGATTATAATAGTAGGGAAAGACCATAGAAATATATTTCTACAGAGGGGGTGAATAATGAAATGACGGCAAATAGATAATTAAAAGAATGCTTCACCGACCCCAAATAAATTGGAATAAGGACAGGAGGAGACAATGATCTGCAATCAATTTGAAAAGTGTGGAAATAATTGGCACAAACGTTTTCAAAAATAATTTGGTAGGCTTTTGAAATCTCTCTTTTGAAAGAGTAGCACACAATTTGATTTTGACAATACATTCTTTTCTTCATTCGAATGTTGATTTGAATTAAGAAATGTAGAATTATGAAGTCCTGCTAATCTCATTTCCTAACAACATTTTGCCTGTACATAAATTAATTTCAGCTTCCCCGCACATTCTAATCATAACGAAACTCCTTGTCACATCCAACCCTGATAAAAATACACCAGCTCACCTTTGAAGTAACGCACTGCCTTCAGAAAAAAATAGGACGAAATACTGGCCACTGAGCAATTAGGTCGGGCAGTCAGTGACGTGGGAACCTCGCCTGTTTTGAAATACATTGTTGGGTTTAATCTGACGGTTTGACATCCGTGACGTAGTGGAGCAGCAGTGATGAGCTTGACTCTTTATTGACGAGAGTCGAGTAGTTTTTGAGTAAAGGATTATGTGGAAATCGGCAGCTTTGTTTTTTGGCTTTTTAATAGTTTTAACGAAATTCCGATTGGATTTTTTGGGGATAGCGTTTGTTAGGGATAGGTAGAGTGATCTAGGTAAGTGATAGTGTGATGTTTAGCTTTCTCTGTAAGGGTACAGTGATTTGGGCTTTTGCATTTGGGTATGTAATTTAAGACTGCATAAACATAAATATAGCCTAGTCACTTCTGTATCCCAGGCCTCCTCTCTGTAGGAGAGCGCCGTGCGGGTTGGTGGTTGTCAACATCGTCTTTGAATTTTTCTAGGACATGCCACTTCCCACACGATGTTTTTCAGTGGTGAGGATCTACATGTCTCCCCATGGACTGGCTTACAAATATTGGAATGAAAACATGTTATAAATATAGAATGAGCTTTTGGTTAAAAACCAAGGCTTGTTTCCAAAACCAAACCGTTTTATTCAACATTGTTTTTCCTCATTCCAATTCAATTAACATCGAGTCTGCATCTCAAACTTTCCCGTAATTTCGTTACTTGATTGATTAAAGGCGCCACACCAATTACACAGCCTACAGACAAGGCTCATCGATCAATCAGTAGGACCATCGGCACAAATCAATGAACATTGTCGTGCACAAAGGAACATGACGACACAGTGTCATGCTGCCATGTTGTTTATTGACAAGCCAAGAAGTCTGTGCGTGGCTGAAGTTACATCCACATAGACTTTTCAACAGGAATTCTCTCTGGATAAGTCAATAGCCGGTATATTTATTTTTCCTCTTACCACGAATAATTGGTAGGAGTGAATATATTCGAAGGGTAAAACCGCCAACAGATAGCTCAATGAAAACGGATGTTCTTTAAAATTGAAAATTATAACTCAGGCCCTCGTTAACGAGTCGAAATCCGCATCTGAAGGTACAATCGGCGAAGTTTACGGTCGACCCCTTATGAAGGAGACTGATATCGGTCGCACCCTGAGGCAGACCCAACTCCTTGAAACTTTGTGGTTATGCGTTGGTGGGATTCATTTAATTGATATCACTTGAACAAACGCGAAACACATTATTTGAGGCACGAATATTTAAATAACGACAAAAGTTTTAAAAGAAAAATGACATCGAAATTGAAATGTGGGTGTGAGTAGGTGAAGCTGCAGTAAGTGTATAACTAGGACCCATAATTATATCTGTCATGTTAAAAAATAAATACATGAGCTTTATCGATATAATGCCGAACTCACTACTATTTTGTAGGTATGAAAGGATTTTTTCGTAGCTTGGCGCCGAGGGCACGTTTTTGTTTTTTTGACGCGGTGGTCAAAAGGTTAAAGCAAAAATAAACCCTGACTTTTTATGACATACCTACAAGTGGCATTTAATTAAATCTACTAAAATAAATAATAATCCGCCAGGCTGCCAATAAGGACACAAAATTACAACGCCTAAGTATTTCGTGCACGTGCTCCTAGATGGCTCTGTTCTATAAAAGACGACGCTGTGCAATTACGCCCACAATGCGTTTAATCCGCCTCATAGCAATATAGGGGCTATGGAACTATTACCATAAACACTGCCTTAGTACTAGTAGTAATGGAAGTACTTTTCTAAGTTAATTGAGTGCTTAGTGGAAGGGGTTTTTTTATTTGTATGTTAGGTTATAGATTTTATAGTATTTTTGTTCGTGAAGTGGTTTCAGGGGCTTGTATTTAGCTAACGGGTGCCGTGACATGCCGTGACCAAAAGGTGGCAATGGAACCCCTCGCTATTACTAAGCTAAGCCGTCTTTCGGTATGCTGTATCTTTTTAACGATAATGGCAGACAGTTAAAATTTTCACAGAATACGGTTTACTATCGTCAATCTCTCTATATCTTGAGAAATCAAAATCAAAAGTCATTTATTCAAACTAGGCTGAGAATCAGCACTTTTCGAACGTCAAAATTACATAAGACAGCTCCCAAAAGCCCGCCCTTCACCACTTCCTAGTGCTTTAGCTGGGAAGAACAAGTGGCACAACAAACTCCCAGCAGCACAGCTGTCTGTTCAGTTAGAAAAAAAAAAGATTCTGTACAATTAATAGTATGCAATATCATTTACATTACGCAACACAAAACATAAGTAATAAAAATAAGTTAAAGTTATAGTTTTGGTGATACGGAACACTCGTACGCGAGTCTGCCTCACACAATTAACCGGTTTAAAAAAAGTTGCACGGCAAAACATTCTTCCGAGTACGAATAATTTACCCATAGAACGAAAGCTTTAAAAACAAAAGCAATACCACTTTGTAACTCAACCCTCATCAAGAAAGTCCGGTCACTTCACTAATTCTATAGAGCACACTTTATTCATAAAAAAATGGTTAAAAAGTTTGACTTAGAGATTATCTTCTGCAGCTGGCATATTCTCGAACTTAGTGTTCATTAATTCAATCGGTTCAATAGCTCGCAATGCCAGCTCAGCGTAATCATTTTAATGACTTTTGCTAGAGGGGTGAAAGGTCCGCACAGGACGGGGTGAAATAGCGGGCCCGCAATATTTGTAATGTTGGAATGTTAGGCTATGACAGTAGGGCAGGAGTACTTGTTTTGTCTATAGTAAAGCTGATTAGGTTGTAAACCGGTTTAATGTAATTGTAATGGAGTCTGTTTGCTCGCCTGAATATTAACTCAAACTTCAATCTCTATTAAAACTGAGTAGAATTAGATTTTAACCGTAAAAGACTCGAGAAGAGCTCACCTGAATTGTGACTCAAACTTTCCAGTTGTAGTCTCGTAATTTCAATCCTCCGTTTTAAACTCCAGTTGATTTATAAATCTATAAAATTATGTTTCGCTCTTTTGTTTGAAGAGTATTTCACATTGTTTAAAGCACTCAGAGGGAACTCAATGTTCCATACAAACACTTACAAAGCTATTTCACCCCTTAGAGGGGTGTAAACAACCTTCGGAGATGACGTTCAGCCGGCAGACCCGATTTTCACACAAAAAACGTCATCAAAACGTGCCCATCCAAACTGCGTCCGCGTATGTTTTGAACAAGTTGAGTCAATGAGCTAGTATTTGCGTTGGTGAAGCGTACGCTGGTAATTGAACGCCTCATATATAGCCTGTTTATTTGATGAAGTACTCGCGAACATCGCATTCAGAATCATGATACGAATGGATTGAATATGATAGTGACTCCCGCATACATTCTAATCTGTCGTAAAATTGTTTTATACTGTATTATGTTTATGATAGTTTAAGCCTCTATTATAATACCAGCCTATGATTGTCCCACTGCATTTTGCCGTGTTATGCCATTTCATACAACTGCCAAAGAATAACAGTTGTGATCATAAATATACGGACAATTTAAGC
Organism: Lithophane semibrunnea; assembly: GCA_947363905.1. NCBI lineage: Eukaryota > Metazoa > Arthropoda > Insecta > Lepidoptera > Noctuidae > Lithophane > Lithophane semibrunnea. The sequence continues at coordinate 15,268,616 of OX376208.1, read as the reverse complement.
AGGTAGTCAATTTGCTAAGCAATTTAATTTCCCTGATTTTGTTTCCTATAAGTACCTAAGTAAGTACCTAAGTACAATAAGAAAACAGTAACAATTTTTCATCTCCGAACACTGCAATTACCTTTTTGAACAAAAACTGCGCAGAAAAAGATAAAATATAAATCTGAGCAGTGAGCGGTAAGAAAGACGAACTTCTTTTATTTCTTCTCTCAAAGGTACATAATTAGCTGTCTGTCATTACCGGTAGACAAACAGCTTTCAAAGACTTTTAAAAGTCTTTTGACTGGGGAATTAAAGGAATTAGTAGCATGTTCTTTTGTATTTAACAAAGGATTTTTTACGTTTAATGAAGGAATATTGTGTGCATTTTAAAAGGTTTATAAGCTATTTAGGTACGTCACAAAGACGAATTTCTAAAGATTCATTGTTGTTTGATACAGTTTCAGATACATACTACTACTACTATGAAGTAACTTAACTTTTAGCCAGATATGTTGGACATCATGTAATAGCGGGCGGCCTTATCACCGTTATCATCTGCCTAGCCTTTTTCGAACTATGATGGGGTCTGCTACCAGTCTTTCTGCCATTACTTTTATTAATCTTTCCAACTAGCATACATGATGCGATCTCATCTGTTGTTCATCTCCAAACTGTGTTGGTGTCAGCTTTCAGTCTAACCGAATACCAGTATTTTACATGGAGCGACTGCATATCTGACCTTCATTATACAGTAACTGGGTAACACGATACCCCTGGCAAGACTATGAGATACATTTTATTACATCCTAAAAAAACTAAAAAATAACGATCTCCATTTGTAAAGGCTCATAAAGTATTCCGTTCGATATGCATCTGACAAATTGACGTCCGGTGTGAGCGAGCCACTTCCGGCTCGGCCGGATGCACCGCCATATTGTGCTGCAAACAAAATGGCGGCTCATTAGTAAATGGAGGTGTGAATTAGACTAGGATGTTGTGATCGTAGTGGCTTCTTATCTTTTAGATTTGGTGATTTTCAAAGTTGTTTTTTTTTTGTTTTGTTTCTGAAACCTTGAATCAATTCTTAATAATTATCTGGTTTTAGGGTACTTTTTTCTCGAAATATACACTAGCCAAGTTTATCTTTCATTTGTAGCACACTTTTTTATAAGTACTCACAGTGTACGGAAATCCTTTACAACGCGAGATCAGCAAAAACTGGAAATGTATAGCTTGATGTCTAGCCGTGTGTACTTCGTTTTTAAATTACTTAATAAATTTTTTAACTAGATTTTTGGGGTCCCTACATCGCCACATGCCAACTACGCATCGAAGACCTGACGTCACACAAAAATCCTGACGTCACAAGAATCCTGCATCGCGCAATTAGAGTTTACTGTGCAGTGGACATATATACAAGAATCCAATATCAATCATAGGGCAGTTGCCCGCCAGACACAACACTCGTCGGGTCGGAGGATCCTCCCTTTTCTATGGGGGATGAGTGAACTTTACACCCTGTTCCTCATACCCCTAAAATACTATAAACCTAAGTTATTTAGATAACCCTTGCCTTACTTCACAAATTATTCAAATTAAATAGTCACGGAGTAAATATTACTTTGCATAGCAATGTTACGGAGAAAATTGTTGCTACGAGATCGTAGTACGCTAGCTACGCACGTAGTAAACGTAGCCATGACGTCATCCCGTCGACTGTTCACGAACTGTGTCCAAATAAACGTTATTCTTTCTTTCTTTCTTTCTACGCCGTAGCAACAGCGAGGTGTCTTGATTCAAATCCGAAAATAAACCTGTCTATTTCTGGTTTTACGGAGAGGCTACATTAGCAATTTTGGAAAAAAAATTACCCGACTACGGCGAAGAAAAAAGGAGGGTTATGATTTTGACCGGTATGTCCTGTGTGTTTTGGTGTGTATGTTTGTATGTATGTTCATGTCAGAGACAGAAAAATTAAAAACCCGGAGTGACACGTAAAAAAAAAAAAACTGTTCCATTTATGCGATATATAACACGTGTGACTCCGGATTTTTAATATTTTTGACTGTGGTGTCTTATTTATACCTTTTTAGTCGTAGTCGGGTTTTAGTTTTTTTGTTTTTTGATACATCTTTTGTTAAACTCTAAAGACACGCCTTGGAAAAGAAACCTCATTTTAAAATCTTCCAAACTGCTTAAAAATACAATAAATCTGAGCCCATAACTCTTACCACTTTAATTATTACTACCCACATCCGGATGAAATTTAAAAATCCCGGCCCAGCTAGAGTGTCCTTAACCGGATTTCACTCCGGATAAGCCTCCCCCACCCGGTTAGTTATATGGATAGATGGGTATAAGGGCTTGTTTAGATAGAAAACCAGCTTTAGCTTGGCTAAATACCAGCTGTATAGGAATGATTAGTGAGGTTAAGCTACGTTTACTGCGGTCAGTTTGTGGATGGGTAAACGTGACTATCTCATCGATTTTATGTTTTTTTTGTCTAGGAGACCTCGTTGAATCGTCAGTGACACGTCACCGGTTTTTAAGTGAACTTCGGAAAACTACTGGCTTGGCAGAAATGACGGTCGGAACAAAACATCACAAAATTTTATAAATGTAGATGGAATTCAGATCTAGTGCGCAACCGGTCAGTTAAATACTACGGCCACTTCGTATCCACATTTTTCGGATTCGATTTAGATGCAGTGTGCAAACCTTCCTAATATATTTTATTTATTTATTTATTTAAACTTTTCGCACAAATAAATGGTACAAAGGCGGACTTAATGCCTGAGGCATTCTCTACCAGTCAACCAAGGATGGTGAAGAGATTAGATGGCAGGTGCTCTAATTGAGAGGAACAAAGAGAAAAAATATATAATATATCGTATTGCATTATAGATAAAACAGGTTTACAGTACATAAATAAGCTATAAACTTATGATACATATACTTACATACATATATTTTTTATTCATCTTTACATTTCTCGGGACCCTGGCGTCCGGACGAGGGGCCGAAGCCAACTCGCAGAGGCCCGTTAGACGTTTTGAATGAAATGAGGCACGGTGCGATCGGATCCGATGATTATCCATGTAAGCACTATGCAAGTACACCCAGGGACAACCCCTGGTTTGGTGCAGGACTATTGCAGAACATGGAAACAAAAAATATTGGACTTTGGTTGGCTATAGTGGATTGGTAATCTTGATTATTGATATTATAAGCCCATGCTGTCCCACTGCACGGCACACTTGCCTCTTTCCACATTTCCCACTTTAATGTCATTTTGGGCCAAAGCTTTAAAAAGGAAACAAATCATCCAGCCGTCCTTCTGGGCCTGCCACGTTGTCGCTTTTTATTTATTGGCCTATATACAATTGTTACAATATTCAATCACAAGTCAACATATAAACCAAGCCGTTATTAACTTGTAAAAGTGTTTGTACAAACCCAATTATAGAAATAAATCATTTATCATTTACCAAGTGCACAATACTATGCGATAGACACAGCTTGCAAAAAACATCATAGAACCCAGCAAAAAAAACAATATAAGTATAGAAATAACACATTATTTTTGCACAATTCTATACATTGTTTTAATAAGACAGTCATTTACAATAGTTGGGGTATTTGCATTACTTAGATTTTGTTTTTTGGTGAACTTTGCGCTTTCGGCCAGTTGGAATCCATGGTTATTATTTTTTACCCATTGAAATCAAAATCAAAATCAAAAGTCATTTATTCAAACTAGGCTGAGAATCAGCACTTTTCGAACGTCAAAATTACATAAGACAGTCCCCCCAAAACGCCCACCCTTCACATTGATCCTCCGACATTCGATATAGGAAGCCTAGTTCTATTAAACCTAGCAGATGTGAGGCCAGCGTCAGCTATTTGTGTTTTGGAAAGAAACAAACGCTCTCTTGAAGAAAAAAAAAACGCTCTAAGGAAAGGCACGTAGTGTACGTAATATTATAGTGAACAAGCCTTTACATGCTCGTAGTACATACCCGTTCGGGCGCCATATCCGGATAGTTAACCGTGTAATGGGGGTGTTAAATATTCTGTTTCTGATAGCAGCCCGCGTTTGAAGTTGTTCGTTTGTGTGAACACTAATAATTATTAAAACGATTTGTTAGTTAATAGTTAGTTATTATTAAAATTATAAATTGGAAGTGTGTTACTGTTTTTTTTCTTTAACAAAGTCAGAATGAGTGCCCGGATGAACAGGCTCGCCTTCTATATAACATCATCTGCATAGCCTTTCCCCAACTATGTTGGGGTCGGCTTCCAGTCTAACCGCATGCAGCTGAATGTCAGTATTTTGCTTTCTAAATACATAGGAGTGAATCATAACTGGGGAAATGTGGGAGTGCAGGCGTACTTTTTACCGACTTCCTAAAAAAAGGAGGTCATTTGTAGGTATGTTACATTCCTAAAACTTTAGTAATGGTGAATCAATTTTCTTACCACTCTTCAGTCAAAAGACTGATAGCAGACGTATTTAAATGATTCAAATCTTGTGATTGCTTGAGAAAAATAACAACAGCCAATCACGAACATGGTGATGTTACTTTCAGAAAATGTTGGACAAGTCATGTTAAATTCATATTTTTCCCGAAAATTCTTTACAGTATTTTTTCACATTCCTTTAACCAAAACAGCAGATTGTTTTCCAGAAGTTTTGCCCGAATTTTCTGCGCTCCGGTTAGTTTTAAAAAACTTATGTTTTCCGTGAAACTAGTTTTAGCTGTAAAACTGTTTCATTTTAGTCACCTCGTAGATAAGTACATAGTTTCACTCCATTTGGTGTTAGTTGAATTTGTTTTTGTTGAACTACACGAGTTTCTTAAAAAAAAATGGTTTTTTAAATTACAATATGTACCCTAATGTAATTAATACCTACATACAGTTAATAGAATACTAATAAAAATTAAACAATGGGCCTAGAAATTAAAAAAAGGATTCCTGCAGTAATTGACTACCCTCCCCCCTCCATTTCAAAAGGTATTGGACGGATGAAAACCAAATGAATACAGGCGTTTATATACAAGTATCCATTGTAATAAACACAGTGAGGCTGATAATCTGCTAACTTAATCACATAATATCAAACGCTACGACAAGACAAATACTCCGCTACGAAAGCGTAGCATGCGTAGCCGTTACGTCATTGCGTAGCTACGTCGTAGCATCATAATTGTTCTGCCTAAGTTCCTGGACAGAACCCAAATTTTAATTCCAAATATAAAATGCTCCTGTAGGCAGATATCAGTGCGCTACTTTCCATTCTCTGGACCCCATAAATAACCTACCCCACATTCAAATCTCACACATACATTCAAAGCCCCTCATTAAACAAAACGGCATCGAAGAAAAACTCTTCGAGAAAACCCCTAAATGGTAACAAAAGAGGTTTTACTCCAAAACTGGAGGCCTCAGGCCGTAACGAATTACATACGTAAGTATGCCACTCACGTACTCAAGAGAAGGTGCTAAAATATGAAGGTTTTCCGAAGGGTAGTGAGTAATTGTAGGTATAACATTTTTGTTATCGGTTGGCCGTTTCGTAAAAATTGACGAATTCCGAGATTGACTGATAAATAAAACATAACCCTAGTTAAATATTACTATCTTCAGTAGAAGATAGTAATATTTAATTGGAAAGATAACTATGAAGGTGTATTAAAGAAAACCTTACATGAAAAAACGAAAAAAAGAAGTATGTGGAGGTAATTATTGTGTTTAATCATCATGATAATAACGTTTACCTGTTTGAATTTTTACTTCTCCATGTATCAATAGTCGGTTTTACACCGCATAGGTGCATAACTACTATCACGGTCGAAAAAAGGTCTTGACAGACTGGCAGACAGACAGACGTACTACGAAGCATGTGGAGTTAATTATTGTGTTTATTTTTCATGACAAAGTTTGCCTGTTTGAATTTTTATCCTCCATATATCAATATAGTCAGGTTTTAGTGTGTTTTATACCATGCAAGTCGAAACTGTTATCACTTTCAATTAACTAATCAACACTTACGGATAGTTACACCAATTCAAGAAAAGGGAAAGAAAATGTTTGAAATAAAATACATTCTTTTCATTACAAAAAAAATGTGTTGTATAAAAATAAAATAATAATTTGCACCTTTCAAGATAAACAAAGTATAGTTTTCAAGAAAAAAAAAAGATAATTTTACAGTTGCCCATTCCAAAGCGTAGTATATACACACGACGACATAACGGATCATACATTTTCAGTTTTAGCTGACCTCGTATTGTCTATGCTTTTCGTACAATGAGAAGTCAGCTTATACAGGAAATGTATAGGTAGCTTGATATGTCATCGAGCGTACAAAGGAGAAAACGGGCCACAGACACAAAATATGGTTCGATACAAAATATTGGTTACATTATTCATGTTGTAAATATACATTTGAGAACGATGCAAAACGTTACAAGCGTCAGTAATAAACAGATAAAACAATTCAAAAATTAAATTAAACTAAAATCACGAACATTACGCATGAATTAGCACCAATCAGCTCAACCATTTCTTAGGGAGCTAAATGATCCAACACAAGTACCATCATCAGTGAAACATTAGAGTGAGCATGACATAGTCTCAGCCGCCACGGCATTTTCAAGTCAATGAAAGACATACCCAGTATATTATAAGTAGGTACATAGTACTCATACATGTGCTATGCAATTATACATACTAAGGGCTGATTTTACCAGAGTCTGATATCTTTTATCCGTGGAATAAAAATGGCGTCTGACAGTTTTTGTATGGAAAAACTGTCAAAAATTCAAAGGACATGACCAGTTCCTGCACTCCAATTCGGGAACTTGTGCAGGATTACAGTGTATACACTATGATTTAAAAATTAAGATCTAATTTATCTTGGATAAATTATACCGAATAAAGCCAAGGTTAAAATATCTGCAAAAACAGTAGTTTAATTGCTTCCGCTATTCTTTTAGAGTGCGTTTCGTCCTATGCCGTAGTGTTGGTTCCCCTGTTGTATGACGAATTTTGTACGTTACGGCGCCACCTAATAGGTCCGTTGTTAAAGTGCCAACATTATGGCATAGGAACTATAATGATGAAAAACACTCTATAAGTACTTTCCGATTTTGACGTTCCATTGTATACATAATCATCCGGCAACCATAATAAGCTAAACAGTATGGGGAAAAATAAAATAAGAACGAGTTATTTTCGATCAAGAGAATAAATGACATGGAATAATATATTATAATGCATGTTTTGTTTTTGATTAATTTGATTTATTTACATTTTATAATCTAAGTTTGCACGCCTACAGGTTAGGTTTTTATTGACATTTGGTGTATAAAGGACTGTTATTTCTTTGACAATGCATCTGACATTAGTGGCGGGACCAAAGGCATAATGTAGGAATCTTTTTCATAAAATCCCCAATTAATCGATTAGAGTCAAAGCATGAAATCGATTCACAAAAAAAATATTTTTGAAAAATATATCAATTCAAAAATATTTTTTTAACTGTGTTTGATTAATAATAACATAACATAACATCACGCTTCTAATGCCTGAACGGAGAGGTGTACCTATACACCCTCATTTTGCTAGTTGTGTTGTAAGTCTCGTGCATTAGGGGGCGAGCCTATTGCCATCAACCGAGCGCGAATCCGGACTCCACTTGCTACTGAGATATTCCAGATGAATAAACCCAATAACACTTTGCCTGACCAGGGAATCGCACCCAGGACCTAATGCTCAGGTGTAGCTGAGCATGAGGTCCTGGGTGCGATTCCCCGGCACAGCGCTACAGCACTTGGGACCACTAGACCAACGAGGCAGTCAAATGATTTCGATTTTAGTGTTTTAGGTTCGAGAAAAAATCGAGTATCATTTATCGATCTCAGATCACCATTCACCATCCCTACCGATCCATCCGATCTTGGCGTCACGTTGTGTTTACATATTCGTTGTGTACTGTGCGATTATTGTGTTCTATTTCTAACGACCATTGCTATTATTTACGAACTGATAATTATCTTCAAAGCCTGGTTACCATTGCTATATAAAAAGGATTCTTCGGTTTTGCTCTACGATTCGATTAAATGGATATTAAGATGAGATGCATAAACTGTGGTATATTTCGTAAGGCGGGTTCAAAGGCATATTATGTCAATGCTAACCTTACCCCTGCAAGCGAGACTTGCCCGGTGGTTGAATAATCAGGTATGTACTTAAACTACATTGGAACAATACCTACTATATAACAACAAGACTGCAGGTTTAAAGTCTGACATAGCGGTTCGATTGCATTTGAGCCAGCAAAACGAAATAATAGCGTTTATTTGGGGAAAGGGTGGCAATGCATCAGCAAAAACCCTGCTATGGGCGGCGGTGATTGCCTAATTCCCGTAACTAAAAACGTTCAAATTCAAGTCGCAATCTCATTGTCAAAAACTCGATTACCACAACGTCTAGCGCCATCTCATATCGAAAACCAGAGTTATTTAGTGAATACTTATCTTTATTTTTCTCAGTTTCCTGATCTTTTAGACTCCTGAAACTTTTTTATCTGGAAACTGTAGTATACAACAATTGCAAAAATAAAACAATATTTGCTGCACATTGATTTCGACACCTATGCCGGCGCCCATAGTCCCACTGGTCATGTCATTTATTCTCGGACGACTTATACTCGGTATAAAAGTTTGTTGAAATTCGCCCTAAGAGATTTATACAATGCAAAGATAGTTTTTAAAATCTACAGCAGCTCCAGCAGTTCCATCCTAGGAACTATGCTAGGCATTGACTGCTCACTCTAACTTATAAGGACATTCCCGACATTAAACTCAAACCATTTATTTCAATGAAACTATTTACAAGCACTTTTGAACTGTCAAGGAGACGGTCAGTCAGAAATATGAAGTTAGTTGCCAATTCCAAAGCGTAGTAGGTACCTATGGAGAAGAACGGACAAGAAACTCCGAGGACACTATTTTAAATTTTATTGTTACAAAAATATTAGTGACATCATTTGAATTTATAATTATAAGTATGCGAGAATAACCAGTCCCCTAAGAGATGTCCAGTCTCAACTGACGGGCCTGACGGCGCTCGTTCACGAACATGACGCATGGATCAATTCAGCTCAACCATTTTGAAGGGAGCTAAATGATCCAACACACCTGCCACCCTCAGCGAGACATGAGGTGGAGTTAGTAGAACCCATGACTACCCAGGTTCTAATAAACGGCAGGCGTTCCATACCGTCGAAACGCGGCCCTCATGCGAGGGTCCGGATCCCGTTCATAGTCCACATCCACCATCACATTCAAACGCACTCATGTTCATACTCCACATCCACACCGCAAAAAGATTCATTCATCACGCCTCCTCTTTCGCCCACGTGTATTTTCGCTTGGGAGCTCTGCTGCAGAATGCCAAATTCTCCAGCAATCACCAAAGCAAATATACACGTCACACTGAACGCACTTAGTGTGAATCACCTTGTTTTTATTATTTCTATAACAAATGACACATCTTCTTCTAAGCCGTTGCCCTTTCAAATGTTCTGGCTCGTGCAGGATATCTCGCCTCAGCCTTATGAGATCCCCTACTGACCGGCTGATCTCTGGTAGACAGGAGCGATGCCGTCTGACCAAAGTTTCAGCAAGCTCATAACGGAACTCACGATGCGTCACAGGCAGTTTATCGCGGCGTTTGAGCGAACTCACATACATCACCAGAGCATTGTGAATACTCACATTCAGCAACCTTTTAAACATCTTTATGTACCATTTCACGCCTCTCTTTCGCTCCAACAGATACATGGAGAGTTTTTGATCTTTGAGATCAAGTCCCCCCATGGATGTGTTGTAATCTTTTACACACACAGGTTTCACAATCGTTTTACCGGCCTTAGTTCCAATGTAAGTGTCGGGTCGGTGGTAAGTAGATATAATATTCACCATTTTAGAGTCCATCCATGCAATGATGGAAACGTCTCCACAATGGCGAGATATTATGGTCCCCTTACTCACTTTCCTCGGCACTTTAGCAATGTCACTAGGGACGTTTCGACGACATACACGAAGGGTTCCTAAGCAATCAAAGCCCAAACTCTTGAGGTATCGTGCTAATGATGGACAATTGTAAAAATTGTCCATCACTACACAATGCCCCCGACGTTCAAGACCTTGCAAAAGGTCAAGAACCACTTTCATGCTTTTCCCCCCCAAATTGATACCAAGGGAAGGCTCACCACCGGAAGACTTGCCCGTGTAGATTTGGAATCCAGCCATATAACCTGTGTTGGACTCACACAGTTCATATGACTTGATTCCAAATCGGGCAGCCTTTGACCTTATCGTTTGGACCCAAGACAAGCGATCCTTGAACAAGGTCAAAGACTCGTCGATGGAAATTTCAGGCCCGAGGTTGTAAAGGGATTTGAACTTCTTCCCGAGATGGTCGATGATAGGTGCCAGCTTACTCAACTCGGGCGACAGTTTTGCTGAGGAAGCTTCTGCAGTTTTCGGCAATTGCTGACTTGCGACAGCGGTGTTATCTACAAAATGCAGAAACTTACTCAGCAAAACATACCGATTATAAGACATCAGACGCCTGAACCCCGGTAGTTGGAGAACCTCGTTTTTTGTCCAATATTCGGCTTGGGTCGTCCGCCGGTCGATGGCCATGTACATAAACATCGCGAAAAGAACCATTATCTCGTCTTCATTCGTGTCAGTCCACGAATGAAAGCGAGATGATGTTTTCGAACTCCCTCTAGTACGCGCGTTCTCAATCGTCTGCTGGGCGTAGCGGTTGGTTTCGCGGACGATCAACCTTATAATGTCTTTATCCCATATGTCGACAAAGGCATCATAGGGCGAATCGTAATCTTTCAGTGGTCCAGGGGTAGGTCCTGAGAAATCCTCACGAACACCCCTGAACGACTCAAAGTCCGAAACCCACGCAAACGTAGGCGACGTACCCAGTAGGCGATCGGCTGCGTCATCCATCCCCGTGTCAATCTCGTTTACGAGCTCCTGCATGGGTTCTTCCAACTCCTCAGGGTCGGGAATGTCCTTTCTACACCCTGCTACCTCTAAATCAAACTCTTCGTCGAATTCGTCGTCCAGTTCACTCCCGTCCACCACCTCACTCCTGGGCGCTCTCCTTGACGGGTCCGTCACTCCCGAAGTTGAAGGACGAACTTCAACTTCGGCCGAAGTTGAAGGAGAAGGACGAACTTTAACTTCGGAGTTGGTGAGGGTTACGTCAGAAGTCACGCTAGGGATGGGTGGTGCAGGAGACCACGGCTTCACGAAGAGTGCAGGTGGCTCCGGCAGATCTTGTACCCACCGCCTGACATGCCAAGGAGCCTCCTCCATTAGCTCCTCGGCTTCTTCCTCCGACATGTCCAGAGCCTCCACCCGCTCGACTACATCGAAACTGCAAGCAAGTACAATATTGTAAAAATATAACCAAAATATGAACACGTACCAAGAAGTTACTCTATGAAGGAGCGCTAACTTACCAGAGAGGCACGGCCGGCTTGCTTTGGACACGTCGGATGCGACCACCAGGGGTCTGCTCAACGGGCACAGTATTGCCCTGAACGTTCAGGGTACCACCCGGGGTCGCTTGAACCGGGACTGCATGGAGGCGGCTAAAAAGATAAGAAATACAAATTACTCCACTGAAACTATATAAATATAGTAATACGCTATACAGAAAATACTCACCGCGGTGGTGGGGATGGGGAAAGTTCCGGTACCGGTCGTGGGGCTGCCTCCAGAAACCCCATTATAAGAGGGCGACCGGCGACGCTCTGTTGGGGCGGTCCCCGTTCTGACGGAGCTGGGGTCACGCTGGGCGACCTAGATGTCGAAGACAGCCTCGCCATGCTACAACACCATAATACAATCATTTACTAAATTAAAGGTCAACCATGATCCAAAAAAAAACCATTTATTCTATTTGAGTTCATCCACCTTTTTAGAAGTCGATAAAAAAAAAAAATATCGACATTTATTTTTCTTAGACATGTCAGATAAGAAAACTATATAAAACTAGCTGCCGCCAGCGGCTTCGCCCGCGTGTAATCTTTATAAATTATAGCCTATGTTACTCAGGGTGAATGTAGCTTTCTAATAGTGAAAGAATTTTTCAAATCGGTTCAGTTTCGGAGCCTATTCAATGCAAACAATTTCTATGAATATTTATCATAAAAACATTACGAAACACGGCGGCCACAGGATCAAAATTAGTGCTATAAAAAACTTTCCGTTACTTTTTCACTGACATTTATTTATTTATTTAAACTTTTCGCACTCAAAAAAGAGGTACAAAGGCGGAATTAATACCTTAGGCATTCCCTACCAGTCAACCAAGGGTGGTGAAGAGATTAGATGGCAGGTGCTCTGATTGTGACGAACAAAGAGAAAAAAATAATAGTAATAATATTATATTATATCATAATACATAAGACAAGTTTTACAGTATAAGAAGCTATAAACTTTTGATACATTTACTTACATACAGATTCACTATATATATACCTATAATATTATTTAAATATATATATATATAAATAATATACAAATTATAGTGAGAGAGGTGTAGATATGACTCTATTCTATTTGTTTTGCAAAAAGCTCTGCAATTTCTGCAATTAAATGCATACCGACTGGTGGCCGTCCTGATATCAAGAGGAAGCGCATTCCAAAGAAGAATGGATTGAATATGAAAAGAAGAATGAACAAAGTCAGAAGTATGAGATGGACAGAGTAACGCAGATTCCTAGTGTGTGAAGAACATAGATATTGGAAGTGAGACACAAGATAAGAAGGAGGAGTAGGAGAGTTGAGAACGGAGAAAAGCGTGGTCAAAGCACGCAAACTTCTTCTGTGGCGAATGGACATCCATTCGAGCTCAGGCCTATAAGCTCGTCACATGATCAATTTCCTCAGGTTGAATATGAACCGGGTAGTTGTTGAGTAGGCTGTCGAGCTCCAGCAAAACTGCATTCAAGTCAAAGTAGCACAAGTCACCATAGTCGATGATGTGGAAAATTAAAGTCTGCACAGGCATAGTCTTCGTCTTAGCGGGCAAAAATTTCCTCAGACGATACAGGGATCCGAAGAGTACCGCTGACCCTTTGATTAACACTAGAGACCTAGCGTAAGTGTCGAGTCCAGATGCAAACCGAGATCCTTCACAGTAGAGGTAATGAGGATGATGTTGCCATTGAAGATTAGAGGAGGAAGAGAGCTAAGTGTCACCCTACTCATCATGCGTGAGCTCCCAATTACAATGGCCTGACACTTTGAGGGGTTTACTGACACCCCAAAACTATCAGACCACTTTCTGATGGCATCTAAATCTCGGTTTAAATCCGCTATAGCGTCTGATAAACCTTCAACCCGCTCAGTTGCATATAATTGAAGATCATCGGCATAAAGATGTAACGAACACCGTGAAGACAGTTATTTATAAAATTAATGAAGATGGAAAATAACAATGGAGAAAGAATTCCGCCTTGTGGAACACCAGCATCCAGGTCGCTCCACCTCGAAGAGCTCTCATCAACGCGAACTGACTGCTGACGTCCCCGAATATAAGAAGAGAACCATTTCAGAGGCCCTAGACAAAGTGACATACTATCAGCGATATCGATGATGGAAAAGGCAAAAATGTATAGGACTGACATAAGCTATCGAAAAGCTTATGTCAGTCCTATACATTTATGCCTATTTTTTTTTTTTTTTTTGCGTATTATTACTATTATTTTTTTCTACAAAATGTATAGAACTGACATAAGCTATCGAAAAGCTTATGTCAATCCTGTTGAAAGTCGTTGTAGAAATACGAAACGCTTTCGAAGCGATTGTCACTTGTCTAGGCCCTCAGAGTCTCGGACGAAACCATAAGATGAGAGAGGATAGAAAGGAGAATATTTATCACTTTTCGATAAACTAACACTCAATACGAAATCTACACTTATTTCTCAGTAATTCTGTATAAAATTCTTATAAGATTACTCACCGTTGTCTTCTTGAATTCATAGCGGCAATTTTAAACGACACGCACACACCTAGACGAGTTTTGACAGTATGGCGTCATCGCGTCATACGACCGCAGACAAATTTTGTTTGTTAGGGTTTCGTTTCGTTCTGGTGGTGTTACCAAGAAATTGTTACTAAAATCGGTAAATTATTAATCGATTATTCGAATGATACAGCCAGATCGTGTTGCAAGTGCAAATAAACGTCAAAAATCATCAACCAATGGTAACAATTGTCGCGTGATACCCCATATGTGCCATTGACATTTGGGGTTGTTTTTTTTCGTGCTACCCTATATATTACTTTACTCTATGGTGCTACATAAGAGGTATCATGTGAAATTTGACAAAGAGTGCAGATGTTTGTACAGTCACGGACTTTAATTGATGAGCCACGAGATTCACGAGATTACACGAACTCAAATCGCACGCTCGTAAACAAGATGACAAATAAATTACTTTTAATCGGAAATAGTATTATCCTAGGTTGACTAATAAGTTCTCAATGATAAAAATAAATACAATGTTACATTAAGTTTATCCAATGTATTTGAGACCGACCTCTTTTGAATCATAGCTCATTAACTCGTAATTCTGAAAACAAAACTGAAGACACTGACAGTTGAAATATAGATGTCAGAGACGTTACTTTCGAACTTGTCGAAATGACTATAATTATTTCTCCTTACGCTAACGTTACTATTGCAACAGTAACCTAGCAACGATAGTTTATCCTTACTAGGTTACTGTTGCAAGACCTGCAATTGGTTGACTTTAGGAGTCACTCTGCTGTCAAGTTTGTAGTTCTGGCTCTCAGGTTAGCCAACCTGCAGTGCCGTAATTAGCCTTTTATGCGCCCGGTGCGAGCTGCTATAAAAATAAATAATAGGTATTGTTAGTGGCCCTGATCTGGTCATTTCTGCGCCCCTCCAGGGACTGCGCCCTGTGCCTGCGCACCGCTGGCACCGCCCTAGTTACGGCACTGCCAACCGGTAAAGATGTGAAATATAATTTTCTTCTTCTAATACGAAAACATATCGACTTTGCGTGTCGGGAACCGAATAAACCCGATTTGCATTACACGGCTAAAATACGAACAGTGCCAGGTGGCTCATCAATTAAAGTCCGTGACTGTACTATACTAGGGAACCGTGAAACTGTAACAAAGATTCGAGATTTTTGAACTCGGTGAGGCTGTGAAACGGGATAAAGCAGAACAATTAATATTACAAAAAATAAAACGACATTGTTAGTAGGTACTCCTTTCCACCTATAAATCTTTAACTATATACATAAATGATCAAATATTAAAATTCGCTTTTTGTTTCTGTCTGTGTGACTGCGTTGTTCTTCTAAACTACGCAATGGATTTTGACGCGGTTTTCACCATCATTTAGAGAAAAATTATACTCGAAGGATTATTTATTATAATACATTAATATTAAACTTATATCATAAAGAAATCTCGATATATTGTCAAGTCGTAAAAATCGTGCGAAGCTGAGTGCGGGTCACTCATCCTAACTAATATTATAAATGCGAAAGGGAGTTTGTGTGTTACGCATTTAACGCTAAAACGGCTGAACGGATTTGTATGAAATTTGGCACAGGGGTAGGCACCATGACCTGGAATAGGACATAGAATACTTTTTATCCCGATATTCCCACGGGATCGAGACTTACGCGGGTGAACTGCAACCAAAATATTCATTACGAAACGGCAGGGATGGCGGAGTCAGAGACAATAGCGGAGAGCTTTTAAAATGAATCGCCGCGCTGAATGTCGCAGGTGTTGCCAACTGTATTACGTGATGTTATTTCAGGGCTGCCACGGACCAATTCTAACACGTTTGCAATTAATTATTTAATTTCAATATCATTGTAAAACATTATTATCATCATTTATCATTTACGTGGGACGCAACGTGTGTCGATACTCTTGCGCCATCCCATCTTCCTGGCTCGGCGTGCTGTGCTGGCGCTGCCGCTGCGGCTGCGGAAAACCTCAAGCGGCGAAAGTATAATAGCCTTATAGGCAATTATATTTTCGAGCCGTTTGGGGTTGAAACCTAGGGCCGTGGGGTCCGAGTGCTCATAGTTTATTTAATGAAATCTCGAAACGGCTGTTTGACACTAAGCATTGCCATTCAACGTGGCAATGCTGCCAGTCTCTTGGGTACACTACCAGCCGACAGCGATGGGGAGGAATTTTTCGACGCCATATGTTCGATATTAGTTGTTTATTTGTACAGTTAGTTTTATTTAATATAAGTTAGAAAATTGTTTAGTGTTAGATTGTACATTTTATTTATAATTGTAAATAAAATTCTTAAATATTCAGATAAATGTTCATTCACTTGCCCTTATCCCGATTTATTTGGGGTCGCAACATCTCTTTTTCCTCCATACTTCTCTATTAGTCGTCATCTCGGTAGTCACCCCCTTTCTAGCCATATCATCTTTCACACAATCCACTTATCGTTTCTATGCTCTTCCCTTACTCAAGCCATCCACATTCATACTCTCCTCACGACATTTTCCTCATTCCTCCGCATCACATGCTCATATCATGACAACCGATTTCCACAAGCGACTGTCCGTATTCCATCCCAGGGCAAATAGTTGTTGGGCTTTCTATTAGAAAATTGGCCGGTTAATGGCAATAGGATCGTCCCCTATTACATATTTTACATAAGGGAGTACTTATTATTTTACTACTTATTATTTACTTATTACTCATTAAATCTGGTTAGAGACTATTTGCAGACTTTTTACAGATACACACGTTGATGACACGTGATGTTATGCTATTTTTTTCCCTCGATCTTGTTTTTATTACAAGCTGTATATTAGCTTGCTCTGTTCGTATGTTTCCGGTTACTCCAATTGTCATCCATTTTTCAAGCACTTCCTGGCATCCGATTGAGCTGAAACTTGGCATACTTATATAACTACCAAGACATTTTGAAAAAATGTTACCATGGAACTGGTCTGATGATGGAGCCGGAAGTTGGTCATAGGAACTCGTCAATCAAACTAGATAGCACGTTCGTGTTTGGACTCATTAGCTATGTACTAAAAAAGGCTTTGACATTAGGTGGTGTTAAGGGTCTGATGATGGAGCTGGAAGGTAGCCCTGGGAAAACCCTGTGTTTAGTTAATTAAAAGCTTGTTTCTAAAAAGATTATTAGTTATATTTTTATTCATATAGCGTGCAAAGCTCCTATTCAACACCTCGTTACCTTTCCTAGCCATGTATTGTGATACCAGCTCGTTGTTTCACCTTTTCTAGCTAGTTATTATTAACCTGTTTATACCAAGAGGTATTTGTAATTTCGTGCAACCCACGACATTATAATTGAGTTTTACCTATCCAAACAACAACGCCTACCCTTATCATCCCACTATCAATCATATCAGATGACGTCAGAGCAACGAATGAAGCATTACGGCAAAAATATAGACTACATAATTGTTTTTTTTTTTCATTTGTCATAATTTTATAGTTACCGATACATAAAAATTCAATGTATTATTGTCCCTAAAATTTAATCTCTTTTTTATGTTTTTCTTAGATTCTTGTAATAATTTTAACATGAAGCTAGAAAAAAAGTATTACTTAAAAAATTGGTAAAATAAAGAAGATAAACCAAAAACTTACGGTCCACAGATGTACTTTCAATCACTTTACACTAATTAAAACTTTATTTATTGAGATAGTTATTATTTTATCTGCGCGACAACCCTGACAAGGCGCGTCAGCTGACAGATGGCCGAGTCATAACATTACTGTGACAGTCAGCATTTCTATATTGCCATGATACTTTTTGAAAAGCTGTATATAATAATTTAGTAGCTTATTGTATTGTACACACTAGATACATACCTTTTGTAAGATTGTTGGCAAAGAATTGATATGGCCTTATTACGCGGGAACGATACACGACCATTATCATTTTACGAATAGGTCCTTTATCTACTAAACGTAAAGTACTATAATCTTCCTGCTTAGATTCTTTGGCGTTATATATAGAAAAATGCTCGCATCGAAAAGCCAGATAGTAAAGCCAGATAGTAAAGCCAGATAGTAAAGCCAGATAGTAAAGCCAGATAGTAAAGCCAGCGGCCAGCCCGCCGGTTGAACGCGTCCCAAAGGGTCATGGCCATTAGGCTGGCCCGGGGATACCGCACGGTCTCTCGTGAGGCGGCGAGCCTCCTTGCCGGATTACCGCCATGGGATCTGGAGGCGAAGGTCCTCGCGCACATCTGGGAGTGGCGCGAGGAGATGAAGCGCCGGGGCGTAACTCCGCTGCCGCGAGAAATCGCGGCACAGCGGACAGAGCTCCGGCAGGATCTCATGGCGGCATGGAGAGTGCGATTGTCGCAACCCAGTGCTGGGCACGCCACAATTGCGGCGATAAGTCCCCTCTTTGAGGAGTGGTTGGAGAGGCGCCACGGCGTCCTCACCTTCCGCCTGACGCAGGTCCTCACCGGACATGGCAGCTTCGGGAGGTACCTGTGTAGGATTAGGCGGGAGGAAACGCCCGGGTGTCACCACTGTGCGGATCGTCCGGAGGACACGGTGGAGCATACGGTGGAGATGTGCCCTGCTTGGGCGGAGCACCGCCGTGTCCTCGTGGAGGCGATTGGCGGCACTGACCTCTCGCGTCCGGCCCTGGTCCAGGCCATGGTACGGAGCGAGAGGGCATGGGAGGCGGTCACCTCCTTCTGCGAAGCAGTGATGCTCGCGAAGGAGGAGGCGGAACGCGTGAGGGAGAGGCAAGGGCTGCGCCCTCACGCCCCTAATCGCCGCCGCTGGAGACACCCTGGGCGTCGGGAATCCCAGGCGGATTCCCGGCCACCATAGGCGCGGGCTTGCGGACGGCGAGCAATGGGTAGCTCGCCGTCCGATAAGGACCAGGCCCGGGTCGATGGCGCGTCGTGTTCCACGCGCGCCTCAAAGAGATGTCAGCACACCTGACGGGGTCCGTTAGGACCGATGCCTGCCGGGGTTGCGGAATAGTCCGAAAGGGATACCGGGACCCTGGCAACAGGCAACTGAAGGAACACGGGTGGGTTTTAGTCAGTAAGAGTCTGACACGCCCTTCCGCTCCGCCCAGAGCGGGAGAAGTCATTTGATGATTTCCCACCCAAAAAAAAAAAAAAAAAAAAAAAAAAAAAGATAGTAAAGCCAGATAGTAAAGCCAGATAGTAAAGCCAGATAGTAAAGCCAGATAGTAAAGCCAGATAGTAAAGCCAGATTGTAAAGCCAGATAGTAAAGGGAAACAGGAACAGTAGTGTAGACTATGCACATGCACTAAATATTGGTCAAGAAGTGTCAAGAGATTCTGAACCATGTGCGGTGCAACATAACCCTCAACTTGATCTGCCCTCCACTTACAAATTGTACAAGGATATTTTGGCGCGTGGCCCAAAATTGGAACTAACGCCGCCGCCATACTGTTTTTTTCAGTGTTCATTTCATCAAACAATTGCACAAATGTTTACCGACTGCGACCCCTGACAACATCATTCGAGCTACAAAAGATCCCTGCACTCAGTAAACTGCCCTGCAAATGATTGTTACAAACAGTCCATTAAAGTATGTACAAAGTGTATCTAGTAATTAGCAACTGTGTAATTACATTGTTTGGTTTAAATCACAGTTAGCAGTCTTATGCGACAACTTCCTCGCTTTTTAGCTAAAAGAAATACACACAGACGTTCTGATTGACCAAGATAACTAAGTCGAGGTGACGTATTAAGGCGCGATATCGCGCCTGTTTGCGGGAGCCTTTAGTTTACTTAGATGTAATTATAACGCTTTCTTTTAAATGCGACTAACTTATGGACGTTTAATGTGTCTAACAGGCTACATCAGAAAGGCGTAGGTACATACAAAAAAATCTAATTTTTTTTTTCAGACAAACTATCAACTTTAAGAGAAATTTCACAAGAGTAAAAGTTGTCAGGAATATCATAACGCGTCATATAAAAAAAAATCGCATCGATATTGGAGTTTTGTTGCCTATGTCCACAAATTTTCAGTATGGGCCCACTGTGCGGCGTTTCGGCCTTTTTGTCCCTGCGGACATTTTTCCTGCACTCAGGGCAATGCCAGGCAGAGACTACGGGGCCCTTCGTAGGGAGGGCGACACACACTCGGAGATAAGATACGCTGCACTGTGAACACCTAGCAGTGTCAACCGCTGACACGAATTTACCGCATCCACCGCACTTCACCGCCATCGCCATTCTTATTGCTAGAATGAATTCAAAAAACCTCTCTAGTGTGACACCCAAAGTTTATTTACTTTGAACAGCTGTTAATGTTCGCAAACTTATTTTATATAAAATTGAGGGTACTTATGTTTTGGTTTGGAGATTTTAAAATTGGTTTATGCAGTAACTAGGCACTTTAGGGGCAATCACAAGGCCTTACTACTCTGTATATGTTATATTATGTTGTTAAACACTTGATTAAAAACTTTCCAGACACTTTATCGACTTTATTTTTATTTTATTTATTTAAAAAACTCAGACTACGATCCCACCAGTAGAAACGTCAAAACGTCAATTCCCAAACCTAGATATTACTTATAGCGATAAGACTGCTTATTTTATCTCCTGTTTTGTTAAATTCGATTTATTTTTCCGTTTATTTGATGTGCAATAAAGAGTACTCTTTTCATCTATCTCGCAGGAAAAACTTCCCTGTGCGTGACCAGCCACGAAATATTACGAACATTTATACCAATATAAAAACTACTTCGTTGTCCGAACTTGCCGCCCGTATGTCAGCGTCTGGGGGTAAAAGCCGACCTGTGTACCTACCCCTCCAGTGATTGATTGAGGTAACGGTCCGGTGCAAACAAACTACTTTATATTACGGCCTTGTTTTGGTAGAACCACCAAAATTGAACCTCTACTTAGTAAACACGGTTTTGGTAAAGGTATCCGGCATTTTGGGGATATTTTACCTATTGTTTTGTTACCATACAAAACAATGGTTGCATAATAACTGTGATGAAAGCGTTTTTTTTTTTTTTTTAATCAAACGTATAATTTTTATTTTTCGCGATTTGAAGTTTACTTACATTACCGTCCCTACTTTTCCCTGCGAATCGGAAAGATTGACTATTTATACATATTCTAGTTAAGACAACCTTTTTGATGTGAACACCTTGGGGGTAAGACCTTGGCGTTTGCCGTCACGACATCTCGTATGTCGTGACGGCAAACGCCATGATGCTCTCTCATGCCGTTATACTCCCTCTCCGCCATGTTTCACATCTGCCAGGCGCATCTGAAGGCTATATTTTGTTTTAAAGAATTATTTTTCCAGCCTGACAGTTTTATATTTTTGTGCAGAATTGATTTCTTTCTAACAATCACTTACTACGTTTAAACGACGCTATAATAAAAACTTTCAAGGCAGCAATCCAGCATATCTTGATCCCTATTCGTAACGCATCAAGTTATACTGGGAATACCTAATAATCTTTTCCAAGCCAATATAAGTTGGACCGTAAACATTCTGCCGTCGACTTTTGTTGTAGGGAACCCTTCTCCCGTATTCGCTGTAATAAAACCCTCGTTGTTTCCACTCCGCTGTACAAATCGGTTTTTGTAAGGTAGTTGAAAGCTCTGATAAAAAGGTTAGGTACATACGTAGGTACCGATCTTACTTGTCTGACTGTTAAATTATTCAGATATTTGCATAGGACCGTGTACTAGTTTCAATAGAATCCCATGAAGAGCTACCAATTGTAAGTGACACCTTCTTTTTCGGTATGTCTGTACTTGTCTTTATTACATCACGCCTGTCTTCCTCGAAGGGTTGAGCAGCGGTCTACATAGTACACCCACATTTCGCCAGTTAGGTTTAAGTCCCACGTAATAGGGGTCGAGCCTATTGCCATCAACCGGGCACAAATCCAGACTCCGGGCTGCTACTGAGAAATTCCAGATGGAATAACCCAATATCACTTTACCCGACCCGGAATTCGAACCCAGGACCTCATGCTCAGCAGTAGCGCTTGCGACCACAAGACCAACAAGGCAGCCTCATCTTTATTTAGATAAATGTACTATTATAGTACAAATACCCTTTTAGGATTCTGTTTTCATATAGTGCCAACTGTCTGTCTGTTTGTTTGTTTATATACCTGTTTGTCTGTCACAGTACTGTATCTAACTAACCTTTTTATGTAGTTATGATTTGTCTCAATATACGTATTTCTAATATCTCTATCACGGCAAATACATATAAGACTAGCTGCTGCACGCGGCGTGGACTCTAAAATAAAAGTACCGTATAGTGAAAAGCTGTTTTAATGACATTACACTTTTACAGACACTTCAATTTTATTCATTTGTATTGTATAGGTAAACTATAACAGTTGTGATGAAGCCACGAGGCCAATTTGCACCAACATCTCAAGAGTTATCAACTTATTCTTCTACAGTTAACTTGCATCTCTTTGTAACAAAAGATCCTCTTTGAAACCATTGCTTCTATTGTTTCAGACGAGGAGTTGGTGTTCAGAGACCGATGGGGAGGCCTCACGCTGTTCAACGTCAAGAACTTCACCACCAGACTACTCATGAATAACTCTACTTTCGTAAGTAGTAAGAATTTATAAGTTTAGATATATACAAGGAAACTACCAACTTAAATTGTCCGTATATTCAAATCCCAACTGTTTTAATTTGACAGTATGAACTGGCTATAACACGGCAAATTAAGTATCTATAAATATTAGTTGCGCGTTACACGTTGAGCTGTTGGTCCCGGCTGTCATATGTAAATCTTTGACAGTTGTTACAGGTCGTCAGAAGCTCGAAAGTCTGACAACCAGTCTTACCAAGGGGTATCGTGTTACCCAGTAACTGGGCTGTGGAGGGCAGATAGGCAGTCGCTCCTTGTAAAATACTGGTATTCAGCTGCATCCGGTTAGACTGGAAACCGACCCCAACATTGTTGGGAAAAGGCTAGGCAGATGATGATGACATTAGAAATTAAAGTCGCCGCTCCACAGCAGCCCACGACTATATAAGCTATATAAGCTACACACATGTACTTATCTTCGCTTAGTATGAAAATGTAAGCGGGATCGCCCACTGCGACACACGGCTACGCTGTGCACGGATGCGTGGCTGGCAAACAAATGAACCGCGCCGCTAACGTGGCAAACCTCTCCGTGCACATCCTACAGTGGACGAGCGATTTTTTGCCGCAAATACTTATGCCTGTAACTTGCACGAGAGTATGCAAGTTGTTTGCATGCCATCGTGCCTTCAACTTATTAGTAAATGTCACAGCCATGCAAGCTGGTTTGCAGACTTTAAATCTTTGTTTTAAGTTACAGACATGAGTATACGATTTTAATAGCTTCAAGGTAACCTTGTCAGGTTACTAGTGGGTATAAAATTAAATCTCTAGCCAGGGAACATCAAATGAACTTGGTGAGTTTATTAGTCATTCAAAAACAATAAGTACCCTCCATTCGGGCCTCGCCGCGGTCGGGAAACAAAGCTGTTTCATCCCAACATCTTGGCCTAATTATATTCCAAGAGTTTTTAAAAGCATACTTTACGGTAGATATAGGCAAGCATCCTGTATCATAACTTGATTTCCTCTTTAGTAAACCTGTTTTCCTCCACAGTTAAGTGGTTTCTCCTACATTTAAGTGGGAATTCCTTTCTACCGCAAGGAAGTCCGGGACACATTATCGCAATTAAATTCAGTTGTGATGAAAGCATAAGATAGTGCAATCTTTTTAATAGCCTCTTACGACGCTGACGGAAATAGACAATAAACAGAAAAAAATACGGATCATAGAGAAGTCGTAAAGTAAAGCCGTATTTTCGGGTCGGTTCGCAGACATTTTTCATTCATTTTTTATTTGATTTATTTATTTAATTACAACGGTTGTGCAACCAATTACAGTAACTAAAATTATAACACATACAAAATAAGAACATGAACACATAACGGTTAACCATACTTTCATGAATTCCTCTCACAGTACTTCTGACATAACAATAAAATCTTCGTCCATCCATCCGCAAACAGATCGCCTGTTGGGTTAGCATCCAAGAGTTCACTAAGCGCGGCTAAGCATGCGAAGAATTGGCGACTTAGCACGTGCAACCGTACGACACGGAGGCACAGAAAATTCTTCTTATTTAGTCTTGTGACGGAGGCACGGCAAACAATCTGTGCCTTCTACCCCGGCAGTAATTGTTTGGGACAAAGAAGCGTGCCAGCACATCAATCAAATCAGGAGCGTCATTAAATAATGCAAGTAGCTTGCATGGAATTGTGCCATAATAAATTCTAATAGGAGTAGAAGTTAACATGGGTTTGTCACAGTGTACAGTTTGAGTACTTTTATGCGGCCTACCAAAATTGTCCTTTCTTTGGTATTGTTCGTCGATTCGTTGAGCTCCTTAAGTACTGAGTTTTGCTACACGATTACTGTCAAATGCGTGCAATGGAATTGGACAGGGGCCCTACCATCAACTTTTAAAATACTTGCCAAGTACATGACAGGTCAACTTAGCAGGCTAACCTGACAGGTTTTCTATTTGTACCATGAGCATTTCCGTCTGACCTGCAATGTATCAACTTCAGACCTGCTACGTAACCGTTGACCGGTACGCCATATTATAAACAAACGTTCGGAAATACTTTTTCGCAATGTTACCGGTTTTACGGTTTTAAAGAACTACATTAAATTAATTGAATAACAGTTTATAATGATCAAGAGAATTCTAAAAAAAACTATTTTTCGTAACAAAATATCTTATTTAACACGATTATGACACTGGAGACCCTTTTAGATACTTATGAAAATAATCTTGAAAAATACCAAAGTTATTGCTATTTTCGAACGACTATCCTAGCCATTAAGTATAAAAAATTATAGTTTTTGATTGCTTGTCAGTTTGACTCTAGTGATGTTACTTAGTCACTAACGGTCAGGCACTCGATTGTTCCGATTATGTAATTCAAGTACTCAATTCAAGTTGAATCTAAGGAACTACCTTAGATTCAACTTGAATTGAGTAGAGGGCAGACTAGAGGGAGGTTTCCAACAGCTTCGCACGCTTGAAACGCACACAAAAAAAACAGAGAAAAGAATCATAACCCGATCCAAAATACAACAACCGTTCCATATTGATACATTGGGGTTTAAGTCAGTGACATTCGGGTAAGATTGGCTTTGTTCGACTTTGTAAAAAGCGCATTCTCCACATTCCACTCTCAATCTGATAATCAATGATGATACGATGATGATTTTAATGACAAATTACAAGTTATCAACAGAAATCATTAACCCACAGTACATATACTTTCACTCTTATTAAAACTCTTTGACTCTACACAACATAGTATTTTGGTACCTTGAGAGAAAATGAAATCGAGTTTTTATTTTATACACTGCAGTAACGAGATAAACAAAATTTAGCCGCATCACTATCTGACACTGTCAGAAAGACAAGTCAAGTCAAGGGACAACAACACTTCATTATTTAATTTTTTCAGTTTCTTTCGAATTGCATCAATTTCATATATTTCTTTTTTTCCTGTGTGTTATTGAAGAATTATAATTAATATGAAATCTTCAAGATGGTACAGCATTTACTCCAGATGGATGTTGTGTTATTTGTTCTGTGAGATTCCAACGCAATGTGCGAAGACATAGTCCGAATCTGCAGATGTGCGGTGAACGCTTTTGTATCAAATGCACGTCGTACAAAGATGAGAGGTGGAGCCTGGAGGAGCAACCTGCATCTTTTTTAGATGAAATATTATATACTTCGAAGTCGTCCGACGTTGAAATTGATACTTACAGTAATAAAAATGCTTTGTTTACATAATGTGATTTTTGCTTTCAATAACCGTTTAAAACACCCTACGTTCCTATTATACATTCCTACGTTCATACATTCCCACGTTCCCAGGTAACTACTATACATTACGGAACAGTGCACTATTTTACTAAACTACAAATATCGATGAAGGTTGGCCTACTCACTAAACATTTTTTAAAGTTATGATCGTATTTCTCAGTAACCTCGTTAGACGAAGTATAATTATTACTACCACTGTAATCTAGAGATCATTATCAGAGTACATATTCACAAATGAACATGTACCTACTTACGTATTTTATTCGAAACTAAAGAAAACAGTTCACTAAAAGTAAGTTTTACACGCCTGCTTAATATGACTGCAGGGCAGTTCAGTAGTCGAGTGTTTACATGTCAAAAAGGACTTGATGGTACAGCTCAACGCAGGTCAGACCAGTGAAATGTTGCCACGTGACCACTGACCGGCTTTAGTCACGTGATCGCTGGCTTGCCTGTTATTTGACATGTTCACGGTACAAAATAGCCCGACAGTTCACTTTCCGTCGAAAATTGACCTGCTATAAGAGTTCATGGTAAGCCCCCCAAATCTGTGTGGTTCTTTCCTCAAACGACCATCTCGTATCTCTAAATGGCCTGACCAAGACTATGTCTGGACTTTAAAACTGACTGTGAGCTCTGAGTTTGTTTCGGTCTTTCTTGTCAGAGCAGTCGGGCGGGCAGAGCAGCATAAATAAAGAAACAATACCACAGAATAGTTCAAGTACAGAAGATTCACTCGGCAAAATCATTTAAATAAATAGCGACTCTTGTTACGACACAATAAAGTGCAATTCAGGTCGCACAGCCCCAATTACCTACAGATAAATTCACCTAGAAGTTGCCTCTCTTTCAATCGCCTACCTTTTATATCTTCTGACTATGTTACGCCCACTAAATTGGCCCGACAAGTCGAGTCCGCCGCGCACTTGTAGCTTCATACCTAAAATGCGGAGTGCGCCTGGCCTGGCAATACCATAGATTCTTAAAAATAATGCTTAGTAATATAATAAACCAAACCTAAAAATAATCCATTTATTTATTTATTTTACACCAAGCAACGAACTATTTTCGCCTTTACGTACGAAAACTTGGCAACACGTCGAAAAGACGTATTGAAGAAAACGTTCCCTTCGCTCTCGTTTCCTTTGAGTTACGTTCAAAGAGTAGCTGGTATCAGTAAATACGATCAAACGATAACGTCAAACATTCTTAGGTATACCTTCAAGGGTGTGTTCTTTGGAAATTAAACAAGTACATTGTTTAAATAAAAACATTTTACAAAAAAAAAACAATAACAATAAAGTGAAAAATAACTTTAATTTCGGAAGTCGGTGTCTTTGCTTTTCAATTTTCGTTTTTTGCCACCGACTTCCGAAATTCACTTTTTATTTGTGGTACCTACCCCACACAAATTCGAATACCACTACCTGCTATGTTTATAACAGTGACAGAGTCAAATAATTTATGTCGTCTACAAAGACGAAGTGGGAAAAATACGTAATTATTGAAGCTAACTCAAAAACTACGACTAATAAAATTTATGAGACTATCTCTGAAGCATGACCTACCAAACAAAAAAAGAATCATCAAACTCGATTCATGATTGGCGGAGTAATCGCGTAACATAAACATAAAAAAACAAAAAACATGCAGACGAATTGAGAACCTCCTCCTTTTTGAAGAAGTCGGTTAAAAAGAAAAAAAAATTGAGCATAAGACCGAATTCGATTCCTAGATCGGACAAAGTTTTATTTGGGTTTATTTTTATTTCGGTATTTATTAATACCATAAGCCCACTAAAAAAAAGGCTGTATTTAATGCCTGATGTATTTGCTACTGTATAGGGTGCGTTTTTCATTATCATATAACAGCATAAAAAATATTTTAAAGTTTTATTGTTTTACCTGTGACAAATAAAGTCAACTTCAGATTAGTTTTATAAAACCTCCATCCTCTCATGCTTCGGGTAAATAGCTTCATAACCTCGCAGTCAGCTTACGTCGCGATGCAGAAATAGCGTGCAGATAAGAAACACGTTCGATCGTGCCACAGATACTCAACCCGCTGTCGGAGGAAATGAGACTGCAACGATACGGCGGGTACGTGACGATCTCAGATAACATTTAGGTATAGGAACCTAGAGATTCCCAAGAAAAGTATGCGCTTCGGGGATCGTCGTCTATCTTCGGAAATACGAATGCCCGATGCTGAGATCCCATATAGAGCTGTTACAACCATGGATTCCATGGTTGTAACCATGGAATTACTTGTACGCAGCCGTTCAGCTTTCGGAAGCATGCGCGTCATTTTTACACGTCTTTATTCTTAGAAAATGTTAAGAAACAAATTTAACAGCAGTGTGGGGAACACCTTTATTCAATAGACATAAAGTTGATTATGCTTTGACACAAGTTCGTGAAAAAAATCTCTTCCATTCCAATGTAAATTGAGCCTAAGCCTAGAAATAAATAAATTGGTTTAGTTCACAAGCAATATGTAAAAAAATCTTACTTGAACTAAGTCGCTGAAAAATGGCCCTATTCTTTATCCACAGAATAAACAGCCACACATATGTTACAAAGGCATTGGATAAAGTTGATACGTATCTCTCATATATTATATTATTTGTCAAAGTACTGTTTGAGCACAAAGGTAAATCTGCGTGCGATCGGATCCGTTCTTACGAAAGCGATATATTTTGTATATCTCATCTGCTAGGGCGTATTTTTTTTTTTTTTTTTTTTTTTTTAAACGTTTATAAGAAGGTGATTGTCACACCGAAGCGTAACGTGGGAACTTTAAGAAATAATGAAATAAAATAAAAATAAACACAGTATTTCTGTAGCTGATTGGTTATTTTTGGCAATTTAAGCCATTGTTTGTACATGTACACCCTATTTGGTGTAATTCTAGAATAATATTGTTTTTTTTTTTTTCATTTATTCATATTTACGGAGGAGCTCGTGGCTAAGTAATCACAGCTGCACGGGTCGATCCATCAGGTTAAGCTACGCCGGGTTGTCCCGTGGATAGGTGACCGGTCTTTACATACCGAGACTCCTCCGTGTCTCGGAAAGCACGATCATTCGTGGATCTTTGGCAGTCGTTACGGGTCGTCAGAAGCCCGAAAGTCTGATAACCAGGGTTACCAATCGTATTACCCAGTTACTAGCTTGTGGAGGTCAGGCAGGTAGTCGCTCCATGTAAAATACTGGTATTCAGCTGCATCCGGTTAGACTGGAAGCCGACCCCAACATAGTTGGGAAAAGGCTAGGTAGGTTGAATAATTAATAATTACCTAATTATTAATTATTCAACACTTTGTATTTCATAACTTTTAATCCAACAAATAGATTGGATATTGTTTAAATGATTGATGAGTTTAGCATTAACACATCTGAAACACGGATAAATTAATGAACAAATTGTTCAGCAAAATGTTCATTATTTTAATATGAATAGAAGTAATTTTATGTGTAACACTTATTATTGTATTTATGCCAATGAATTATAGAGGTTTTAAACTGAAATTAGTCCTCTGCTCTCCGCCATTTTTTACTACTTGCACTTTTTTATACTGGTAGTCATTGTCAAAGAAAACCTGACTTTGATGATGATGAAGTTGCACGGGATGGATTAAAAGATTACATAGCGACGAATTCCTGGCAGTGAATGATGATATAACCTTTCTCTTCAATTGTCGGTTAAAATTTCGAGATTTGCTGGAACAAAACTTTTGCCTCACAATTTATCAGAAGGAACGAGTAGATGACATTTCAACTTGATAGGTAAAGGAAATTATCTGTAATTCGTTTAAAGAATCCATTTTCAGATTTCTGCAAATGAAACTAAAAGAATTTCCATTGTTCAGCACTTGCTACGGTGTAACACACGCCCAAACTCAAAGTCGATCACACGCACCAACATAAAACACTTGATACAGATTTATCAGTATTTTTCGTAAACGAAAAGTGTGTTGTATTGTATTCTTTGCTTTATTGTATTGTATTGGATGTATTGGTTCTCGGTGTACGCGTGCTGAACGGCTTAAGTACTTTCTGTTGAGAGCAGGAAGCTCTTCGGGGATTTATTGATCGAATATTTTATTGTATGTCGGGATTTCGGGAACTGATAATGTTTTTGTATGGAAAATCTTACACCAGAAATGCGTTACTCACATAATGGTGGCTAGAAGGTTTGGCACCCCTGCTAATGTAACTTTTTCATCATTTTTGTATCTAGAAACTTAAGAATTGCAGCCCTTTTACATAAGTTTGTTCCTAGTTCTAATGTTTGAATTATAATTATGTGTTATTATAAAATAGAGCCAAAAACATTACATGGTATAACCAATTCAGTTAGCTAGTCCCAGGTCAGAGCCAATTTGATAAATCCTATTCCAGGTACAGGCATATAACAGGCTTTCACAAAATGAAACAGCAACTGCTTCCATTCCTAAAACATTTTACGTAATCGATGTTAGTGGAATACGCAAATATTCAAATAAAATAAATCATATTTGTGTATAATGAACAATTTGATCAGCTTTCTGTATTTTGTTAGAAAGCCTAGACTAGTTATCATATAAATAAGATTTATTATTGAATCTAGTTGTTTATAAGGCCTGGCCTGCACTGCGATAAAAAATCGCGCGATATTTTTTTTCGCAATTCTGTAACACATTGTATCTTATGTATAGACTATTCGCGCGAAGTGACGCGACAATCGAGGTGTATGCTACACATTTCTTCGCCAGTTATGTTCAAGCCCCATGTAATGGGAGTTTATTGAATTTGCCATAAACCAGCCACGAATTTTATTTTTATTTTTTTTAGTTGCAGGATTAGTCCTACTACTGTTTCATGCTATTAATATTCGAACATAATCTTAATTATTTAATAAACCTTCTTTTCAGTCGACGATAGCACTGCACAATAACGTGACGTTGGTACTGCCAAAAGTTTTAAGTGAAAATCCGTGTGACTCACACCTGTTTTTCCGTTCCGTTTTAATATCCGTTCATTTCATTATGTATTCAGTGTGCGGAACTACAACACATGTCTGCCAGCGTTGCTCCGATATTTTGGCGCCAAACTGTCAGCTTTATTCAATATGGCGGCCATCGAACTACGTGTCTGTGGTGCGAACATAAATCTTTATTAAACTTGCTTATATTCTTAGCATATTCACAACGAGTATATTATTTTCTAACTTATTTTGTTTGGTACAAACAAGGTAACAATATCACGAATTTTCGCATTCATCATACCCTGTTTGGCATGATTGTCTAATCTTTGTAAGAATATAACCTACGGTTTGAATAACATCCAAAAGTTGCTTCAAATCGCACAAATTTTCTTAAAATCTAAATCTCAGTACGCTATTATTATTTCTTTGCTATACTCATACCCATGACAGTCTGTTGCTAAGACTAGATGTGACGCATCTAGATACGACCAGGTATTGAGCCTATTGTGTATTCGACCTCGGAATTCTCTTACCGGGCGGTAAAGCAAGTTGGGAGAAGCGCTCACCGGCCGCTGCCACGGCACCGCTCCCTTCGCTCGCTCGGCTCGCTCGCAGTTTATCACAGCCCTAACCTAAACCAATTGGCCAGGGTGCCCTAGCTTATTTACTGCGACCGATTCGGTATAAGAAGCCAAACCAAATGCTTATTTTGCCTGTATATAAGCAATTCTGCATTAAGTCTAAACGTGGGCAGCAGTTTTGTTAAACGTAACGCAATGACAATCCTGCTAAACGTTGTTCAGCGGGTTTACATAACGGAGCTGTTTTGTAAAACAGCTGGCAGTTATGTAAAACAGCGTATTCTAGAATCTATCTGCGACATATATATAGATATTCCTTCATCATCCACAGCCCGACTTCACCCACTGCTGGCCATACGCCTCTCTTTTCTGAATCTCCTTAATTTTTCGTAATTGCACCAACACTGTTTGTCCCTGCATCGCCCAAAGGTTGACTAGTAGAAAATGCGTATAGCATAAAGTCCGCCTCTGTAAATTCATGTGTGCGTAAAGTTTTTAATGAATAAATAAATACAGCAATTACGAGGTCGACCATACAAATAAATAAATCTCTTCTGAACTTCATAATCATTAATGAATACAAAAAGCCTGAATGCTGTCCGTTCATGTGATGTCGTTAATGTAAGCCACAGAAATAATTAACGGTATTTTAAACGAGGAGGCACATTAATGGTGACGATTTAAAATGTAGCGCTTAAATGTTCTCGGTCTCTTTGTGGGCTCGCATCAATAAGCGTCGGTAAAATACAGCGGCCATGTCTGATTGAAATTATAAATGGACATTATATACCCTTAATTGTACTTTATTGAATACAGTAAAGTATTCATAAATGTAGATAGGTAAGCTTATGAACTGTACAGCACGTCAAAATAAATTATGTTTTAAAACTATATAATTTCGGGGTTTTCTATCTGACTACTCTGAAAAGAAAGACTGAAACAAACTCAGAAGTCACAGTCTCTTTTAAAATACATACATATTCTTGGCCAGGCCATAATGAGGACCAGGGGATTGAACCGGGATCATTTGTTGAAATAACAAATAACTTTCCCAAAGGAAAATATAAGCAGGGTTGTATATAGCGCGAACCAGTCACTCCCATGTACGTAAATGAGCTGCGAGACTTCGGGCTGCCACTAAAACATTCCTGCTATTATGTACTACGTACCAACCCTAACTTCATAAATAGTCTAGGAGCTAGCGCGTGCTACACATTTATCAACAATAGACGGCCATGCTGAAATATAGCAAGCTTAGTGTACACGTTGGATATAGCTGCTATATCAAACTAGTTGATTTGTTGCCTCGGCTGTTAGGCGAATGGTGTCGCAAGTAAGGTGGTGAAATGGTAATGTGATTCGTGATGTTGAGGCGTAGGATGGTGGCACACGGTCTATAATTGACGTCATATTTTGTGGTTTTAAGAAAATACTTCCCGCCGTCTCTTTTTTAGCAAGTGTGGTAGTCATGCCTTCTCTGTATGACAAGAAGTATTGGCCCAGCTGTGGGATAGTACTAGCCTCGTATTTTTAAGAAAAAGTGTTCCATTGTGTCTCACTTTCACGTTTCTGTAGTATCAACCCTTTTAGATTCACAGGAACTAACCCTTATACAAACTTTATTCATCATATGTTTTAATATACAATCTAACACTAAAATTATATACCCTTATACTAGCAAAATAGATTCGCGAAGAAGAAATAGATGTGGGTTCAAGACAACTGTGATAAGGGTTAGATTCATCTATTTACTGTAATTACCTTGAGTATGAGTCACAAAATATAGGAGTGTGCTTCTGTCAAGGGTGTTGCGCCCTTTTTTCTCCATCCTTAATTTTTGACAAATCCCGTAATTAAAAAAATTCAAAATCTAGTCGCAACCTTAACTCGGCGACAATCTATGCCCAAAACTTGTCAAATATGAAGGTAAATTATAGGTATTTTGACAGATTGAGACAAAAATTAGAGTGTGTGACAAAGTGAACGTTCTAAAAAAAGGGGAAAGGGGGGGGGGGCGTCCGACCTAATTTCTTGTTGACTTTCAAAAGTGTCAGTACAAATAAATTACTTACATATCACAGAACGTCTCCTGAATGAAACATTCCATTTACGTTTTTTATACACAACTTTCCTGGGTGCAGATAATCATAAATAAACAAAACTCACTCCGTCCCACTCAATGTGAGGCACTCAAAGGCAAACATTTAAAGATAAATCGTTGAACAGTCGCGGCACTACGGAGGTGTCAAAAAGGCAACTCGTCACAAGCGCCCATTAATTTGCCGGAAACAATGTGGAGTTTAATGGCTCGTGAGTTCTGTTGTCGGGTGACGAGCGTGTATTTTATTTAAACTTTATTTTTATTTTTTTAAGCGGAGGGTAGATTGAGTTATTTTTACACTTTTTGAATCGGACTCGAAGAATGCTTGTCAATGCACACAGTTGCGGTTTTAAAACCTGCGGTTACTTATACCACAGTAATCTATGCCTGCTAATGTGATTTTTTCAATTTGGATGGAACTTTAACGTTCATTTGGTGAAAAGTCAACCGATGACGAGCGGCGTCGCCTGACTTCGCATGACACATCTGAAGACGCCAAAAACAACAAAAACTGTCGTCTGGAAATATATCTAAAAACGTAAAGTTAAGTGACGTTCAAGCGTCAAAATCATTACCTAACTAAAGGTAACTTTTATAAATAAATCGGCTGATCTGAGTGAAAACACAAAGTTACAATCATTAAAATATCATTTGTGCTGAAAGAAAACATCTCGAGAAACTGACAGATCGAAAATTCCAATGAGCACACGTGATGTATAAATTATTATTAATTTTTTCAACAACGAAGCATCATGGATTTACCCTGCATATTAATATTTATATCTCATTTATCTCTGATTTCTTGCTGCCACTTCGATGTGCGTGTGGATTGAGAGATCTTTTCGAAAAACTCTTACAATCCCAACCAAATTATAAGAGGATTTAGGAAATAATTGTGAAAACTTCATAGTAAGGTATAAAATTTGTGAAACCTAAACAAAGAAAGTTAGAACTCATTAACTGGATCTCTCAATCTATACAACTGAAGAAAAAGCCATAACGCGTATCCAAGAATATACTGCCTATGTATTTATAATTTGCATTTTAATTAATTGTGAAGGATTTGTGAAAGCTGCTAAACAAAATTTCGATTCGTGTCAAAGCCACGTTTAAGATTAATAACGGTTTATATGGATCACTCAGAGTGGACAATTTTCAATTGAGTGATCTTGTAAAACACGATCTAATACTGAAAAAGTATGAATAATTATCATGTTTATTGCAAATTATGCTTCTGGGAAAATTTGTGAAACAAAAATCGTGATTGAAATCTTACTGGTTCAAGAGAAAATGAAAATCTTGTTTTTGTCGATCGTCCCAACTGAGAGATCATTATTTTGAACTATATTTAATAAACCAAAACTTATAGGTAGAAGGTAGATTCATCAGAAATTGTGAAAAATGTTGTACTAAAAGTTGACGAATCAATCGTCCCTGTAAGTGTTATACTTAAAAAGATAAATATTTTTTTATATTCCTTGAGGAAAACGTTGAGTAGGGTGACCATATCGCCAGTCGGAATCATTACCGGTACAATTCAAATTATGATGCACTTTAAACGTTTTTATGTAAATTAAAAAAAAGTTATTTGTTTTTGGTTACCTTAAAATTACTGAACTTTTTGTGTGTAAGAATTATAACTAACTTTGCAGAAACTTGTCATTTAAAACGTAACGTTATATTATTTAAATTATGTAGTGAAACCAGACACAAATTACTTGTATAAAAACGTTTAAAGTGCATCATAATTTGAATTGTACCGGTAATGATTCCGACTGGCGATATGGTCACCCTACTCAACGTTTTCGTCAAGGATTATAAAAAAATATTTATCTTTTTAAGTATAACACTTACAGGGACGATTGATTCGTCAATTTTTAGTACAACATTTTTCACAATTTCTGATGAATCTACCTTCTACCTATAAGTTTTGGTTTATTAAATATAGTTCAAAATAATGATCTCTCAGTTGGGACGATCGACAAAAAACAAGATTTTCATTTTCTCTTGAACCAGTAAGATTTCAATCACGATTTTTGTTTCACAAATTTTTCCAGAAGCATAATTTGCAATAAACATGATAATTATTCATACTTTTTCAGTATTAGATCGTGTTTCACAAGATCACTCAATTGAAAATTGTCCACTCTGAGTGATCCATATAAACCGTTATTAATCTTAAACGTGGCTTTGAAACGAATCGAAATTTTGTTTAGCAGCTTTCACAAATCCCTCACAATTAATTAAAATGCAAATTATAAATACATAGGCAGTATATTCTTGGATACGCGTTATGGCTTTTTCTTCAGTTGTCTAGATTGAGAGATCCAGTTAATGAGTTCTAACTTTCTTTGTTTAGGTTTCACAAATTGTATACCTTACTATGAAGTTTTCACAATTATTTCCTAAATCCTCTTATAATTTGGTTGGGATTGGAAGAGTTTTTCGAAAAGATCTCTCAATCCACACGCACATGCCACTTCGTCCACTTCTGATGACTAACTTGTTTCCAGAGAGAACTAAACGCGGTGGACTTCAAAGTGTCAGCAGACCTGAAGTTCGTGCTGCTTATCTCTGACGTCAGACCCGGGTGGAGACATGCGCGTCTCGCCCGGTACCACGTCTATGACGTCATCAACAGGTCAGTATTGGCACCCCTTAAAGGCTAATTAGAGTCTTTACAAATGATTTGTGGAGTCTTAACAATCAGTATTTAACCCAGGAATTCGTTTATTCTGAGGGAATCTACCTTGTAGTATATCCTCCGAAAGACAAGTGCTTCGATGATTCATTTGCAGAAATCGTTCCAATCCATTCACCGTGGCAACTTTCGGAAGTTCCCATTTGACTCTAGTATGTCATGAATACTTGATACCTTAGAATAATAACGTTATTATTCTAAGCTTGATACCTTATCCTCTTCTTACACTTTAGCGTGAGTGATAATGATAACAGCTCATTTCTTAATGAAAATTACCTATTAGCCAGTCAGCATGGCATTTTTTGGTTATCTTCGGCAGTGGCAGCAGTTTAAATGCTCACCAGTTGTCTACTCAAAACCCCATCTTAAAACAATATTCATCCACTTCCTTTATTAACCTTTCCAATTTCTAACTTCCACTCCATTTCTTACACTTTGTTTTGTTTATCTTAATCTTTCAGGAACAAGATCCCTGTGTCCCCGATCGAGGACGACCGCTCGGCGCCTCTTATACAGTACGCCGAGTGGTCTCCGGTCGGGGCCACGCTGGTGTTCGTGCACGACAACGACATTTACTACAAGCCTAAAGTTTTCAAGACACTGGTTTGCAGGATCACTAATAATGGTAACTTTTATTAATTATATCACCATGACCCCAGTCGAGTCTGTATATTGTGCTTGGAAGATTACAATTTGATTTAAAGAGAGAATAATGCAAAGGCTGTAGGCCATAGGCTAAATTCAAGTTGTCTTGCGACACTTTTCAATCCGTAATTGGAAATTCTTATTTGTTTCCATTTATGATAATTACAAAACCTACTCCTGAGGGTGAGCTTTGCAACTCGCACTTTTTTATCAAGAAGGATTTTTTGTCAATCTAAACACTAGTTCATCCTTTGTAAAAAAATGTCTTTAAAAAAAACCGGTACGATATGTTAACGCATAAAGGATTAGTAATATGTAGTCTAATGTAGTTTATATCCTTTCCAAATAACACTACCTCTTCTATCTACAATTTCAGGAATCCCAGGGGTAATCTTCAACGGCGTGCCAGACTTCCTATACGAGACAGAAGTCTTGCGCCTGGATAAGGCGCTGTGGTTCAGTCCTGATGGGCAGACCCTCATGTATGTCACGTACAACGCCTCGCTCGTCCAGGCACACAAGTATCCGTGGTACGGGTTAGACCTGCAGGAACCGCCCGCCTATCCCACCATACGGGCCTTGAGGTATCCTAAGGTGGGTTGGTCATTATTTTATTTTAATTTTGGTAAGTGTATTTATAATTATTACTCAAATTATTATACTAATCATTAAACTTTACGTTGTAATACCCAAAAATAAAGGATTATTGGTAACCCAATAGAAAGCTTAGAAGCAATAGTAAAATGTCTGGTAGACTTAAATATTGATAAAATGTTTACATTATTTATATCTACATGGTCTAAATGTCATGGTTTAACAGGTGAACACCAACAACCCGGTGGTGACTGTGAACGTGGTCAGCGTGAAGACGCCCAAGTACCTGTTCTCACACGCCATACAGTTCAACTCGCAGGTTGATGACAGTACGTACGATTTGTAACCTTATCTCCGAAAATATTTCAGATTACACAACCTTGTGAGTCACTGTTATTCCTATACTTAATCTTTGAGAAGGCGGATTAGAAAATAACAATGGAAAAATACAGTTTGCTTTGTATATTTGTCTGTTTGTATCCATATCACAACACTGTGTTTGTATACAAACAAAAACTATTTTGCGGTAGTAAGGATATTGTTCTTTTTAATATTTCGACATCAAGATTGCCCAGTCAAATTATTGGCTCGCGGATAAGCTGCAGTCAAAAATCGGGATAGCAATATCTATCCCGATTATTCCGAATAACGTTTAAATATGTATTTGATGGTATTTCTGCAGGTTGGTACGTGAGATGGACCGGCTGGACGTCGGAGAAGCAGCTGGCGGTGCTGCTGCTCAACAGGCCGCAGAACGTGTCCCTCATCAGTGTCTGTAGCGCCGTGCATTATAACTGCCAAGATGTAAGTATGGTTGCTATTAAATATGGGCATTTCAGCTGTCTGTCAGCTGCCAGCTGTCTTTCAGCAGTCTGGAAATCTTTATACCTTTTTATTCTTGGATAAATCTAACTTCTAACTAATATTATAAACGCGAAAGTTTGTAAGTATGGATGGATGGATGGATGTTTGTTACTCTTTCACGTAAAAACGGCTGAATGGATTTAGATAAAATTTGGCAAACAGATAGTTTATAACCTGGATTAAGACATAGGATCTTCTTATCCCGATATTTCGTCGGGATCGAGACTTACGTGGGTAAAACCGTGGGGCGCAGCTAGTATTAAATAATTCTAGGGTCTTTTGTGTCAGCACAGAAGAAACTGGTTCGTACCCTAAAAGAAATCAGCAAACAGAGTTAGCCGCTCTGTATACATCGGATCTAATTAAATATCCTCCATCATCTAAACCCGAAAAAAATACGATCACTTTATCTCTCTCTCTCTGTGTTTAAAACATACCAAGATCCCAGACTGGTTCAATACAATACCTAACAACAAAAACTTAACGATGCAACTAAATAACGGTCAACTGTTCAGAGCGATCCATTTGACTGGTACGGGTAGTGTAAAGAACGAAAACATTTTCTTTGTTCACATTATCCAGATTTACCGCGACGAGTCCGACGGCTCCCGCTGGTCGGGGCTGGGCTCCGAGCCCGTGGAGGACGACTGCGGCTGGTGCGGCGGCATGGCGCTGGTGGGCCACGCCGCCACCGTGTACACCACCATGCCGGTGGGCGACCTGCCGCCCGGGGGGGGGGGCGGCTGGTGGCGCCACGCCGTGCGCCTCGCGCACGACACGCGCACCACGCTCACGCTGGGCAGCTATGAGGTCACGCAGCTCATGGGGTGGGACGAGCGGAGACGGTTCTTGTGAGTATATACTTAATGTTTGTTCTTGTGAGCTTCTTCTATGTTCTTCTTCTTCTATGTTCATATGAGTTGCTGGTTTTAAAAAGGAATGCTTGTAAATGTCGGACAAATCGCATTAGCCTTGAAATAAAAAACAATGAAGAATAATTAATATTGATGATCATGTTATTTTATAAGATCCGCTGTAAATTATGAGGGAATTGGTGTTAAAAGAAGTTGTTTTAGTAGAACTAGTTTTGAAGGAGCTTGTCTTGTCCTCCATTCCCTTTTATGCCGTCAAGCAGCGTTGCTGCGTTCCGATTTGACACCTAAGCCGTGTACTGACTGGCGTTACGGGGCGTAATGTACCATTCGCAGCGAGCATGTTACGTTACGCCGTGTTCTAAACTCCGTGTAACATACGCTCGATGCTCGCATGTTCGTGCTCGTTTCCACGTACTGACTGCACGAATGCTCGCTTTGTAACATGTTACATTACACCCCGTAACACCGGCAGTACATTAGATATCTTGGCATCATCAGACATTTTTATGATAGCAATGCATTTGTTATATCTCTAGCCCATGACCATATGTGGCGCTGACCACTTACAAAGACCCTTTTTGTCATCCAAAAACATGAAAAAAATTACTTTGTCAACATTATGTTTTGTTTATTCACATTCCTTAGCTATAAGTCTTCAAAGTTCTAAATAATTAAATAAACATTCCCCTCTCCACAGATACGTGATCGGCACAGCTCCTGAGAAGGCGGGCGAGCGTCACTTGTACCGCGTGAAGGTGCCGAGCGACCCGGCCAGCTGGCCCGACCCGGCCGTCTGTCTCACGTGTCCCGGCACTGACCTGCTGCCGCCTGATGCTACTGCCGAGTCTGTTAGTGATGACCCGGTAAGTAGGAGTTGTTGGAATGGAGCATAGAATGTGGCAGGTTAAACCTGGAGAAACCAGGTTGATATAATTCCCAGCTTTATTGTATAAAATCAGTTTTAATTGACAGGTAGTCGCTTATTAAATAGCAATTGAAACATTAGAATTGGGGCAAAAAGTAGTACCTACGTAAAAGTCTTCTATTTTTACCCGACTGCCCCAGAAGGAGCGTAATGTTTTATATGAAATGATTATTCACAGAGTTATAGCCTGCCCTGGCCTGAGGCCCTAGATAAAGTGACATTCTTTCAGCGATAACGATGATGGAAAAGGCAAAAATGTATAATGGACTGACATAAGCTATCGAAAAGCTTATGTCAATCCTGTTGAAAGTCGTTGTAGAAATATGAAACGCTTTCGAAGCGATTGTCACTTGTCTAGGCCCTCTGGAATCCAACAAAAAAACACATTCTACCCCGATGATGACCGTTGGAGTAGATATATGTTCATTAGTTTAGACCCCGTTTCAGAAAACGTTAGTACCCCCTCTGACATGCTGGAACGCCGATCTTTCCCTGGTGCCTGGTAGCAGCTAAAATAAAGTACCCGAAGATCAAGTTAAATGGCGAGGGATTTCAGAGGCCTATGTCCAGCAGTGGAATAACATAGGTGGATGATAATGACGAACTATTTAAACGTTTCCAGGAGTTCGAGAACGCAACATCAGCGTTGCCCGCGTGGCCGACGTCGACAGTGCTGCCACACATCGCCGACGAGAACGACACGCTGCCCACAGAGTGCCTCTACAACCGGATAATGTTCAGCAAGAACTACTCGTATTATGTACAGGTATGCATGTCTCGAATGTTGCCAGAAATCTGGATGGATCGCAATGAAAAGAATAAAACTATCCAACCCGTTTCTAGAACAAATCGAATCAATCAGTCATGTTGGGTCTTCAAAACCCAAAAAAAGTCATACAACTGGTCCACCACTGGAACACCGTCGTTGTCAAGTTAAAGAGAAGACGAGGAGGATTTGAGCAGAAGTTGTAGGATTGGAAACTTCAAATCACATCTACTATTTTTTCCCTTATGGCAACTGAGCTCATGATTGACTAATACTTATTAAAATTAAGCCAGCTGCATGACTCTCTGGAGGTTTGAGTTGACAAACTACAAAAGTTGAAATACTAAGTACGTTTTATATAGCCTTTTAAGTCTTCGCGAAGCTACCTCTATAAGTCCGTAAGCTCACCAGCAGTGCGCCCGCAGGAGTGCCTGGGCCCGGGCCCGCCGGCCACGTTCGTGGTGTCGCACTGGGGCGCGCGCCGCGCCGTGCTGTGGGACGGCGCGCCGCTCGCGAGCCAGTTCGCGGCGCTCGCGCAGCCGCAGGTCAAGGACTTCCGAGTCGAGGTATGGCCATTTTTAGAAGTTTTCTCAAATAAAAGTTTCTTTCACAATAATTTGGGTAAAGGTAATGTTAACTTGGAAACAAATCTATTTAATACGAACCTGACTCCCTGTGGCCGCAAGCTGCTTACTGCTGAATTAGGTCCTGGATTCGATTCCTTGCTCGAGCAAAGTGTTAACCACAGTCTGGATTTGAAGAACAGCATTAAACTCGCCCACCTCGCGTACCTGGCGGCGGCGAGCTTCAATATAACCAGCGGTGAAGGTGGGCGTACTTACTATACTCTACTGCTGCCGTAGCTATGGATATCCATCGGGGGCTACATGATGTTACGTATAAGAAATTGTTGTATAAACTTTCCAGGTGCAAGCCTACAGAGCAGCCCGCGTCCGACTGCTCCTACCGCCAGGGTTCAGAGAAACGGACGACCTGCCTCTACCACTAGTGTTGCACGTGTGAGTTAAAACTTAATGTTTTATTGACCCGTCAGACGTTATCTACGCCATCTACTGTCTCTTGTGGAGTACTATTAACAGTCCAAACCCATTTTCTGTACAAGTCTCCAATAAACCATTAAATTCTTTTGCAATTATTTGATCCTTACACAACATGGTAGCTATGCGGTTGACAGGGCCTATAAGTAGTTGGTCATAATGACTGTTGCCCAGATCTGCTCAACCCGGAGGGCAGCTGGTGACAGAGCGGTGGAAGCCCAGCTGGGGCTGGTACCTGGCGGCGGCGAGGAACTTCATCGTCGCTGAGATAGATGCCAGGGGTTCTGGTGGGCAGGTAACAGGCAATTTACACGTCAAAGAAATAAAGACAAAAAAGAAACAAATGCTTAAAGTGGCATTGTTTTTTTTTTGTAAAGAATTTTTTAAGGGCTGGCCTATTTATAGGTCGACAAATCAGCATTGCCAGTCAACGTGGAATGCTGCTAGATTTTTTAGCACTTTCCTGTTGGTAGTGATGCGGACGATTTTTCTTACGGTTTATGATTCCTTCCCCTCGCTCTTTTTATACATGTACCTATTATTATTTTAAAAGGATTAGAGAATAAAATATTTCGCTATTAATAACGAGTCCTTATTAAATATTTTCAGGGAGAGGAACTCAGAACAGAAATCTATCACAAGCTCCTATCAGTGGATGTTGAAGATCAGATAGCAGTGTTGTCGTAAGTATTTATTGAATTAGCAAGTACCTAATTGATATTTGGGCACGCATCTTAAGTTGGGCTCGCATTATAATCCTGAGTTCAGAATCCAAATCTTGAGATGATTAATTGCACTGCTACAAAATCGCTTGAAATTGGGCATTTTTCTTCCATTTGTCAAATAATTGACCAGCATCCTAACTGCGTAACATACGATCAATCAAAATCTGAATCATTTTGAAGGATAATGTTTTTTAGGAACAGGTCTTTCCAAGACAATGGCGCTGTCGGAAGTGTGTGTGTTATGAGCCGACGCTACATGTCTTCACGCACACATTTACAGCGTTTTTGTACAGTTGGTTACCACAAATAAAGCTCGCGTCGCTTCGTGAGATAAAAATACTGTAAGACTGACGTGTATGCCTCACCTCCGCAGCTACCTGCGCGACAACCTGAAGATGGTGGACGGGTCGCGCGTGGGCGTGTGGGGGCGCGGCTACGGCGGCGGCGCGGCGGCGGCGCTGGCGGCCGGCGACGCGCGCAACGTCACGCGCTGCGTCGCCGCCGTCGCGCCGCTAACCGACCTGCGCCACCACAGTGAGTCGTGCGCAACACGCGACATCGGGCGCTACACTTTTCCTCTATTTTTTACCCCACTGCACGACAACAAAGACACGTAAACATAACATCTCGCCTGTTTTCCCTGAAAAGTTAGGTGAGGTGGGAAAATGTGGGTGTTTCGCCAGTTATGTTTAAATCCCATGTAATAGGGGCAAAAGCCTATTGCCATCGACTTGGCAAAAATCCAGACTCCGGACTGCTATCGAAATTAAATTTGAGATGGAAAAAAACCCAATGATAAATTTTACTGTGTACATAAATAATAAAATAAATAAATAAACCCAATAACATTGAGAATCAAACCCAAGACCTCATGCTCAGCAGTAGCGCTTGCGACCACTAGACCAACGAGGCAAAGAGTTTTGTTTTTCATGCGTATCTATGTATCTTTATTCGTCTTTCACTCGGAAAACGTCTGAACACAAAATTAGATAACCGCAACGTTGTAGAATTTCGGCTACAAAATAATCGAAAAATGAAATGAAAAAGGAACGGGCAAGCAGCTGGAACGAAGTTCCTTTCTTTTTTGTATAATAAGTATCACCACGCCAGTCCTATGGCAGAAAGCGCGCTTACAGCGCCAATTAGTAAGTTTTA
Organism: Lithophane semibrunnea; assembly: GCA_947363905.1. Classification (NCBI taxonomy): domain Eukaryota; kingdom Metazoa; phylum Arthropoda; class Insecta; order Lepidoptera; family Noctuidae; genus Lithophane; species Lithophane semibrunnea. The sequence goes on along the minus strand of OX376208.1, from coordinate 15,224,664 downwards.
AAAAAGGTACAAACTTATAGTAGATGGCCCTGTATTAAAAAACAAAAACAATAAGTATTTTTTGACACTTGAAACTGGCCAAACCTGGGAAAAAGCCAGATTGTGCCGATTTCTGCCATTTTAGGTACTCTTACCGCTAACCACGTTAAAGAACTTCATTCCAAAAAGTTCTGGCCTTGCCGGACTTTGACTGTAAATCTGTTTTGTCAAACAACCGACACTCATGAAAATTCACCTTCGCACCTGTATTCAACATCCACTCATGTTTGCATGCCAAAATGGTAGAATGTACAAGGATTCTTTATTATATTGTAACCGCTTTATTGTTAATACCTACATTTGGAGCAAATAAATATTCTATTCCATTCTATTCTATTATTTCTATTATATTCTCATTTTCCCAGATTCCTACTGGACCGAGCGCTACAGCGGTTACGGCTCGACGTGGGCCGGTACGCTGGGCGTCAACGCCGTGTGGCGCAAGGCTGGAAACCTTCCACCACGAAGAGTTCTCCTGGCACATGCAGCAGCAGACCTCACGGCGCCGCCACACCATGCGCTAGCTTTAGCGAGGGCACTCATCAGGAATACTGCGCTGTATACACATCAGGTAAGCGTCTGTACAGAGACCATTCTCTACATCATCATTAACCGCATTCACTACATCATCATGATCATTAGCCACAACGGAGGAGGAGCCTTTCACCAACGTCTTCCACTGTTGGTGAAAGGCTTCTCCTAAGCACGGTTGATATTAATCTGCTAAAAAGCAATAGAAAAACAGATGCATCGGTGCATGCTACCGGAGACCCTGAGAGTGTATAAATATGCTGGAATGATCACCGTGCATGTGCTAGTTAGTAAAAATCGGTCTTACAACTCCAGTTTCCACTGTCTAGTCGAGGAGTGTTCAAGAGGTTTTTTAAAGCGTAAGCATAATCAGCCTATAATGTACCCACTGCTGGGACACAGGCCTCCTCTCTGTGTGAGGGGGTTGGCCGTAATCCACCACGCAGGCCCAGTGGGGGTTGGTAGATGTCACATGTCTTCGAATGTTTGGTTCTAGGACATGCCGGTTTCCACTCGATGTTTTCCTTCACCTTTTTGAGAGCAGTGGTGATGAAATAATTTGCACAAAGTAAAGCGCCTGTCTGAGTTCGAACCTACGACCTACAACTCGTAAGTCTGGGACACCACTGCTCTCTATTTTTAAGTGTACGACACAGAAATTTTAAGAACCACCATCAACCGATGAACCGATGGATGATTTGCCTAGAAAGATTAACTCCTCCCAGTTAGGAATATCACCAGCTGTCGTCCAGATTCCGTTCGTCATCATTTAAATTTTCAACTTGTACTTTGGGGTGATTCCATCTCATTGGATGCTCGGACTCATGTGCTGGCTCATAATGTTACAGGTGTACCCCGACGAAGGCCACAGCTTCGAGCGCTCCACGATCCACCTCCACAAGACGATGGAGCAGTTCTTCGACGAGTGCTTCGGACCAGTCGAGGTAGCAGACTGGGACACCGGCGGCGTTGGAGGCTTGTTCCCTTTCAGGGACTAGTCTTACGATGAGGGGAGTGACCAGGCCTCCCCCTAACTCTTCACGAAGAAATCGATAGAAGAATCGATGTGATTAATCGATTCTTGAGTGATTGAGTGGCGGATTTTTGAGACGATTCTTTTATTCCTGGGTACTACGTTTGAGTCGAGATAGATGAAATTGATTATGCATTGGTGAGAATATGCAATAGGCATTTAGATGTTTTTTTATACTCTTGAAATAGGCAGATACAGCAATACTAAAATTACAGACATTTTGTTGAAGAATGCCTACTACAATAATAATTTATTGGTGTGATGCAATAAAATCGTAAATACTTTTTGCTATTCGGCAAGAGATGGCGTGCATTTAAAGAAGTTTCCTCTAATCGGGTTGTGAGGAAATTCTTGTATGCAATAAAATGTGGACGAAAATTTAGAAAATAATGACTAACGTGGTTTGGCAAGATTCGATAAATGTATTAAAATGCCAAATTTTGACTTCCATGATTTAAAAATTATATAAATTAGAATGCGTGTTTGTCTAAAAGAAAATGATTTTGATTAAAATACAAAATTAAGATTCGGGCGTTTCTATAATTTAGCTAGAAAATCTTGGTCGGATTAATTTGTGTACATAGGTACTTACGTAAAATGTTGAGATATAAAAAGAAGTTTAAAAATCGGTTAAACCATGTTTTGACCACTCTTGACTCCGAATGGCGGGCCGTTAAAAGGTGTTTCAGTATTATTTTTATAGATTTAAAAGAAACTGCTTTTATGTTAAGTTAGGGAGATTAATTGTTAGGCAAATTGACTACCAAGTTTAAATGCCCATTTACTCAAATCATTGTATTGTGTGTATTGTATCATTCTGTCGAATCACAATTGTGATTCTTTGACAGCTATATGAAATGGCTCTATTACGGCAAATTGACGTAATATTAATTTCCCTTACTGTACAATCTCACGCGAAAAATAAGCAGTACGTAGGTAGACATTCATTTCATGTAAGTATGAGACCGATAGACAAAATTGTAGATTAGTTTAAACTATTAAACGGTTGGATTTATATTAATTGCCGTGCCCCCAGCGTCCAGCTCATCGATTTGTTATAAATTTATTATTTATAATATCGGGTCGTACAATAAAATAAAAAACAAACACAGGATCTGAGGCGGCACAGGCACGAAAACATTCGACTGGGGTGGTCAATAGATTAATTAGTTACGTTCAATAAAATAGGACATTACTAAAACATGGTTTTAAACGTATCTAAAATATTTCAGTAATGGTGCATAACTGTGTTAGCAGTTACAAATTAACAATTTATATTGATAAGCCTAAATACGTCGCTAATTAGATAAAAATAATAAAAAACAATAAATGTTTACGGTCGTTGGTGTGTTAGGAACTTTATAATTATATCGTATTAATTTTAAATAAAATATTACGTGAATGTGGTTTGTGGACAATTTTAGGCAAAAAAATAGCTATAGTGAATATGACAAATAAAATAAGCCTATACTTTTCAAACAATGTTTTACTATCTCAACTTCCTAATATAAAATACACCTTACATAGATGTAATTTAGATACGACAAATTATTATGTAATATGACATTCCATTAAAACAATACGACATTGCGTTAACATTCTCTTCTGTGGCCCAAAATTGTCTACAAACTAAACAAGAGGGATGAAAAATATCCCTGAAAATTTTCTTATGATTACTATAAGGAGAAGATAACTTATTTTAGTGTGTATTGTATCAACTTTTATCTATCTATATATTTCTATGTCGCTTTCAATGTCAGAGAAGTAGCTTTAAAAGTATACTTAGGCACGTTAATGTCTAAACGAGAAATTATTTAGTTTTGACTATTCTAGTCGTAAAATCTAGTCACTTAGTCTACAATCTATGTATCTGTATAATTTGGGCACAATGTCTTGATGTCTTTCCAAAATATTATTACGTCTTTAGGCTTTCAAATAAAGTACAATAATGGTTTGTAGTGAACTATTTATCACAGAATAAACTCTTTAGGTACCTCACGGCAAGGATATTAAACAGTATGCAATAGAGATGGGCCTACTAGTCGCCGACTAGTCGGGAAAGCCGACTAATCGGCATCATTTGTAGTCGGCGACTAGTCGGCGACTAGTCGGCGACTATTCGGCAAAATATGCCGATTATAATCGGCGCATAACAAATGAAATAAAACCAATAATTTGTACTTGTTTTATAATTTGATAATTTCTAAACATTACTTACTTATACTCCATTTGAAATAAGATTAGACATTTAAATAAACCTTTTTTACAGCCCGTTCAACCGATTTTGACTTATATTGCGTTGGTGGCATGACAAATGACAGCTGCAGTAGACAGTTTGTATTGTGTAAACTTTTTTGCTTTGAATGCCATCCTTATGCCTACGGTATAGAAGACAAAATCGGTTGACCGGACTGTAAAAAGGTTTGTTTAAATGTCTTATCTTATTTCAAATGGAGTATAGATAATTTCTAAGCATTACTTACTTAGCCGTACCCTGACACGACGACGCTTGGATCAAAATATTACCTACAACTGTTTAAAGAGCCAATACCTTCATATTATTTTTTTCACTTTTAGACGCTTTGTTTTTGTCGGGGGTTTTTTAATTTTTAATTTAACTTTTATTTCCTGCTTTTTAAATTTTATATTATATTAACTTCCGCCCGCGGCTTCGCCCGCGTGGTATGTCGATAAAAAGTAGCCTTTCTCAGGCTCTAGATTATCTGTGTACCAAATTTCATTTAAATTGGTTCATTACCTTTGGTGTGAAATCGCGACAGACACACAGAGTTACTTTCGTGTTTATAATTTTAGTAAGGAAGTAAGGATTACTAGTAGACATGCTACGATCGACACGTGTCTCGCCGAAATCTGCGTAGCTTATGCACAGCCGAAATCTGCGTAGCTGTACCTATATGTTTCCCACAGTGCAGCTAGTTACTAATTCAGTCTCATTTCTCTTTCCTACTCCATTATCAGACCCTGATCACCATATATCTGTAAACCATTTATTGAGACCTTTTCAATGAGCCCAACGCAACACTTGTAAGTCTGCTGTAAGTTGGTGAGGGAGTTGGGTATCCTGCAAATACCAGGTGATGCTGCAGCATCAGTTCAAGGTTACTATATTCTTATCATACCATTGAAGTAGAGGGAACAGACAGATACACCGATACATAGATATACAGATACACACGTTAAACTTATAACACCTCTCTTTTTCCGTCGGGGGTTAAAAATGTAAACACACACGTCACAACATGCTTAGCGGCCGCGCGATGACTAAGCCGAGTGATGACGAAAAAGCCCGAAAACCTCTGACAAGTATGAATTAGAATGATCGGCATTGCCGATTAGTCGGCCGACTAATCGGCAATTTGAAAACCGATTAGTCGGCTAGTCGGCAAATACTATAGTCGGCCCATCACTAGTATGCAACTTATGACCACAACATCCTACGCCAATGAGCATGATCATTTGTACTGCATATGATTGATCCAAACTATCTGAATGCCAGTAGTTTACTTGTTTGTCAGACTCTACCTCATAATTCAACTAGGTATGTTAAAAAGCAAATAAATATATTTGTGCAAACAAATACAAATAATTATAAAATTTGTCGTGTCGTGTAAATTCTTTGTCGTATGTTTAATCTTATGTCGTAACGGGCTGGCATTCAAACATTTCTTCACCTCCTGCGCCTTTCTCACTATTTTAAAACTTAAAATTAGTTTTAAATCCTATTTATTTGTTTTAAACTTATAATAATAGGTTTAAATATGAATTTGTTAAAAAATAAATAAAATAATATTCAATCGATGTTGAGACTTAAATTATTAAGAATGTGATAGGTGTTTTTAAATAATTTATTTTATAATTACTGTAACGATTAATTGGAATTTATTACATTTTAATTACACATTTAACACAGTAGTTAAAATGTAGGTTATTCCTACTATTCGTCCAACGGTATTTTTGTAATTAATGAACAAGATCTTAATTAAGTTTTGATATTATAAAGTAACAAGTTCCAATAAATAAATTAATTATTAATAATATAAATATGTCTATTTAAAAATGGAATAGAATAACCGTTTAGTCAGAATGATAATCAGCAAATCAGCAGCCGGTCTTTCGACCAACAGACCAATGAGGCAGGCTATTGAGATTAACATTAAAGTAAAACAGTAATAGGTAGAATCACAATAAATATTGACCATAATATATTATTAATGATTAATTAACTCAATGGCCAAATCATGAATGCCTTAGTTAAATATTAATTGGACAGAAGGCGCAGATAAAATCACAAATAACTTTGCCAGATCGATATTTGCCTGAATACGACAGGTTGTTAAACTTTGTCGTACGACAATGAAACTTAATTAATAATAATTACATTTTAGATGACTTCTTCTCAAAATATTATTTGAATTCTAAAAAGACAAAGAACTTGTAACTTTATAAGATGAAACGGACAAATTCTAAATACGCATACTTCGTGCCAATTTTCCACTCGGTTTGGGTCATGATTCGATTGTACCAGGCTATGCCAATTTAAATTTTGCCAGAATACTGAGCCTACCAGTGACGTCAAAAAAGTAAAAGGCACTTCAGTCAGATCTAACCAGATTAGGTGCAAAATTGGGACGTGTGTAAGCACCTAAGTGATAGTAAATGGTATTTAACAGGATGCACGTAGTTATCCGCGATGTATCCCCATAGCTGAGAATCACGGTAGTGGTGATATTTGTGTATAAGCTCAGCAGAACGGCATTGTTTATGTTGAGACGTTGTTTTTATAAAAAAATATAGAGAAAATTTGTTCCGAAACGTGTTTTCTTTTATTCGAACCCTCAATAATTAAATAATGAAATGAAATGAAATTGTTTATTCTGTAAATAGGATATTGGAATCACTTTTACACGTCATATTAAAAAGTTGTAAAAATAAGCCAGATGAGGTCGGCGTTTCCTGTCTGACTACTCTGAGAAGAAAGGCCGAAACAAACTCAGAGGTCACCGTCTCCTTTAAAGTCCAGACATAATCTTGGTCAGACCATATGAGGACCATGTAGATAAGAGTCTGAAATGGTCTTTTGAGGAAAGAACCACACAGATTTGAGTGGACCTGTCCAGTCAGTGAAAGCATTTGTCAGTGGAGCTCAACTCAGAACTTAAGGAACTCAACGACTCGACGAACAATACCAAAGAAAGGACATTTGGGTAGGTCGCATAAAGTTCTCAAATTGCCAGACCTTCGCTAAAACTAACAGAACGAAAAAAAAATATCCACATAGTCCTCACATTCACAAAAAAACAATACTTTACAAGTAATCATCATGTCATTTTGTATATACTTAATATTCAATAATGTCAATTTGTATATAAAACTGGTAGGTATATTTTTATGGCTTTCCATAATATTCAAAATGTCACAATGCTTAGCAGAGCGAGCAGCTCAATCCCATGCATTTTTGTCTTCTAAATAATCTGTGATTTTATAGTACCCTTTTTTACAAAGTTTGGTTTTAATACAGCTTTTAAATCGTTTAATGGGTAAGTTTCGAATGTCAATGGGAAGTTTGTTACAAAAGCGTATACATTGACCCATGAACGAGTTGCCTACCTGTGGAGACGAGTGCGATGTACAGCAAGATTGTGTTTATTCCTGGTATTTAAACTATGAATATCGGACATTTTCTTAAACTTTGATATGTTTTTGTGTACATACAATATATGTTTTCAAATATATATTGTGAGGCTACAGTCAGAATATCTATTTCTTTGAATTTTTCTCGAAGGGAATCTCTTGGACCTAGGTTGTAAATGGCTCGAACAGCCCTTTTCTGTAAAACAAAGATAGCATTATTGTCCGCACAGGCTCCCCAGAGAAGAATCCCATAAGACAGAAGACTATGAAAATAACTAAAATAAACAATTCTGGCTGTATCTAGAAAGAAAGAAAGAAAGAAAAATAGGTTTATTTGTCACAGAAACACGTGCATACAAAAAGATCAGCAATTTTAACCAAAATAGATCTAAATACAATAAAAAATAAAAATAAAACATATGAGATCAGGAGTATACAGATAAATAATCGGCAGCTGCACGTCATGACTGTGACAAGAAGGCTTCCACTCAGCATGATGCTGCGCTATGGGGACCCACAGCACAGCGCTGATTTTCAGTGGTCACCCGAAAAAAGACGTACGGAAATCAAGTCAGGTTCCACCATTTGTAAATTTAATAAACAGGCAATAAAATAAATAAAATAAACAGTACTTAGAATATAATATGACTTTAGCAAAGCGAAATAGATGAATAAATATTATTAAATAGGTAACGTGAAAATTAAACCGCAGGCATCACTGTGCGTACATAAATAAATAATGTGGGTACCTAATGATAAAATAAAATAAAAATAAAGTGTTCTGTCTCGCTCCCACCCTTACCTTCGCGTCGTCGCCGTCAGTCGCCAGCGCACGCGCTCACTATATAAAGAGTATTCCCCTATTGCGCCTATGCGCGTGATGACGTACTTGTGTGTTGTTGTGAGCCACCGATTCGGGTCGGCAGACCAGCTGCGGCGCGGCGGCGCGCGCGGCTCACGAGTCCTGTGAGGTCACGCGACTTGAGCTACTACCGCCAACCGATACACCGACAGTGGGAAACTGACTTGCGCTTGTGTTTTAGTCGACGCTCACAGACTAAAATAGATTATGTATTTACATAATTATGTCGACGCTTGATCAACATGACTAGCGTGAAATGTTTGATGATGCTACCTATGCACTAGTAGTACTAATTTAGTAGGTACCTATACCCACATCGCTATCAGCATGTGGGAAGACGAGACGTGGCTCACGCATCGCTATGCCGCTTCGAGCCGCCTGGATATTGATGTACCTTGCCTATAGATGATAAACCTTACGTGAGTATGTATTTATCTACGTCAGTTATCTGTCTAATTTTTTTAACGGCATAGGCGACCGAACTAAGCCTACCTGACAATTTTTCTGTGTGGGCCCCATTGTAATTTACCGTCAATGGTTATTCCAAGAAAAACTGTCGATTCAACGGGGTCCAACTCTATTCCATTAACTTTAACATTGGTAGATAGCTGCCTGACATTTGGCGTTGAAAATTTAATGAGTTTAGTCTTTTTTTCATTCAAGAGAAGATTATTTACATTAAACCAATGCACAACTTTAGAGAGTGCATTATTGTTAACTTATTCAAAGTTGACTAACTGACGTTTGATTTTAAAAATGAGGGATGTGTCATCTGCGAATAATACGATCTTATGATTATCCCTTATGTGGTAAGGCAAGTCATTAATATAAATGAGAAATAAGAAAGGACCTAGAATTGAACCCTGCGGAACGCCCATGGTGACCGAAGATCCTGCAGATCTCTTACCATTAACATCGACCCTCTGAATTCTGTTGTTCAGATAAGAAGTCAGAAGGTCGAGAGCCTTGTCCCTCATACCATAGTGGTACAGTTTCCTGATGAGAGTATCATGATGTGGGCTCCAACTCTCCGTATGCCAGATTTTGTCAAATCATAAACAGTTGTAGCGATTTAATTGATGTACACCATGATAATCTAGCAAAGCTAAAATATCTGTTTGTGAAATCTCTGTCCGATATGTGTTAACTTGATGTTTAATTATAGTTACAATGTTATGTACAATATGTATCATTAATGTGTAATGTATCATTATAGTTATATTGTAAATTTAGATTACTAACTTAGCTTAATATTGCGCTTGTGGTGTTTACCTTTAAGTGACTGTTACATTGTTACTTGTTTATAAAATAGTTTTTATGTATATTATTAGTGTAAACATTCGTTGGTGAACCAAATATATAAAATAAAATAAAATAAAATGTACGCAATCGAAAGCCTTGGACAAGTCGCAGAAAATGCCAAGAGCATCCTGCGACTCCTCCCAGGCCTCGAAAATGCTCTTCAGTAATTCCACGCCCGCATCTGTAGTTGAACGACCCTTTATAAAACCAAACTGTTTTAGATGGAGTAAATTATGTGCATTGAAGCACATAATTTACTCCATCTAAAACAGTTTCCTAACATCTGTTTAAAAAATAATTTTTCAAAGATTTTGCTCAACGTAGGTAAAATCGAAATAGGCCGAAAATTCGTGGGATCAGTTGTGCTGCCAGACTTGAACAGTGGAATCACTTTGCTAAGTGTCATCAGATCAGGAAATACACCAGATGCAATACAAGAGTTAAAAACAATTGCCAAAAAGGGTGAAATAACATCAATTATTGAAGAGATGGTATGTACTGATAATCCCCATAGGTCAGCAGTTTTTTTTACATCGAGTTCTTTAAAAGATTCTATAATGTCTTTAGCAGTAGCAATTATTATTGTGAATTCAAAAAGTTTGTCACATTCTGGTACACATTCTTTTATTATTGAATAAGCAGAAGTCGAAGACGACGATGACAGAGTTTTGGTTGTTAAAATTGGAATATAAGTGAAGAAATTTTCAAACTCAGTTGCCACCTCCACGTCTGCCTTAATATCTACATCATTGATTTTTAGATGGAAGTCACGATTCCGTACTGTCGTTCTTCCCGTTTCAGAATTAATAATATTCCAGGTTGTTTTAATTTTATTTCCAGAAGATTTTATTTTATTTTTAATGTGTATGGCTTTTGCTGAGGAACAGGCTCTTTTAAAAGTTTTAGAATATTTCTTAACAAATTCTTTAAAAGTTTCATCATGGTTATAATATGTTTTTTCATGATATAATTCAAATAACCTGGCATAAATAAATTGGGCAACACCAGGAATTTACAAAAGTAGGCAACTACTTTTGTAAATTCCTGGTGTTGCCCAATCACTAAATATAACGCAGTCACAAACAGGCAATGTTTTTGAGGTGAAAACCTTCCCAAACTCATAATTGACGAGGTTAAATAGTGCGGTATAATCTTGATCCGGGTCATTGTGATAAGGCAAACCGGGTAGTTTTTCCATTAAATTATTTTTAAATTGTTCTAAGCGACTTTTATTTACAGAAACAAAACTCACAAGTTTTCTTTGAGCTCTGACTATTTTCAGAGGGAAAGTGACTAACTGGCCACAGTGATCAGAGTCCAACTCATTTATAATTAAATGGCTAGAAGGTCTTAAGTTTGTAAAAATATTGTCAACACAGGTAGCACTAGTGGCAGTTATTCTAGTCAGCTCAGAGAATGTATTGTACAAGTTATACGACTTTAATAGAGTTATAAATTTATTTACTGTAGCAGATTTTTCTAATATATTGATGTTCAAGTCTCCACAGACAACAACTGTTTTATTACTGCCAGATCCGCTGACATATGGATATAATAAATAAAGATCAATTTATAGTGTAAGTATTTAATATGATATGTTAAATATGATATATTATAAGTATTTAAAGTAAAAAAATAAAGGGAAGAGCTCATTGGGCAAAAATAAATAAAGGCAATTGTTGTGTGGAATTGCAATTTATTTATCTTACACAGATATTATCACTTTATAATACATTTGTCTATTCTAGCCCCGGAGTAACAGCGTCCTGCAGGCAAAGCACCCTCCTGTTATCTGAAAACAGAGATATACATTTTTTTTTTTCAATGATTCTTGAAACATTTAATTACCTGATATACATTTGAATACCTAGTTTCAACGACATTTTGAAGGAATGATTTGGGCTCTTATGGCGCTGACCAGAAGATGGACAATTTGTCCACGACGATAGAACGTACGGAAATCTATCGAGGGCAAATCGAGCGCGCCGCCGATACTCGCCGATCGAGCAGGATGCGCTCCCTTGCAGGTCATTCGAGGTCAAAGACATTTATAAATAATATTTTAAATGTCTTTGTTCACGGTCTTTCGACCGTTTGCTGAACAACTATTTATGAATAAACCTATCTTACTTGAGAGCAGTATCAAGACTGCCAATTTCTTAATATTATTGATTTATATCGACTATTTCACGAAATCATGATTTTAGAGGCCAACTGTTACTTAAGAGTTTTACTGATGACTGCCTTGGGCCCGCGACTTCGCCCGCGTGGAGGTCGGAAATTATTCCATGGGAACGTACTACCGGGATAAAAAAGTATCTTATGTCCTATTCCAGGGCATTTTCGAAATATAGGGGACCCATATCCATGTGCCAAATTTCATCTAAATCCGATCAACTTAGCGTGAAAGCGTCACAAACAAACAAACTCGCTTTCGCATTTATAATATTAGTTAGGATTCTAATGATTTAATTTTGTAAATACATATTTGTTATGGTAGCGAATTAAATAAATCAACATACAACCTGATACTGAAATTGCTATATTGATATTGATACGAAATATTGTATTTCGCTTTGGCCTAAGTGTACGTACCGCTAACCAGTTTACTTCCAGCGGTTGTTCTCGTAGTCCCACTTGCTGGCGAGCCCGTCGACGGGGTTCATCTTGAGGTCCAGCATGCGCTTCAGCTGCGCCTTCTGGTTCTCTTCGTTCAGAGACTCGGGGATGGGGCTGTAGACTGCGGACGAACGAAAAGCATTTGTTAATAAAACATAATATACAGACTGTAAGGGACAGCCCTCCGCAAATTAATAGGGGCATTACTATTGCTTTATTTCAATGTAAAATTACATTCTATGTACGCAACACTCCATTTATGTTAATAAATCAGCTAAAATAAAAATAAACTACTAATACGAACGACGCGTGAAGCTCAGAATTTACATTGATAAATCAAGTGGCTCAAGCGCGCCCCCCACCACGGGGAGTGTGGCCTAGTGCGTTGTGCCACGGTAACGATACATTGCGTGTGACGTAATAAAACAAATCAGGTTTATTGGATTCCCATAACGTTCCTGAAATAATTTCATCTACGTCTTAGTATGATATACTGAATTCATCCCATCAGTTTGCGGAGAGCTGTCCCTTACACCCTGTATAATAATAGTGTGCCAATGTTAATAATCATAATATAATAAATAAAAATGTCATGTTCGTTGGTAAGCGCATTACTTGAGAACGGCTGGACCGATGTGGCTATTTTTTGGTTTTAAATGTTCGTAATACTCTGAATACACTCGCGTGTTTAGGGGAAAAAAATTGGAAAAGTTGCCCCGAAAATTGGAGGGAAGAGGCTTTTTTCTACAGGATTGTTTTATGAATTATTTTAATTTGGATAGGACAACGTTGGGACAGCTAGTAGTAAACCTACCACCTCAGTTTACTTTCACATTGGTTCTTAATTACACACTGTTTCTACAGCGACATGGCGGACAGTTTTCGCACAGGATGGCGGATTGAAAACCAACCGAAAAACTACTAGTTCCTTACCAAAGACCTTCATAGCCATGTAGATCCAGACACACAACGAAGCCATGGCGAGCGACCAGCCGAGCACGCCCTTCCACTCGCCCGTCGGCGCCTGGAACTCGGCGAAGGTCTGGCAGAAGGTGGCGCGGTACAGAGCTTTCTTCTCTTCCAAGGTCAGCTTGCGCCAGTCTCCCTTTTCCTTCTCACGGAGGACCTGGTGTCAGAGACATTTTCATTAAGAGCCCCCCCGCAAACAAAGTCTACATGACGTTTCTAACTTTCGTTTCGTTTTTCTCGATAGGAAAACATATCACGAAGTTACCTTTATTTCCATGCATTCGATACTATTAGGATACAAAGATAATTGTATTAATACAAGACTAAGCAAGCTAAGTAATCATACCCCAACGGGTCGATCGAATAGGTTAAGCTACGCTTGCCGCGGTTGGTTCGTGGATGGTTGACCATGTTTTCATACCCCTCCGTGCCTCACACGTTAAGCCGTTGGTCCCGGCTGTTGTTTGTGGATCTTTGACAGTCGTTACGTCGTCAGAAGCTCGAAAGTATGACAAGTCTTACCAAGGGGTATCGTGTTACACAGTTACTGGGTTGTGGAGGTCTGACAGGCAGTCGCTCCATGTAAAATACTGGTATTCAGCTGCATCCAGTGAGACTGGAAGCCAACAAAGCTAAAAGGCGAGGCAGATGATGACAGTTTTAAAGGTATTGTAGAAAACCTTTTGGTGAAATAAATAATTATTTAATATTATTATAGTTTACCTTAAGATCGGGTGTCTCGGCACGGAAGCGCACGGCGGGCATGGGGAAGTCGGGCCTGTCCATGTAGTTGGGCTGGCCGTTGAAGCCGTAGCCGACCCACTCGCGGTTGCCGATCTGAAATTATTGTTATATGCTTTATAATGTTACATAATTTCCCTGTTCAAGTAATATAAAATTCTATGAAGGGAACAACTTTACCACAATTTTTTTAGGACAAAAATTAAAACATGCTGCAATAGGTACTTATAAAACAACTAAACTGAATTTCGATTTCGATTCATTGCACGATTCATTGCACTGATGATTATCCGGCAGTTTTTCTCCATTGTAATGCTCTATGACTTACACAGTAACATACCATCTATTTGATATTTATTTGTGTTAATAATATAAAATTTTATAAAGTAGAATAATTCGGACATCGCCGTCGAGGTAGACCGCGGCGAAGGTGGTGTGACGATCTTATCATGTTTGCGGGGCCAACATGGCCAGAAAACGCATAAAATAGAGAGCTTTGGAAGGAAAAAGGGGAGGCCTTTGCCCACCAGTGGGACACACAATAGGCTAAGGAAAAAAAAAAAAAAAAAGAATAGTTCAGTCTTGTAAATAAAGAGGATGTATTTATTAAAACGTAGTAAATATTGTACTTACGTAAGTTTAATGCTTTGAGGCAGTCAACTTTTATTATTATAATTAATTCCCTAGGGCCTTGGTTAAGGTTCCTTACCTTGTTAATTTCGCCGAGAGAGGAGGAGGCGCGGGCGCACACCGGCACGCGGATCGCGTCAAGCACCGCACGACGCAGCAGGAGGTTGGCCATGTTGCTGTGGAAACAGAGATATTAGCCATTAGGAACATACAAACACTCACTCCTTATGGGGGTAGGCAGAAACTACAGAAAGCCACCTGCTACAATCCTTGCATACTCCTTTTGCCTCGTTTATGAATAAAGAATACATTTGGGTAATTAGGCAACTAATTTAATAATGTTTGAATAATGATTAACATAACATTTGCAACCAAAAGATATGTATGCATGAGTAATACAATCCACTGATACCTATATGGTGATAAAAAATAATACTTTACCCTCAGACCAAATAAAAAACCAAGCCAGAGCGCTGTCAACAGTGACGTGAGGCCAGTTTCGTAAACATGTGTGTGCACATATTTTGGCTCACACGCACACATTAACAACCATTTACAATCAAACTGATTGTAAATGGTTGTAAATGTGTGCGTGTGAGCGTGTATGTACAGACCGGAGATGTAGTTTTGGCATGCTTCACTGTATTGTTCACAGCGTTCTGTCTTGGTTTTTTATTTGGTCTGAGATTTTACCTCTACAAACTTGATTCAACTCAACAAACTTGTTGTTGTGACAAGGAAAATGTGTTTTAATGTTCAAACAAATACATACAAACATAGCGCTTAAGAGTACTGATTATTATTTTTAGTTTATTACAGAAAGTACTTACTAAGTTCTCGAAGATCATGCATTGACACATTTTGAGTTTGTTTTTTCATTAAATAGATGAGTATTCAGTCTCACCGTTCACAAAGCAGACACAATAGTTTGTTATAATCCCTATGGGCGCTAAGTGTCCCTCAAATTGTTAAACAATCATTGTGACTGCCGTGGCACGTATGTGACAAGACCCCATTCAACAGGATTATATTTAAAGAATGTTGTTGCACATAGACTTGACACAAACCACATAACCTCAAGAAAAACTAAATTTTAAATAAAGAAAAGACACACCCAAATTCATAGCCTTCGAACATTTGTTACTCATAGTTAATGCATAAAAAAAATTAAAATATTCATTTTAAAAAAAACATGCAGACAACATATTACACAGATATTATTTGTCATATCTGTTACGCATGGTACATGGAATGTAGAACAGAACAAGCTATGGTATGGTACTTGCTATATGGTAAATCATTAAACATTGTTTATACAACGTGCCGCTACAATGGTGACATTAATTTAACACACGGGTAGGGCTAGTGGCCAGTAAACATAAAAAATATAATAAAATAAAATAATTCGTAAATTGAAAAATCCTACCAGCTGGCTTACGTTCTATCGGTGAAGATCCTTTGTCGGCATAATTTCTAAGAAATTGCGCGGCTTTCCTTTTATTCGCCTACATATGATCCGTGACCCTGGCTAATGACCTCTTCGCTACAGTTCTTTAAGTACAGGTTGTTCCAGGATGGTAATTTAGAAAATCGTAAATAAATCAATAAATAATAACGTTTAATGAAACTTAAATATTTTCATAAAACGAATTCGCGAAATCGTATACGTGTGTTAAATTAATGTCACCATTGTAGCGGCACGTTGTATGTTGCAATAAATAAGAAACCAATTTCGAAATAAGAAATCATAGTGTCCGTCTGTTCCATAGAGCTAAGGAGTAATGTTTCAAGTGTTGCAGATAAAACAAATGACTTAAGTAGGTATGTAATGAATGTTTATTATTTTGTTTCAGTGTTTTAGCAGAGTGCTCGATTGAATGAACATATTCATGCATCATTTGCAAACATTATTGTACACTCCTTAAACATTGCTTGTGAGTGATTACAGAAATTATGTAGGTGAATTTCAAAACTATTATCACATTGATAAAGTATGCTTTTTAAGTAGGTACCTGATTAGTATTGGTTTTATTAGCACATCTTTGTTCATTACAAACCAATGATAATTTAAGTAGTTTTGACTTTTACAGTACGACACAACTTAGATGTAGCATCAGCCGTTTCAAATTCGTAAAACCGATCACAATCCGAACTGAGTGCGCCTTCTACATCTCCAATCTTTATTAATGCTTTGGGTGAAAATGATCTTTACGCAAACGCAATTACTTGTAAAATCATATAACCAAATACATTCGTAAAATTGAAATGAATGAATGCAAATTTTCAAATGTATGCTTCATCTAAGTCGTGTCGTACTTTAATGATTTTAGACACCCATGGTTTGTTTAAAAAAACAGTATCTTTCTGACAGCCCTAGGTCTAAAGAATGGTCAGCACTATATTTTTATTTTAACTAATAAAGAAGGTCGGTGTAGTGAAGGCTTTTTTAGAGATAGTTATGAAAAAATATGGATTACCTACTGTCAACGAGTTAACTAGACAAATGTTTTTCTATGTTTATCATAAAAAAAACTTGAGGTATTTTAGGCAAAATATGTATCGTACACTTCCTATCATCCATTTGTTTCGATACAGGATAATATTTGTGAAAATATTTGTCTTACGAGGTTATGCCCGCAGTGATCAGTTACATAACATGAACTTCATAGTTATATCTATCAGTGTGTTATATGTAACGAGAAGAAGTAATTAACCATACTCTTTTAATGAACGTAACGACAAAAAACAATAGAAGAGTGGAACTAAAGAAAATGTAAAAATAAATTCGAATTCAGAATTCACTTACGTATTTGACAACCTATGTACTTTACTTCAGTATTGTTATTTTTCGCAACTTACCTTATTTTAAAAAGCTAAATACACCCATTCGAAACAAATAATAAGTAACAGGTCACAAAACACAGTATTTTTTTGTAAAATAAGGTTTCTTTACCTCGAAAATGTGGTTTTCTCTTGCAAAATATTCTTATCACCACCCAAGACTGAAAATTTAGAGCGCAGGCGACATCTGCCGGCTAGGAGGGTAGGTTTTTCACATTGATTTTTACGTTCCGGTCTACGAATAAAGCCCAGGTAGACGGTGGCGCCACCCCGACCATATTGTGGAAACACTGCACATTGGCTTGAAGTAATTTTTTCATACTATCCATCCTATCTGTGTTTCATGTGTGTCTGTTCTGTTTTGTATAATTTGACATTTTATATTATATGAATGAAATAAAATTAAAAAATGTCTAAAATTGTTGACATTTGGAGTCAAAAGGGGTAAGTAATTTGGTTGTAAAAGACCTCTCCTACATCCCCATAAATGGCTTGCCGACATAAAACCAACCCTGTAAACTATATCTATCTGAGTAGGCTAGGTATTTATCTACATACTACATACATACCGGTCAAAATCATAACCCTCCTTTTTACTTCGCCGTAGTCGGGTAAAAATGAATCATCCAAACGTAAAACTCGAGAACAGCTGTACCAATTTAGGTGATTTTTTTAGGGGGATGCGCTAATGTAGCCCGCGAAATTCAAATAAATTTTCTTACGTTTTTTGTGATAGATGAATTATAATCATTAGTGATAATCATTCACTAGGAACTATTGATTTGGGTTGTATTGATGATTTGTATGATTTTAAAATTCTATCCTAAATAAATATTTGTTACGGTCGCGAATCATATTTAAATACTGACCTGCAAATTGCAAAAAACATAAAATCAATTGTATTTCGCCAGGCTACCCTGGCGGTTTCGCCCATTAAATACATTATTATAAATTAATGTCGCTTTTCGTGGTTGTAATCCACGTTGTTCTTCTAAACCACGCAACAGATTTTGATGAGTTTTTCACCATCGTTTAGAGTAGATATTCCGGAAGGTATACCTATGTGCATTTAATACGTTATTTACCTAAACTTAACTATGAAATCTCAATTTTTTATCAAGTCGTAAAATCCTTAGGTACGAAGCAGAGTGAGAAATAAAACAACAAATTCCCGATTAATATTTTATAAAAATACATCTACACTCAGTTCACTCTAGGAGAGATCCTCGCTTCGAATAGCTGAATATCAAATTAGGTACCTTCAAATCGTCTATAGAAATTGGCAGCATCAATGTGAACAATTTGAGTGGTTGTTTCTCGCTTGAGTTTATAATAGTTTACGGTAATCGTGTCAAATGCTGTATCGAATCCGATAAAACCGGTGAATAATAGAAACAAATGGTCATCGTGTGAACCTTACTTAACTTTAGTCTCACCTCGCACGTCTCGCCTATGACTCTTGCATGAACATTCGCGTAACCTCTTGTGAATATTGCTTGGTTTCAGTTTGAGCTGCATCAGCTACGGCCTCATTTAACAATCTCAAAAGATCGCTTTGAGAAAATATGTTTAAAATATCTCCAGTACTATTTTGTCTGTACGTAACGTCTTTATACGGGTTGTTATCGTCAGAATGATGTTCGTATTCGACATCATCATCACCATTATCATCACTATCATCAGTACTTTCCTCTCTACTCTCTGATACAGCCGTCATTTCCATTGTTTCTTTAACTTCCTGACTTTTTTGCTTTTTAGGTATATTGTTTTCTTTCTTATGTTTTGGTTTAATTACCTGTTCATCTTCGGATAATATCTCACTGGTTTCAGGTGCCAATAGATCTTGTATGTCAATATCAGCAATAAGTTTGGCAATTTTTTGCTCCGCTAGTTCCTCTTCGTTAATCGCGTCTTCTTCTTCACTTTTTTTTTCTTTAATCTCATCAAAGTTGTCTATTGTAGTCACCATTCTAACCGATCCCTTCTGGTCTTGAGGAATCTCGTAATCGGATGAAACATTTTCCTCAATATGCACTTCTGTGGTTGGTCCGGCAGTCGGTTTGACGATTGCAGCTATAGAAATGTCCCTTGGTGTTGCTTCCGCTTGAGTGTCAGTATCCGATTCAAATTGATCAAGATATTCTTTTACTTCTTCACTACCAAACATTGTTGTTATAAATTCTTGGAAAAGTTTACTTTCATCCAAACTTCTCAAGGATTCTGAACTCGGAATAGTTGTTGTGCGAGTCTGAGCACGTGCAGTGATGGGAGCGATCATGAATCTCTCTTTCGTACTCGTAACGAAGCTATTTAAATCGTAGGCCTCAGTGGTCGTTTTCAGCGTTGTAAGCTTTCTACCGGTCGGCACTATCTGAAATTGCAGGAGATATTTATTAATTTATATCATCTTTGCGTCTTTGTGTAGGTAACTTGGTCGTTTCAGCAGGTATTTAGTTTTACATAAAAAGCTGATAGGTAGGGGCAATATACTTTTTTTTATATTTGCCTACACTGTCCCACTGCTGGAAAAGGATGTTTAGAAAGATTTGGGGAGGCCGTTGCTCAGCAGTGGGCAATATACTTATCCAAAAAAAAATTGCTCCATAAAATGGCAAAATGAATGGAACAGCTTTTTTTAAAGTTGCTAATAATTGAATACTAAAATGTTTCAATGAAACCCTTCTCTTTTCAAGTTTTCAGTTATTACAAAAACCTCGTATCCGTTGCGGCTGTAATGTAGCTTAGTCATATTATACATATGACTAAGCTACATTACAGCCGCAACGGGCCGCACCACAACGCTAATTCATACAAAAAGTTGCCTGTAGTGAGCGTTGGTTCATAGAAAATGCATGAAGGACGGAATTTTTACAATGCATTGCGTTACGACGCGGCCCGCCCGGGGCCCTAATCCGCGCGAGCTTTTACAGATAAGTAGTTAAATGCTGACCATGTCCATGATGTCTTCGATCCAATTTTTGTAGAAGCCGAGCTTGGTGAAGACTGTGGGCGCGTCAGGGGCGCCACAGCTCGGGGCCCCAAAGCTAACGACTCCAAACAGCTTGCCGTTCGCGACTCCTGGCCCACCGGCGTCTCGCTGTCACAACAATATTTAGAATAGAATATTGTTTATTGTTGTTGTAGGTGGTTAACAAATACAAATTAAATACAGTTGGTCAAAATAAATCAAAAGTATCTCTACAACATTTTTCTAGTGGGTACAATGTTAAGAAAAATAAATAAAAATAATATTCTTACACTCAAGAATACTATTTTTATCTACCACCTTTGTACTTATTACCACATATAAAGCAAATAAATGACTTTGACTTTAAATACAAACAACTAAACTTTGTACACACGGCTTCACATCAGGCATTTCCAGTTTATGCTGATCTCGCATTGTATAGGATTTCGGTACAATGCGAGGTCAGCTTATACTGGAAATGTCTAGCTCGATGTGTAGCCGTGTGTACAAGAACTATTCTTTAAGAAATAAATATATAATATAAGTAGATGTTGTACACTGTATTTTTGGCACAACTTGAAATAAGGAAATAATTATGATCTAATAGTTTCCATTTTTTTTTAACAAGCAAAAAATTCTGAACCTAAACCAACATATTGGACGCCTGCAGCCAGTGGCCACACAGATCAAATGCGCTTCGCACACTAAGCCAGAACAACCGTCGGTCTACCGGCCGTCGGACCAGTTGCGCCCTAAACATACATATACCTATTAATCGGAGCATCTGTGGTCACGAAGTGTGCAGGTCATGTCCGCGAAGTGTGCAAGCTCCGTGAGCAAAGCATCATCCATCCGTTTTCCGTGATTTTGTATTATGTACGCACTGTACACTGACCGTCATATCACCTTAAGTACTTGCCCTGTACTCAAACTGCCCTGCAAGTTCCCTGGTATGGTAAAGACCCCAGAGCTGTAGTAGAAACTGCCCTGCAAGTTCTCTGGTATGGTAAAGACCCCAGAGCTGTAGTAGAAACCGAAAGGAGTTCCTAGTTCGTTTTTTGTTAAGTAATAATAGGAACTAATGATGTCAGGTTTGATTTCTTTTTCTTTAAACTTACGTTACATGCGCCACCCCCTTTAGAGAAGAATCCAGCGCAAAAGTTCTTGTTGTTCACGAACTCACTAAAATAAATGTAATGAAATATTAATCATATTTATAGATATTAGGTTAGATATCGTCCTATAATACCTACGTTCGCATGAAAGTTGTAAAGTCGTCACACTATACTAAACTAACTGCTACATTTTATAAAACTCCCTCGGCCCTCGACCCACCGACTTTTGTATTTTTGTTCGTCTCCTAAGGGCGTCGTAGCTTGATGTTAAAGCCTATAATCACTAACTTTCCTCGTAAATCACTTCGTCCATCAAAATCCGTTCGGCAGTTTTTTAGGTTTATCGCGTTCAGACAGACAGACGCCAGCGGGGGGACTTTGTTTTATACGAGGGGTGTTCAATAAATAGTGAGAATGAGTATGACGCGATATCTGTTATTAAATGTTATTTTATTTTTCGACGTAGTCACCATTCACTTTGTAAATAATTTTTCTAAAGCTATCCTTTCTAAAAAAATCTTCTTTCTGATCCCTTAAAAAATCGTGTACGGCGGCGACTACTGCGTCACCTTGTCACCACCAGAGATGTTCCTTTAACCGCAAAAATCGGTAAACATCACTGGAGCAAGGTCCGGTGATTATGGAGGATATGCCATCAATTCGAAGCCAGCTTCTTGAATGGTAGCCATCGCAACTCTGGATTTGTACGCGGGGGCGTTATCTTGGTGCAAGAAACAAACAACAGAACACGTTCCGAAACGACGCAAACAAATGACTTCTATTTTTTTTAAACAAAAGAGAATTGATTGTTTTTTTTTGTTATCATCATAACAAATGTCTGAGCTATGCCTGCCAGTATTTTTTTTTTCTTTCTAAGGAGAATGTATCGCAGTCTCACTATTTATTGAACTCCCCTCGTAACTATGTAGTGATTATAATATAGTATAGATGAAGACAAAAAAACTAAGTAAATTCTTATATTTATAGCACTCACCGGGAATAAACTTCTTGACATTCCTTTATTGGATAGAAGTCGAGCACCGCATACGCAAGTCGATTGTTCCAAGGGTTTGAAATTACATTGGAGACCTGAAAAAAAAAAAAATGGGACAAGAATACTTTTATATCCTACACCTGAAGTCCTAGTAAGTAACCCCCGCGAGTTCTAAGGTCACATACGGACAACTGACAGTAGTCCTCATTGCATTTCGCAGCACTATTTTACCTGATAAATTGTCACTTGGCACATTACAGCCGCAACGGGCCGCAGCGCAACGTATTTTCATTCAATAGAGTGCGGTGCAGTCGGCGCCTATAGTGTGCGTTGGTTCATAGAAAATGTACGAGAGTGATAAAGAAGGACTTTTGCAATGCGTTGCGTCGCGGCTATCCTCAATCTGCACTACCCTTTAGTTCACAGTTCTAGAAAAACTATGACAAAACTCACGGTTTTTGCACCCCAACCAATGATGGTGATGCCGGGAGTATTCGTAGGTAGAGGCCAAGGATCCCTATCAAAATCAATCTTCTTAATTTTCGAGACACGTTTCCCAAACTTCAGAGCCCGAACCAAGCGCATGATGGCGAGGTTGTTCCTCAAGTTCTTGGGGTTGTATTCCGGATGGAAGTAAACCTCCAGAACAGGGATGTTCTCATCTCCTCCCTCGTAGAAATCGCTGCCGACTTGCACTGAGAGGAAGGCCGGATTCTCCCTGAAGAAGCGGTTGTTCCAGGCTCTGATGGATATTTAAAAAAAAACATTATTATAGTATCGGCCGGGTATGCACCTACCTGTAATTTTAGTCTTGCTTTTAGTTAAAGGTTGACAATGATAAGCCAAAAGCATAATAAAAAATAGAAGCAAAAGATTTAAGCGTCAGCATTATGCCTACTTATAATTAAATAATAATCAGTCTATAATGTTCCCACTACTGGGACACAGCCTAGGCCTCCTCTCTGTGAAAGGGAGTGGGGTGTAATCCACCATGCGGGCCCAGCGCTAATTGGTAGATTGACATCTACATTGATTGATTGGTGTCAAAAAATGTTGGTTTTAAAACGGTAAAGGAAAACAAAGTGAGGAAACCGATGCCGGTTTCTTCACCATGTTTCCTTCACCGTTTTGAGAGCAGTGGTAATGATAATTAAATTACACAAAGTAAGTGCTTGCATGGGTTCAAGCCAACGACGAACAACTCGTAAAGTCAGTTACCTCTGACAAAGATATGGAATTCCTTATAAATTAGACTTAAACGAATTCTTACAATTGCAAACATGACGCTGAAGTGATGACCAGATCAGATTTGATAATGGAGCCGGCACATTGGAACTTCTTGAAAAACTGGACGCTCGCCATGAAAGGAAACCGCTTGATCGTTTCTCTACGTCCCCCGAAAATGCGACGACTAGCGCTAGGTTCTGCAAAGTAAACCACGAATCAGGAAATTCGAAATAAGTCAGACAAAAGAAAAGTGAAGATCTTTTTAAGGCCGTTTGACGAGCCGGATAAAATCTTTTGTACAAATCACAAATTCACAAAATTATACTTACTCCAAAATTCATTTTTATTCAATAGTTTACCATCGTTATCATTTACTTCTTGGGCTGTTTTTGTACTGTTTTGCAAATTATCTTCCGAAATCAAATGATTTAACACTTGTGTATTTATACGAAAATTAGCATCATTTTTAGCAAAGCCATACTTAAATTTTAAATATTTAAGCTTTCTAATAAACGTTTCTATATGTGCAGTTACATATTCATCCTCTGTTGCTTGGTAGCTTTTATTATCCTCATTTAATACTTCATTTAATTGTGTAATAAAATGTTGTGTATTGTTATCGATGCTATCAGCTCTGGCTAGTCTTGCAATTTCCTTCAGATTTTCTTCATCTCGAAAAGTGATGGTGACAAAGTAGTTGTGAATTGCTGCGAACTCCCCAAACCTCACGTAATGCTTCTCGTCAAGATTGAGAATGGAGAATATACTGTTGACAGTCTTTCTTACAACTGCGTCAGTTTTAACAAAATCTTTGTCTTCCTCACGAAGTTCAACAAGGCTCTTAACTTGGACCAGGACAGTTAAAACAATTAAATATAAAATATTATTCTTGATGGAATACATGTGAAGAAAGATACTTTTTATTTATAAAAGAAATGAAATTCACACGTAATTGATTTCACAACGGTATCAAGATGTTTTTGTGTTTAAAGTAGTTGCTCAATATATTGAAATATGTTTTATGGCCTTTGTTTCATTTCCTTACTATTGAGAAATCGAAAATATGGAAATTGCTAAACCAAGCAATAAAATATTCGATTTAAAACACATTTTATTGCATTACTGTTATTTCAAACTTTTTGTTGTTTATACCTAAGTCAATCTGTATTTTTAATTATTTAAGTTATTTTAATTGATATAAAATGAAGTTAACTACAATCATAGTGTTTCTTATTCCTGTGGTGGTAGCTAGACATAGTCATAGGACAATACTGGAGAGTATATTAAAGCCCAAGAACAACTTGTACGCAAAAGTCGACAGCGATGTTCAAAATGTGATGAACAATCTATTCAATGAACTGAAATTAGCACCGACCTTTCAAGCAAAAACGAGAATCAAACTGTTGTTAACAATGCATTATGATTTAAATAGCATGGCGGAGAAAAACTATGATGGGTACGAAAAAATGATAGAAGTTGCCCGACCTGATACTGCTAATAATGGTTCAAAAGGTTTCACATTGTTCAAGCTAATAGAAAAAACATTAGAAGATGAACCTTTTCAACTGTCAGTTAAATTAAAAGAAAAAATAACGTCCCGTGAGCTGACTATTCGTAAAAATACAATACTGCAACGAGCTGCAACTATATCAACAACAACAGCAACAGCGACCTCTTTGGAAGACATCAGTCAGTCTGATCCTGTATTTGCCGATAGTAAAGAATTCTTGAAATTCATTAAGGACTTTATAAAAAAAGTTGATAAGTTAAATGAAACAGATTTCTCTAAGTCAACTCCGTTATTACCGCCCATTGATGAAGATACTACACAGCCAGATTTTGACGTCTGGGGTAAATAGAAAATGATCGTATAAAAAAACGATAAATTCATATAAGAAGACTTAATATTGACATCGACGCGTGTTTTATATAATATGTATTGTTTTATCTGTTTTCAGAACCGACAGCATTAGATCATTTCAATGACTCCAATACTAGAAGGATATATAGGGGCAAAAGGAGCAGAGCCAAGAGTTACCCTTTCGTCGTCAGTATCCATCTCATGGAAATGTTCGTATGTGCCGGCTCCATCATTTCAAGTGACTTGGTCATCACTGCAGCTTCATGCTTGCAAATGTAAGTGACAATGTGGGACGCTATATTTTCCGTTGCTATTATCATCCAAAACACTCACTTGAACCGCAACCATTGAAGTAAAAACTAGTTATTTTATTCAAATAGAGTTTTCAGTGGTGTCTCAGCTTGTAGGCTTGTATTGCAGAAAACAAGAAAATTTGTCAAACTGGATCAATCAATCTGCCTAGCCTTTTCCCAACTACGTTGGGGTCGGCTTCCAGTCTAACCGGATGCAGCTGAATACCAGTATTTTACATGGAGCGACTGCCTATCTGACCTCCACAACCCAGTAACTGGGTAATACGATACCCCTAGGTTAGACTGGTTGTCAGACTTTCGTGTTTCTGACGACTCGTAACGACTGTCAAAGATCCACAAATGACAGCCGGGACCAACGGCTTAACGTGCTTTCCGAGGCACGGAGGAGTCTCGATATGTGAAAATGGTCACTCATCCACGGACCAAGCCCGGCAAGCGTAGCTTAACCTGATGGATCGACCCGAGCGGCTGTTATTACTTAGCCACGACTTACTACTAATATGTGTTATAGGCAATTGATACTGTCAAAATATAATTGTGAAAAATATAATTGTATTTGAATATACTGACAATTTTAAGTAGGTAGTTTCCTTGTCTATATCTAAAATTATAAATTCTTACTACTTACGAAAGTATAGTTACTCGTTAAGAGATTTACTATTAAAATATAATTACCTTCAACATAAAAGTATTATATTTTTCCAGACTCTATAACAACAGATTCTTCAGAGAGAACCCCAGGTCTGTGGAGGTCCGTGTCGGCAGCGATTACTTCAGCCGAGGAGGCGAGACGATACCAGTCATCGAGAGTTACTTCTACCCGTCCTACGACCCTAAGAACTTAGCCAACAACCTGGTTATCCTCCGTCTGATGAGGCACATCAGATTCCATAAGAATGCGAAAAAGGTGAAGAAGATCTTGTTTGACAGGACGAGAGGAAACCTGGCGACTAACACCGATGGTATCACTGTGGTCGGATGGGGCTCCAGGAAGGTGAGCTGAATACGATTACGACGATACGATGTGTAAAACCCAAATTACACAGCTTTGTATACTTCTCGGATATTGCCATGAACAATGTTTCCAATCCTTCACTCTTTTTCTTACCTCTAATAGATGTCTAGGGGGTTACCACACATTCTTATGCCTCATTTACATTCAGCCGAAGTGAGCAGGGAAGTGGGCAGGACGAGTATGTAAACACATACTTCTCATGCCACTGCCATTGCCACTTGCGCTGCCCGGCGCTCCCCAAAAAGGCGATTTTTTGTGCGGAAGTCAAAGGACCGGCAGCACGAGCGGCAGTTCGTGTTTATATTCTGCTCCGTCGCTCAGTACTATGGATGGATATCATCCACCATCGTCTACGACGAACTTTCTTTTTCTGTATTTGATATCTTTTTAAATATCGAACATAATGTATCGCAAAAAGACACAGCGCGTAATTATTTCGACGTTTGCCATTGCCGAAATTTGAAAGCGAAGTGAGTGGTAGGGCAGTATGTAAACACACACTCCTCTCGATCCTGCTGCGGCAGCATTTAGGGAATTATTTCCAGCAGCGCGAGGGGCAGCGGCAGGGGCTGAATGTAAATGAGGCATTAGATATTCAGTATCAGACGAAAATGACTTATTATGCGATTTTGTGCCATATGTATACCAACTTTTAAAATATTTCCCTTGACTCGACCTGTGTCCTTTTTGTTGATTATTGATGGCCCCTAAACACGAAAGCTGATTTTGACGCTTGAAATGTGTCCCTCCATAATGTTTTATTTTTTAGCACAACAATTTAATAGATCAGTTCGAAAAAATGATGGTAGCAAAACTGGATGTGTACCACATCGATGAATGCGCGAATATCTACGGCAAGTAAGTTTTTAATCTCACAAGCACTAAATAATCGTCATACCTTTTCTGTGGTACAATAAATAATATTATTATATGCTATTCGCCCTGTCTCTTTAATAATGGCTATCATGCAGCTTCCTGTATATGAGGCTGCGCCGGAGCCGCAAGACGAAAAAAAATCAGAATATGCCGCTAGACGAAAATAATGTAAGATCTACGGGGCGCGCGCCGTGCGGCTCCGGCGTCATGTTCAAGGGCGTTCCCGTTAACCCCTAGTATAGCGTCCATACATGCGAAAAAAAATATTACCATAAAAAAAGGAAACTATTTTTTATTCTTTTTTAGTAATTCACATAAAATATTAAATTGAAATACAAGTGTGCGTGTGCAGTGTTTCTTTTTTTACGTATCAATTTAATAGTTTTGTGAATATTTGCCTACTTATATTAAAAAAAAGTTTTTTTTTAATTCTTTATGCATTACAAAATCTGCTCTGCCCTGGGCTGCGTGGATCTGCCTCATCTGCGTCTCAGCATACGCTTAGCTTTAAAATCGAGTATAATGTTGCTTTCTGCTACCAGTTTAAAACAAATTAATAGAAGATTAGTATTTAATGACAGCTTTAAAGTTAAAGTTCGTTTCTGCAACTGGCTGTATGATTAGGATTACTTATCTAATTTCAGGCAGTATGTGACAAAGAGGCACTTCTGCGCCGGGTATATCGCGACAGGTGGAGGGGCATGTAATGTTAGTATTGTGTACCTAATTGTTTATCTAAAGATCTGGGCGGGACGCACCGCATTGCAACAATCCTCCAACATCCCTCTCGTGCATTTCGTATGAACCATTCCATACTACAGGCGAGCTACAGCACGCTTCTTTTGTTCTGATGACCTATGTAATGCGCTGCGGTCCAATGCGGTAGTAATGTGATGTTAAAACACTGGAGTTTTATCGACGCCGATTAATTTTCAGAAAGATCTCGGTGGCCCAGGGGTTGTCGGTGGCTTTTTAATTGGAGTTATCAGCTTCGGCGCTCCGATGTGCGGAGCTATCGATGCCCCCACAGTCTTCACAAAACTCGGATACTACACCAAATGGATTGACAGCATCATAAAGCAGGTAATTTTTGTTGCTATTATATGGCCCACAAGCTGACAGCTCGTCTGAAAACTGTACTGTATGTAATGCATGTTTTATAAACCACAACTATGTTTATCTGAAAAGTTTGGCCGAAAAGTTTTCAAATAAACATTGTAACCGATTACTTCTTTTGATGCGGTTCCTGGCAGCCCCAATGTGTGACCGAATGTGTACGTCAATATCGGTTTTATTTCACCACGACCGTACCTTGACCTGTATTCTCTCTTTTACAGAGCGGACCGCAGCTTTCGGTGAAAACGACGCTCAAATTTAACACTGATAAAAACTACTTCTACGACCCCACTCCGCCCCCGCGGGAAAACCCCTACTTTTCGTATACAACTATAAGAGAAGAGTTAGAGCCACTAACAAGGTTTACGGAAAGATCCGAGGAGGTAATTGAATAAAATCAGTTCGGATTGAAGAGCACCACTTGTTAACACGTCGGAAGTTGGAACATTTTGATAAATAATGTTGAATTAAAAACCTTCAGATCGCATCTCTAAATTCGCCTTCTTTTCCGATCTTTTACAGTATGAGCCTGGAGTAAGAAGGCGAACGACACCCAGAACTGAGTTTCAACAACTATTTCCTTATACACCCACCACAAGACATTCTATGTTGTTACCAATGCAATTACTGCGGAGCATTCTCTATGGAGACTATGGATTTACAGAAGAAGATGTTAGTGACATGTTTAAGACCACTCGGGATTTGTATGCTACGCAACACCCGTTGGTGAACTTAAGTATTTTTGCGATACCCGGAGTCCATACTGCAGTAACTCAGCCTCCGACATCGAAGAGATATGCGACTCGTCCTACTACATTAAAGCCGATACCGACAAATTTCACTTTTGCTACGAGAATTTCGACTGTGCGCACTCAGCCGACTACCAGGACGGCGCCGAACACTACGGACCTTAATATTACTGATCTGTTGACCCCTGGCCCCAGCCTTGATCTCGCCTGGACCACGACGAGTAAGCCTGTGAGTCCCAAGACTGCCAGTACTACGTTAGGCACAACTGTAAGGAACGATACAGAAGTAAAATACTATTACAACTGAAAGTGGCACCAGTCATTGAAAAGTTGTGCGAAAATCGGTTATCATGGTACGAGTACGAGCATGTAATGTGGAGGAATGAGGAAAATGTCGTGAGGAAAGTATTATGTATGAATGTGAAAAATGATGGCTACAAAAGTAGGGGAAGACCATAGAAACGATGGATGGACTGTGTGTAAGTAAATGGCTACAAAGGAGGTGACTATCAAGAAGACGACTAATAGAGAAGTATGGAGGAAAGATAAGAGAAGGATGAGGGAAGGGGAATGATGTTATTACGATGATCATGAATCAAATGTTACATCACTTAAATAAAAAATATATTTTTCATCAACAACGGTTCGGTCTCACCAAAGTGCGTTGTGCAACTTGACGCTGGATTCACCCTAATAAAGAAAATTAAAGGCCGTTTTTTATTTATATTATCTAAACCTACTTACCATCTTGTAAGTGATTACAACAAAATACCTTGTCATATATTCAAAGATTTAAAAAACTTATATTAAAAGTGCACTTTATAAACGAGCAAATTACAAATTACGGGATTATATTTATTCAAGATAAGAATGGGAAACATGCTGCTCTTACTCCATAAGACAAACCAGAATCTAGCTAATATCAAAGTTGCTGATTGAATTACCTACAAAATGTATCAATTTAATGACACGTTACATGCGGCACTACATAATACTAAGTTTGCTATGGGTGCGGCATGATCTAGATGTTTATAATGCGCAACTTTACCAAAGTGTGTCATGAGCATTATTTGCCCACATCACCTCTTTAATGTTGAATATTTCGTCGAGGATATTTACATTTTTTTTTAAACGTGGCAAATATGTTGTAGTTTATGCTACTTAAACAGCATTTAGTTCTCAGTAAACATTTTGCCATCACGCACTACATTGCATATACTTAGCATATTTATGGGTAACAGTGATGAGAAATAAATATTTTTAAACAGCATTCAATTTTTTTAACAAAACAAGTTCTTTTTCTAATATATCCACATTCATATATTTGTCTCTCTTGTGTACTTATGGAATATAGAAACCTAAAATCGTAGTTCTCAGCGCGACCCGCCCAGCCCGGAGAGAACTGAGATTTTTGGCGCCGCACCTTGGTGATGTCGAGTATGGCCCTATTATGTTCTTGATTCATGAGTATTCATGACGCATGGAACGTGTTAAAGGCTTGCTCACATTTTGCCGGCTCGCGCCACATTGCAACACATTGCACAAATCCGCATAATTTTAGTACATTTTCTATAAAATGTATGGGAAAAGATTTTGGAGATTTCTAGCTTTTCTAGTCCAAGATTTTTTTGAGTTTTGTGATCCTATAACAAACAGATCGATCGATCGATCGATCGGCATCAATTGAAGTCACCGTATTCCTGTAGCTGTCTCATTGACGTGCAAACGATTACCATGAATTCATTACACGATTCTAGACCCAACAGCGTCGAAAATATTCGTCAGTTATTAAAAAAAAACTCATATTACGTTTATATTCTTTTTAATACCAACTAACAATATTTTATGGCAGTTAATTTTATAATCAGATTATTTCTTTCGAAATACAAAAGCAATTTATTTTAAATCTCTGTGATTTAATGTAACATTTTCTCGAATAGTTAAAATTTTATTTAAATTCAAACGTATTGTTGTGCACAGTTCAGACAATTTTGAAAAAAATAAACTAAATGATGATGGCCAGAGCACTGTTGTTTCTAGTTACAACAACTATGGCTAAACATCATCATAGCACAGATCCAAACGACAATTTCTTCGGCAATGTTTATTTATCCATTCACTCTGTTGTCGATGATTTATTTGAATCTGTTGGTCTCGGTACAAATTTTACAAATGAATCAAACACAAAGCTATTATTAACTATGCATTATGATCTAAGTAATATAGCAGATAAAACATTCGATACTTTCGGTGATATTCAGAAAATAATCAAAGATGTCAGTAACCAATCTTACTTTATTTATTCATTTAATGAAATTGAAGAGGACGCGATGAAATTAGACACTATGGTAAAAGAAATATTAAATAAGAAGAATTTTGATGTATACGGAAAAATAAAAGGAACTCAACACAAACGTGCCAGAAATAAAACAAAAGTTAAAGATCAAAGTACCAACGTTAACAGTGATCCAGCCTTTGATGACAGTATAGAATTTACAGATTTTGTAGTTAAGTTTTTGGCGAAAGTTAATAATCTTACTATACAAGATTTCAAGAAGTCCTCGAAATATGGTAGAATTGCAGTTCCATCTAAAAAAAATCTGAAAGTGTGGGGTAAGTTAAAAACTGCTTTTAAATTTTTCGGTCTAGCTCTCATTCGCCAAGTGTGCAGAGATATAACGCAATACATATTAACCTATTAACACTGTAATTCGAAAATATTTTAAAAGCCAATTATTTTTAAAAGAGTAACCTAAGAGTTTCTTGCCGTCTCTTCTCCATAGGAAACGACCAATTGGAACCATGCATCTAGCTTCTGGCATTTCATAAGTGCTCATGTAGGTTTATGTGACATCACATATTTTGAATTTGATAAGGAACTTAGTTGCAAAAACTTAACCTTTACTGTCACAGTGGGTTAGTATAAAATCTACCCAGCATGGTGACAAGCAAATATCAAAACTATGACGCGGTCAACCCTTCTTAAAACAGAGCTTCGTTTCCGCAGATACCCCATCAAGCCTTAAATACGACCTCGAAAGTAATTACACCAGAAGGATCTTCAGAGGCTCGAAGACACAAGTGAACTCATATCCTTTCATCGTAAGCATCCACATCATGGGCGAGTTCACTTGTTCCGGCTGCATCATTAGCAGGGACCTCGTCATCACCGCGGCTTCGTGCTTGCGCATGTTAGTGGGCTTGACTAGTTTTATGTAATATCAGTCTAAGGTGTTTAGATATCTCTATCCTGCACTTGAAGTTTGACAGTTGTACGACAATCGACAGTGACAGGAAATATGCTAAGATAAAGCATTAGTTACGTATAAAGGTCATAACACATGAGGCGAATCGTTTACGTTACGATTCCGATTAGTGTGCTTTTCAGTAAGGAGTTTCATACAAAGAATACTAAACGGCTCGAATTGATACGGTTACGATCCGTTTCCGAGTTGATATGTGTGCTATGACCTTAATTATTTCGGCCTGTCTGAATAGAATGAATGCGTCGGTTAAAAAGCTTAAATTGTTATTAAGTCATATGGTTCATAGTTAGTTGTAACAAACTGACGTACACTTTTGCTTTCCCTCAGAGCTTACAAGAACGATTTCTTCGAGAAGAATCTGAAGTCGATCTACGTACGGCTTGGCAGCGACCACACAACGCGTGATGGCGAGACCATACCACTCCAAAACTTGTACTTCCACCCGGAGTATGAGCCGAAGCACCTACTGAATAACCTCGCAATACTTAAACTGGAGCAAAGGATTCGTGTTTCGAGGCAACAGAAGAGAATCAGACGTATCTTATGGGATAAGACCCCAGGGGTGCTGCCAAACGAAACCAAAAGCATGTATATACTAGGTTGGGGAGCTACAAAGGTAGGTTGATTGTGATGTTAATTTTTTTCCTGTCACGAGATGTAGTTAAACCTCTTCCGAATTATTATAAAAAATTATAACTACTACCACTAGGACCAATGTTTCTTCAGAAAGAACAGAAAGCACAGAACAATTTTCTAATTAAAAATTCCAAAAATAAATCTAAAACATCCTGGCAAATAATAAATAGTACAAAGTCTATAAGTGAACCCATAACAAGAATAAAAAAACATGATTTATTAATAACTGACCCTAATGAAATAGCTCAATCATTCAACGATTTCTTTATTGATCAGATCTCAGATCCACCCCTAAACACAACTAAAAATACTGCAAGAATAACGCGTAACCCTCATTCTATTTTTATGGCCCCCGTTGTCCCTCAAGACACTATAAGGGTGATCAAATCTTTAAAAAACAAGAAGAGTTATGGGTATGACGGTATTTCAACAAACGTCATAAAATTTGTCTTTGCTACTATAGCTAACCCTCTAAGCCACATTATTAACGCAAGCATATCCGCTGGAAAATTCCCCGATAGTCTTAAAACCACAATAGTTAAACCACTCCATAAGAAGAACAATAAAGAAGACATGGCTAATTTTAGACCAATAACAAGTTAATCCCCGTATTTTCCAAAATCATTGAAAAAGTAATTTATGAGTCATTTTACTCATTTCTGACCAAATACAATATATTATGTGAGGAACAAAAAGGTTTTCGTAAAAATAAAAATATAAACATGGCCATATACGATCTTATAAATAAAATAATGGTTAATGTGGATAAAAAAATACCAATTTGTGCCATTTTTACAGACATGACCAAAGCTTTTGATTTCGTGAACCATGAAACGCTTTTGGCCAAACTTGATGCTTACGGTATACGAGGGAATGCTCTACGTCTAATAAAATCGTATCTAAGTGGGCGTCTTCAATATACAGAAATCTCTAAAATATGCGTCAAATCAAAACGTGAGGTTAGATATTTATCTGGTCCTAGGAAAATTAAATATGGCGTTCCGCAGGGCAGCGTTCTAGGGCCATTATTATTCTTGCTATATATAAACGATCTACCCCGACACATCTCATACCCTTGTGTGTTATTTGCCGATGACAGTACGATCCTCATAGACTGCCTCAACAAGGAGCTTTATGAAAATGAAATAAATAATTCTCTAAAATTAATAATAAACTGGCTCAACGGAAATAATCTTATCATAAACCTTAACAAAACAAATATAATGCATTTCTATCAAAAAATTCTTCCTTTAAACCTAAAAATTAATTATAATGGACAAACTATTGATAGCGTTAACGTGGCAAAATTTTTGGGTATATTTATTGACAGTCAATTAACTTGGAAACCGCAGGCTGAAGAAGTTTGCAAAAGATTAAGCACGTCCGCGTATGCTCTCTACAATCTGTCCAAGAAAGTTAACGTTGATACATTAATGGTTGCATATCATGGTTTGGTGGTCTCTGTTCTAAGGTTTGGTGTAGTATTCTGGGGTAATTGTACCGAAAGGGAGTCTATATTTAAAGCCCCAAAACGGTGCATAAGATCCATTTTTAATCTCAAGGTTACAGATAGTTGCATTCCTTTTTTCAAGAAATACAAAATACTAACTTTTCCCAGTATATACATTCTCGAAGTAGCTATTTTCGTTAAAACTAACAAGCATCTATTTCCGGCCTTAAATGCCGTGAAAATCAAAATATCAGAGTCTATTGTGTACTGGTAGATATAACACTGCTTTGCTTAAAAAAAACATTATTGGTATGGCACCTATTTTATTTAACAAATTGCCAAATTGTATTAAGAATCAGCCCTTAATCAAATTTAAGAAACTGCTGTCGTCGTTGCTGACAGAGAAATGTTATTACTCTGTTACCGATTTTATAAATGATGAATTGTAATATTTTACTTCACTGTATCTCATACAATAAGCAAATAATTTCAGACTTAGCTGATCCATGATCTAATTTTCAATTTAAGTACCTACCTAGTTTCTAAATTATCTGTAAGTTATCCACTATATTTTTGTATGCCAACAGGCAGAATGTACTGGGAATATATCTTAAACGAACACCCTTATTGTAACACCTGCATTCTATACAAATAAAGAAATTATTTATTTATTTATTTATTTCATTCTAGCTTCATTTTTCCAGAAAGACCAGGATTTGCAAAAGCAGCCAAAGCTGAGAGTTAGAATGCTTGACGTATACAACACTGAAGATTGCAGGCAGAAGTACACAAAGTATGTTTTATTAATATAAAACTGACTATTTTCACACTTTCATTATCATCACCTGCAGATTTTTAGCGATGGAGGTATAGAATACCAAGGTTACCGTTTTGGTATTAATTGATTTCTCCAATGCCTTTAACGCCGTTAGCCACGATATTCTCCTTTCTATCCACTCTCATCTTATGGTTTCGGCCGAGGCTCTGGAATGGTTCTCTTCTTATCTTCAAGATATCTCTGCTAGGCATAGGTATATCTTCGCTAGTAGCAAACGTGTCTGTACAAGTGGGGGCCTAAACCGACTACATTAGCAATTCCTCTAAAAGCAGTTTAAACAGCTGCTTTTGCTAATTAGCAATTCATAATTTGTGGACCATTTTACGAATCACCATATAAAAGTCAAACAGATGAATTATTTCGTAATATGAATTACACGCAGATCATAATATGAATTGTCAGTTTGTGATGATTCATAACATTTTCATATTATGATTCTGCTTAAGTGACCGTTTTAAGCCCCAGGTTTTACTCGCGATACCAACAGTGTTATGTCCTACTAGCTTCTGCCTGCGACTTCATCCGCATGAAATTTCCTGTTCCCCAGCCCCACCGCGTCGGCGTCGCGTCGCATCGCCCGCCAGCGCTATAATATAACTTCATTCTCGCTAAGCGTTCTTTCTGTTTTTTTTTTCTTTTAGCTCCTTAGGGTCGTAGCGTAATGATAGTATATCCTTACTCAAGAATTGGGCTATCAAATTCAAAAATAATTTTCCGACTGGTAATTCCACAGTTTCAATCACTTGGTCCATTGGTGAAAACTCTTTGAAAACCCGTTTGGTAGTTTTTGACTTTATCGCGTTCAGACAGACAGACGGGGGCAGGAGAACGTTTTATAATATGTAGGTAGAGATATTATATTATACTAAATTAGCTATGGATTTTGATTTACAACACATTCCTTTTTTTTAAACACTTCTACATTAAAATGTCGCCAAAGTCGCCATGACACCCATAATAATTACTTGTATCATTTCAGAGACTTCATAAGCAAAGAAAACTTTTGCGCTGCTCTTAACAACACATACGGAGGCGCATGTAACGTTAGTAGTTGATAATATAATGTCTTACTACGTTAGTAGTTGATAATACTACTATCTTTTTTATTTTTTGTGATTCCGAAGTTAGATTTGCAGTTGGAAAATTTACCGTGACGTATATCGAGTTATGGAAGATGGGAAACATATTTTTAACAACAAAGTTATGTTTGTTCTGTCTGGGGATAAAATTCATCCCTATTACGGAAACCGTCATTGTGCGTCGTCAAAACTCTCTTGGCCGGTTTTCATTCATAGAACATCGGCTTCAACAACGACCACGTGAAGAGAGGACTTTGCATGGTTGTCGTAGAATCCGACTAAGAGATTATAATAAGCAGCTACATAAACTTCTCCGTGCACATTCTGCGTAGCAATAGATGGTCAACTTATGAGTGTTTTCTGCACTCTATATTTCAATTTGTATGTGTATGATTCCAGGGAGACGTCGGAGGTCCAGGGGTCGTTGGCGCAGTGTTAATGGGAGTGGTCAGCTTCGGTGCACCAGAGTGCGGCGCGGCGGGTGCACCAACAGTCTTCACCAAGCTCGGCTATTACGTGCCATGGATCGAGAGCGTCATGGTAAGGAAATAATTGTTACAGAGGCTACTCTCGCTTCTCCGTGAGCTGATTACTATTGAAATCTACAAATTAATTTTAACCTCATCATACTAACTGTTTTCGAAATTGTTCCAGAATGCAGTTAGTAAAATAAATGAAACAAATTACGACAGTATTAACACACGTAGAAAATCTAAAGGTAAATCTAAGCCAGCAAGAAACAATAAGTTATACCGTGACCAAGACTACGCAGAGGAGGTAAGAGCACTCAGAGATACACTAACAGAGTTACAGAAGACTGGGTCTGTAGTAGACGATGTCATCTATGGAGATCTTAACGATGAGTTCAGCAAATATTTCAAGAGCAAAGAGCAACATAAATCAAAAAAGAACTTAATTTCTATAGAAAACAAAAGTGAGAACTACCCGAGATCAACCAAGGGAATGTTTGAATTTAAAATTAAATTTGAACCTGATGCAAAAGACACAACTTCTAAACACACACCATTATACTTTACTTCTGTTGAATCTTTAAGCTTTAGAAAACCACCAATTGATTCTGAATATGAAACAGATAATTCTGCAGTACAAAATGATTATACTGACAATTATGAAGAATCAAGTGAAGAAGAACGCGGGTTAAGTATCGAGGTACCTAATATGAAAAAACTTGAAAGCAAACAAGATTTCTCAACATATTCTGAGAGCGAGTCAGACCAACAAACTTCAGATGAATCTAGTGAAGCCTCGGAGAAAATCAAAAAAATATATCCGAGAAACCAACAGAATCCACAAAAAATGGATGCAGATAAAATTCTCATAGCACCGTCCATTT
Organism: Lithophane semibrunnea; assembly: GCA_947363905.1. Lineage (NCBI taxonomy): Eukaryota > Metazoa > Arthropoda > Insecta > Lepidoptera > Noctuidae > Lithophane > Lithophane semibrunnea. Next base: position 15,186,587 of record OX376208.1, on the reverse strand, counting down.
ACTTGACAGGCAGTCACTCATACGGCGATAATGTGGACACTATACTCAGAGGAGGTAAAGGAAAGCAAAGACCAAAGGAAGCGCATATGAAACATGATCAGCTTTCTAAATATGCAAGTTCTGTTCTTGACGAGGGCAGATCACTTGCAACGAAGAATTTCATTATTGATTTTGGTACAACGGATAGGTATGTTAAGTATGACAAACAAAAATATTTAAATAATAATAGACCAGGAAGAGCAAAAAGTAGTAGCAATAAAAAAAGTAAAAATAAATCGAGGTCCTCTGAAATTAAAGGCGAATCCTCTAGTAAAAGTATCAAATAAGTCCTTTATTTGTTTATTTTTGTAATTTTGTCTTTGCTGTATCAATTATGTTGTGTACTATTTATTACATTACTGCTTTAAAAGATGTTTTATTATTAAAGCTTTCATTGAACCATTCTGTGAAGATCGATTTGAACTTGACTCAATTTAACACCCTCACTCGGGCTTACCATGAACTCTTATTTCGACGGAAAGTGAACTGTCGGGCTATTTTGTACCGTGAACATGTCAAATAACAGGCAAGCCAGCGATCACGTGACTAAAGCCGGTCAGTGGTCACGTGACAACATTTCACTGGTTTGACCTGCGTTAAGCTGTACCATCAAGTCCTTTTTGACATGTAAACACTCGACTACTGAACTGCCCTGCAGTCATATTAAGCAGGCGTGTAAAACTTACTTTTAGTGAACTGTTTTCTTTAATTTAAAATAAAATACGTAAGTACTCATTTGTGAATATGTACTCTGATAATGATCTCTAGATTACAGTGGTAGTAATAATTATACTTCGTCTAACGAGGTTACTGAGAAATACGATCATAACTTTAAAAAATGTTTAGTGAGTAGGCCAAGCTACACTTCATCGGTATTTGTAGTTTAGTAAAATAGTGCACTGTTCCGTAATGTATAGTAGGAACCTAGGAACGTGGGAATCTATGAACGTAGGAATGTATAGTAGGAACGTAGGGTGTTTTAAACGGTTATTGAAAGCAAAAATCACATTATGTAAACAAAGCATTTTTATTACTGTAAGTATCAATTTCAAAGTCGGACGACTTCGAAGTAGATAATATTTCATCTAAAAAAGATGCAGGTTGCTCCACCAGGCTCCACCTCTCATCTTTATACGACGTGCATTTGATACAAAAGCATTCACGCACATCTGTAGCTTCGGACTATTTCTTCGCACATTGCGTTGGAATCTCACAGAACAAATAACAAAATCCATCTGGAGTAAATGTTGTACCATCTTGAAGATTCCATATTAATTATAATCCTTCAATAACAAACAGGAAAAAAAGAAATATATGAAACTAGCTTTTGCCCGCGGCTTCGCCCGCGTGGTTGTCGGAAAATATGCCACTGGGACGTACTATAGGGATTAAAAGTACCCTATATTATGTTAATCCAGTTAAACAGTGTCTTCTCACACTGCTTATTATAGTATTCGAGGTGCGGTTCGCGGATTGATATAATATGATTGCTGGAGGATAACAAATCCTGAAACCTAGCAATAGTAACGGAATTTATAACGGAATGGAAAATTTGCTACTTGAACGCCAAATTTGAAGGTAACTGTAGAACGGAAATTTTAATTCTATAAAAAAAAAAGTTAAAGTTAACGTAAATAGTTACCTAAATAATTCAAATTACGCTTATACTTATATAGTTAAAGTACCTCTTTATATACCACATTAGAGGTTCTGCCCTCAGGTGCTAACACAACCAGGCTGCTAGATGAGCTCACTCTCGAGCAGGCCACGTAAAACTGGCCGTGCGAGAAGCAGTCCCCTCTAAGATCAATTCCCGCTGTTTTCAGTGACTGACCCTGAGACTTATTAATCGTCATTGCGAAACATACCTTAAGGGGGAACTGCAGCCTTTTAAACTCGAATGGGTACTCCGACGGTATTAGTGGTATCCGCGGTATATATACCGATTCACCTCGAGCACAGCCAGTAAATATAATGGCCTCTACCACGTTTTTATGTAAGGCTTTCACACGCAGCCTGGTTCCAATGCACAACTTGGGCGGATTGAGATTTCGTAGTAGCATTACTGGAGCACTTACTTTGAGGATAAGTTTGTGAGACGGTAGACCAGGTGGGTTGAGTGCATTTAAGAACTCCACAGGAAAGTGTACAGCATCATCCGTATGCACTACAGTGTCCACAGACTTGTATTGGTATTCTGCACCTTCGAATGATTTCAACAAAGTGTTATTAATCACGGAAGCCTGATCGTTTTTAGGTGTCAGAATCGCACGTTCGCACAGCCACTCCATGGATTTGCTATGTAGGTTTTGGACATCTGGATATATTTGAGCTATTAGGTCATCAACGGTGGACACAACTGAGGCAAGATCTGATGGAATTATAATCTTGCCCTCAGTTTCCGTATATTCTCCGTTTCCTATTTTAAGGAGGAGATCGGAGAATTGACCAGCGCAAACATCACCCTTTAAGTGCACTCGCATGTTTTTTTTAAGGTGGAGTTTTATTATTAAAGGCCAAAGATTTGAGGCCTTAATGCAAGCCCTAACTTCGTCAGCTCGAGTTCCCCTCGGCACTACTGGTAGAGTCTGACGGAAGTCTCCAGCTAACAACACTGTGATTCCACCCATCATATCATCGCTCCCTCTGATGTCTTTTAGAGTTCTATTTAGTGCTTCAAAACCCCCTTTATGCGCCATTGTACTTTCGTCCCAAACTATGAGTTTACAATCGCGCAGCACTTGGGCCGTATTACTCTGCTTTGAAATGTTGCAGAGTGGAGTTTCGATATGGATGAGATTTAGCGGCAGTTTGAAAGCAGCGTGAGCTGTCTTGCCTCCCTCCAATAGTGTAGCTGCAATTCCTGACGATGCGACAGCTAAGGCAATGCCACGATTACGCCTTACTTTCGCCAGTACCAAATTAATAAGGAAGGTTTTTCCAGTGCCACCAGGAGCATCCAAGAAAAAGATTTTCCCAATTCCTGTCTCAATATTGTCAAGGATTTGTTGATAAACATAAACCTGTTCATCTGTCAGTAACTTCTCATTATTCGACACTGCCTCCCCCAGGGCGCAGGTATCATAATTGATCTCCCTCAAATATTCTCGATTACCTAAAGTTGCTGCAGATCTTTTTGGCTGAGGTAATCCGTATTGTGCCAAGTTTTGTCCCGTTTGAGCTAACACTGCATCTTCGATCAATATCAAGCATCTGTTGTACACTTCGTCTATGAGCAGCTGCGCACTATCTTGCAACTCTCTCTCCAGTTGCCGTTTGATGTCCTCAGAGAGACTGTCTTTGTATTTCTCCCAAAGGCTTAAAGGATCAGAAAGTTGACAGAAAACTAACATTATTGTAAATAGCTCTCGCAGCTTCAAAGGAGAATCGCACAATGCGGCTTCCTCTAAAGTAGTGTCCCAATGGTTGTCGTCTTCCAGCAATCCAAGGGCCTTGCACGCAGACTGAAATGTTGGATGGAGGATGCCATTCACAGTCTTCAAATCCTCAAAAGATGTCGGACTTCTAACCTCATGAAGTAGCAGGCGTAGGTGGTAGCACTCCGTGTTGTTTGGATGAATCGTGTAGACCCTACCTAGAGCGTGCTCTTTCTTTACTCCGGGCCAGCCTTCTACAACTTTCCCCTTTTTCCTCCTACAAAATTTTTTGTTGTTCCAGACAAAGTAAGAAGGGACTTCAAAGTACAGCAGCGTCTTAGCAAAATTGTCCGTTTTACAGATTAATGCAATTCGAAAGAAAATGAAAAAATAAAATAATGAAGTGTTGTTGTCCCTTGACTTGACTTGTCTTTCTGACAGTGTCAGATAGTGATGCGGCTAAATTTTGTTTATCTCGTTACTGCAATGTATAAAATAAAAACTCGATTTAATTTTCTCTCGAGGTATCAAAATACTATGTTGTGTAAATGAGTTTTAATAAGAGTGAAAGTATATGTACTGTGGGCACAGATATCTGTGGGTTAATGATTTCTGTTGATAACTTGTAATTTGTCATTAAAATCATCATCATATTCTTATAAATAAAACATTAAAACATTAAAAAAATAATTTTAATATCTAGCTGCAAAAATTACATGGAATTTAAAATAAGAAATTAAAAATAGGACACAAAAATAGGCAGAGAAACAATGTTTATAGGTCTATGACCAACGGCAAAATGGACGAGTCCACTTTTTTTTTTTTTTTTTTTTTTTTGTCTAGGGCATCTCGCAGTTGATCTTAGAGAAGATCGTACTGCTTAACCGGACTTTCCTGTGGCTGCCTTAAGCTACTACACTCAGGGCCTCCAGCCAGGGGCATATAAACTATTCTAAATTAAAGCTAAGTGATCGCTCGCTAAGGGCACCCCCTGTGGGGTACGAACCTCGGCTTAGGGCGTCACTGACGGGAGGACAGCAAGATGGGACAGGCTGGATCAATATCGGATCATCATTATTATTAATCGGGGAATTTAAAGCTACATGCTCAGCTGCGGCGCGGGCTGGCATATCATCGGACAAAGGACGGGGGGACGAATTTAATCGGGATCGCGTTGGTCGTGCTGGACCTCGACGGCGAGGTCGGAATGACGGTAGGCGTCTGTGTTTGTGTCTCTGTATTGTGCTGGTCTCCCTACTGCTCTCCTGGAGGAGGGTGGTGGGGTCATCAGGTTCGGATAGGACATGCCTGGGACGGCGAATGATACTAATATTAGAGGGGACATAGGTGGAAGCTTCGACAACCAGAGGGTTACGATGCTTGACTGCAGAGTCGAAATAACGCTTTGTAAGGCGTTTAAGAAATTGACGGATAGTGGGCACCTTTAGATCGAGATGTAAGATCTCGTTACGAACATACCAGGGGGCTCCCGTGGCTTTTCTAAGGAATCGGTTTTGGAGCGTTTGCATCCTATGGATTTGGTTGGGTTTGGCCTGAGCAAAGACCGAGCCCGCATAGGTCATGATGGGGCGAATGCACGCCGTGTACGTACGCAATTTGCACTTGAGTGACAATTTGCTACGTGCATTCAGAACCGAGTGGAGCCTACCTAGAGCGAAGGCGGCGCGCGAACGCACCTCCTTAATGTGCTCTCGAAAAGTGAGGAAACGGTCTAATGTTACACCAAGATATTTAGCTTGCTTCTCCCAAGGGATCGGCTTGCCGAACATCGTGATTGGTGGGGGGGGGGGGAATGGGTTAGTCCTACGGTATTTTTGAAAGAATACCGCCTGACTCTTATCGGGGTTGACTTCGATACGCCACTTTTTAAACCAGGCGCCAAGATTATTGACTGCTCGCTGGAGTGTGATTCGTATGTTGTCATTACTCTTTCCCTTGTAGTAGATGGCCGTATCGTCTGCGAACAGAGCCAACTGCGCCTTGCTACTCTTTGGGATATCGCTCGTGAAAAGCGTGAAAATCAGTGGGGAGATTACGGAGCCCTGAGGGACGCCCGCACGGATGGGTCGGGGGGAGGATAATGCTCCTTCTATACGATAGCGAAATGTGCGGTTCGACAAAAAGTCCCGTACTATGAGTACTAGACGATCCGGCACACCGAGTTGATATAGCTTGTATATCAAGCCGTTGTGCCAGACTTTGTCGAATGCTTTCGCGATATCGAAAAATATTGCACCGGTCATATTACCGCGCTGGAAGCCGGCGCTTGTGTATTCTATGATCCGGTGTACCTGATGCACGCTACTGTGCTGAGTTCGGAAACCGAACTGCTCTTGGGGGATGAGGCCCTTAGTCTCTGCGTAATCTCTGATACGCTTATAAATAAGCCTCTCATAGATTTTGCCGAGAACTTTGAGCAAACTGATGGGACGGTAACTCGAAGGCGCCGACTTGGGCTTGCCGGGCTTCGGGATACCGATGACAGTGGCTTCTTTCCATGCTTGTGGAAAGATGTTATTGCTTAGAGCACCATTGAAGATGGTGGTCAGTAGCATAATGAGGTGGGCTGGGAACAGTTGAACTACCTTATTGGTGATTCCATCCGAACCGGGGGCTTTACGAGTTTTAAGACCTTTGATGATCTCGTGCACCTCGTCGGGAGCGACGGGGGGCAGGGGATCATCGGGATCTTCTACGGGTGGTAGGGAAGCTCTACGTTCGACTTCAGCGTCCACCTCATCGAGGTGAGCTTGGTCTACTGGTAGGGAGCTGGGAGAGCATTGAGCTTCTAGACTGTCGGCTAGGCACTCTGCTTTTTCCTGGTCCTCGAATGCGATGGACTTATCGGGACGTACTAGGGGGGGCATAGTCGCGACCTGATCTGATTTGAGCTTTCTGGTGAGTTGCCAGAAGGCTAAGTGAGTTGGCTCTAGTTCGCTCAACATCTTATCCCAGTCCGTGTCACGCAGCTCCGCTACACGTTTCTTTACAGATCTCTGTAAATAGCGCATATGGGCCTTGTTTGCGGAACAGGGAAAGTTGCTGTAGGCACGAGTGGCCGCGTTCTTCTCCGTTATCAGATCACGTACATCCTGCGGGAGGCGCCAGCGTCGGTCATCCTCGGCTGGGACCTCTTTAGAACATTCGTTCATCACAGACTGTACGTGATCCGTAAGTGAGTCGATCGCGGCCGTCGTGTCCGCGGTGGAGTCAAATTTATCGGGGATAGAGTCTAACTGGGGGGACGTGTTGGATTTCAGCTTTTCGCTTACTTTCTTCCAGTCCGTGACCCTCTTGGTGGCAAGGTTCGGATGGGAGGGGTCAGAGAGACCTATGCGGGGGGCCAGAGCTAGTATTATGGGGCGGTGGTCCGAGTTAAGCTCGTCTACCGTTTCTATCGAGTCTAATCGTAGATTGACGTTCTTAAGGAGCGCCAAGTCTAGTACGTCGGGGGTATGGTTAGGATTATGCGGGTAGTGGGTGGGAGACATCGGGGCGACGACGTCAAAGGTCAGGGAGTTTGAGAGGTCGAACAAGTGTCGCCCTCTGGTGGAGGTTGTGGTACTATTCCACGAGGGATGTTTAGCGTTGAAGTCACCCGCTATGATAGCGGAGTTACTCAAGCTGAGAAGGATAGTGATATCATTCGAGAGGGACCGAAAGTCCTCCGAAGAAGAGGGAGGGATGTATGCCGATACTAGAGTGATCGGTTCGTGACCTGTCATGCCTAGACGGCACATAGAGACTTCTAAACGAGAGAGGGTAGGAGGGTCCATAGGGATGCAATATAGCTCCTTTTTATAATAAATGAGAGTGCCGCCACCGTGGCAATGCGTTCTATCGTTACGGACTACACGATAGTTGGCTATGGAGGGCATACGGTGGCTGGGTTTTAGAAAGGATTCCTGTATCAGGAGAATATCTATCTTATGGTCGCGGAGAAAGAGAGCTACCTCGTCTCGTTGACTTTTTATGCCATTTGCATTGAAGATGCCTATTCTGAGGGATCGGGGTTTGAGTCTATCTTTGATGGCTTTATCCATTATAGGTACCGTTAGCGATGGAACATAGGGCTTGCGTAATTTCCGGGTACGCGTTATAAACCCTTCTGACTTGATCAAAATCACACCTATCTCTGGCATGCTGAATTTCAGCGGCCATTCGAATAGCGCGAGGGGAATGGAAGATCATGAACGTGGAGGAAATCACGTTGAATGGATCGGAGGGTGGTTTAGATTGGGAAGCCACGGGAGCGGGGGTGGGGGTGGGGCGCTGTGCTACGGGAGCGGGAGCGCTTTTTGCGGGGGGCGCAGAGTGCGCGGGGCGGGGGGGGGAGGGGGGCGCATAGTGCGCGGGAGGCGCTAGGTGCGCTGGAGGGTGGGCACGGATACGCGGATCCATGAGGGAATAGAGAGGGGTGTGAGGGGCGGGGGGCTTCGCGGTAGCCAAGGCCGGGAAGACCTCGTGATGGTGGAGCTTATTCCACGGGCTGGGTCTCTGAGGGCTAAGCCTCTGGGGGATTTGAGATGACGGGGCGGTGGGGCATTCCCTTTGCTGACGATTGTCAGCACGCTTTATGAGCTTGGGAGAACTCGACTTCGGGGCTTTTGAGCAGCCACGGTAATTGGCCGGATGACCCTCTTGTCCGCATAGTACACAGCTGGGAGGGCTGAGACATAGAGCGCGGTCTTTGGGACGGGGGCAGTCAGCAGTGCCGTGCTCGCCCAGGCACTTTACGCACCTGGGTTTCGCATGACAATGCTTCTGCGAATGCCCGTATAATTGACAACGGTGACATTGTCCTATGTTACCGTTTTTTCTGGGTTTCTCTATTGTGAAACCGACTAGGTTACACAGAGATTTTATATTAAAAATGGGGTGATGCCCCTGAACGGGAGAGCAGACGACAAGAACCATGTCGAATGCTTCACCGCCACGCGAGCGGTGCATACGGTGGACTTCGTCTATAGGGATATTTTGCGACTGAAGGTCGGCTTTTATATCGGCGGCGGGGATCTCCTTAGGGATTCGTTTAATAACGACCCTGATCTGTTTGTCTTCTGGGAGCGAGAAGGTGTGGAATGACACACCTCTTGCTCTCAGGAGCTTGGTAAGTTCGCGATAATCGTTCGCGGTCGGAACTTGAATTTTGATACCCTGTAGGGTAGAACGTGCGTTGGTGAAGTCAATCTTTCGATCGACGCACCACTTGGACACTTCGGTCCACTTCCCCTTGTCCTGAATGAACACGGGGGGTGGGGGAGGGAGCTTCTTAGAGCTCGAAGCGGATGGGACTGGGGTAGCAACGTGTGCAACGGTCGCGGCGCGGGAGGTGGAGGGGGAAGGGGAATTTTGAGTAGCTACGGTGGCGCTACTAGGCGCGGTACCGGCTACTTGTGCTACGGGGGTAGGGGTGGGGGAAACTACGTCATCGACGGCGATGACTTTATTCGCTTGACTAGATGTTTGTCTCTTCTTCTTCCTCTTGTTCCCCTTTCCTAGGACTGGGGTAAACCCGTCGTCCTCGGAATGAGAGGAAGAGGAAGCAGGAGAGGCATTCTCTGAGTCAGAGGCGTACTGGTAAGGGGTCGCGGCTCGCTTAGAAGAAGCGGCGGCCGGTTCAGTAGTGTCCATAGACTCTACTATCGCGGGGCTGAAGGCTGGGCTGAAGGCCGGGCTGGGGGAGCGGACGAAAGGGTCTTCCAGCTCAATTACCGGAAGGGACTGGGACTGGGAGAGGGCATCGCTGAAATCGGCGATGTTATGGTCAGAGTGACCGAGAATGGGACCTAAGATTTTTGCTAGAGCGTCGAACTCTAGGTCTAATGCGGCCTTTTCCTCGTCAGAGGGCTTGGCTCGCATTTTTACTAATAGTGCGAACACGCGCACCGTGAGTGGAGAGGGTTTCTCCATATCTGTCTAACTAATTAGGGACTTTCTCCTAACATTTAACCTAACTCTATCTCCCCGGGAGGAATACCCGGGGATGTGTAAACCCTCCCTGTCGGGTATAGACAGGGAGGTTGAGTACCTAAGGTGAGCCCTAAGCTTGCTTTTGCCCGTTGCCTATCTTATTGGTGCAACGGGGTCCTAAATGGGTCTGTTGTGTCGGGGTAGACACACCCGACCACAACAGGTGTGTAGCTGTGAAAGCAAAACTGTCACCAATGCCGACTAGGAGACCCCCCAAGGCCGAACACTGGGACCCGTCCAACTTTCTGCCTCACCCTGAAGGGGATCGGCGGGTGCGTTTGGGTCAACACCCCCTCGGCTTCGTTGGCACCGTATAGGTATCCACCGAGGACCACGAAACTGTGGTTTTACCCAGAAGGGGCCAACAACACGACGTACGTTTCAATGACGGATAACTGTTATCGAAACCCTTACAAGCTGTGCCTTGAAAAAGGCACACAGCAGGTAGCTGAAGATAGTCGTTATAATTTTGCTATAAATAATAAAATATAATAATATTTTACTATAAATAACAAAGTATAACACTATGTAGTCTTGATATTCAGGATCGCTTGGAACCGGAATCGGAGAGCACTTCGAACCGCACTGCGCACACGTGTGACCGCTGCCGCTGGCGCGCGTCGAATGAAATGGGACGAGTCCACGCAGGCTTCTTCCTTTTATATGCGTGGCCGCGCTGGAGGGGAGTTTCCAGTGTTGTCATCTAACACGGCCTCTCCTGACATGGCGGCGTCTCGCAGCCTTCGTCAGTTCTTGATGATGGACCAGCACCATCGAACTCATGGTCAAATGCTTGATCTTCATCGCAACCTGTAACCACAATGCACATACGTTAAGATCACATAGTTTGAGTTATTACACAAGATAGCGACAGAGCGATAATTCAAATAGCAGTGACTTTATGTACCGAACAATACAAAACACTTTGCACAAAAACACAGTCGTACTCAACGACTTTTTATATCGCAAGTAGGATTTACTCAGGTCATATTCCCACACCAAATACCATGCGCGCATCACTATTTACATCGGTTACAGCAGGACAACCACAAGACCTACTTCAGGATTTACACTCGGTCTATAGTCAGCATGGGCCCCACCGACCTCAACCTCGATACCTTCACCATGAGCTGCACTCTCAATAGTACAGTCCACAGTCTGTGCCACTCAAAACCACGTGCACTAAGGATTTACATGAGTCTCTGCACCCAACAAGACAAAAAAATGCAACCAGTGATTGTTTGATACATACAGTCTACAAAGTGTAAGCAAAAGCTGGGCGCATACAACAAAAATAAAACCAATGAAAGTTCTCAACTAACTTTCAAAGAAACCAGCGCATGTATCGGGAGTCCACTCGCCACGCCACAACACCATGAACCCAGCAGCTGCTTGACTGGTTTTGCCATATGAACCAGCTAACAATTTTAGTTCATACCTATCGTTAGGCAGAACACTCACAACCCTATAAGGGCCTCGCATGCCACAATCCAACTTGCCAGTACTTTGTGACCTCTTAATGACAAAAACTCTGTCATTAACGTTGAACTTCTTAGGTGGACTTTGTTTGTGACTTTTGTTTTTGTTTATTAATTCATCTGCGCGCTGCCTACGTAGCTCGCGGATCGCTTCGCGGTTAGGATTTGAGCCCTCAAACGTAAGATCCCTTATTAAAGAGTTAATTACCGGCGTAGTGGATTCCGTACCGACTAATAGATTTAACGCGGAATATTGTGTAGTCTTATGTTTGGTAATGTTTAATACGAGCTGTAATTTCCACAAAACGTTCGACCATTCGTTTTCGTTATTATTAACTTCTATCCTGACCATATTCAGCACAGTACGGCAATATCGTTCAACTTGGCCGTTCTCCTGATGCATTTCAGGCGTAATGAAGTGTACTGCAGTACCAGAATCAGTTAACCAGTGTATGAAATTGTGGTTATCAAACATCTTACTGCGGTCGCACACAAACCGTTTAAAAGTACCAAACAAAGATATAGTTTGAGTTATCACTCGCATTAACTCGTCACAATCCTGTCTGTACAGACTATACAACAAACAATATTTTGTATACGCGTCAACTATTATCAGTACGTACTTAAATCCGTTGCATTCTCTAAGTGGACCGAGTACATCAGCATGTACTGTATCAAGCGGTATTGGGTCCTTTTGCCAAGAGGATATCGGCTGTAAGGGGGCACGGGGTACTTGTTTATGCGATATGCATACGACGCAATGTGTTATGTACTTAGTTACAAATCGTCTCAGACCCGGGAACCAAAAGTGTTTGAGAATCAAATCAATAGTTTTGTCTATACCCAAGTGTTCATGTTCGTCGTGGAATACACGTAACAAGCTTAAACGAAACGCTTTAGGGATATAACATAAGTAACGCTCTTGCTCGCCCTCAACACAGTACTTATAATATAAAAGATCGTTTCGTTTTACATAGCGATTTGAATCTAACACACCGTTATTTAACTTATCTAATAGTGACCAAGTTTCTTCGTCACCCGCCTGAGCTATCTGTGCCCAATTAAGAGGTTTCTGAACGGCATTGATAACATTAACCGGATTTCGACTCAAATAATCAACGTGAGACATTAAACAACCCTTGCGGTATTCTAAGGTAAAGTCAAAGTCCTGCATATAGATCCACCAACGTGCTACTCTCGGCTGAAGATCTTTCTTGCGTTTAGTCATTTTTAACGCGTTACAGTCGGTTATTATCGTAAAATGTTGACCAACAAGGTATTGACGAAAATGCTGCAATGATTTTACAACGGCTAGGGTCTCGAGCTCATAACTATGGTACTTCGATTCCGCACCTACCGTTAGCTTACTAAAATACGCGACGACGCGCTTACGATTGTCTTTGTCTATTTGCAGCAAAATACCACCGTAACCTATCGCGCTCGCGTCAGTATGTAGCTGCGTAGGCAAATCGGGATCGAATATCGCTAATAGAGGCTCACTAGTTAAATAAGAAATAATTTCCTGCTTAGCTTTTTCTTGCACATCACTCCAATTAAAAACAACACCCTTTCGAGTTAAAGCAGCCATGCAGGCAGTCTTAATTGCGTAACTGGGAATATACCGCCGAAAATAGCCAGCCAGGCCCAGGAATTGGCGAACTTGCTTAATGTTACTCGGTCTTGGCGACCTAATCAAGGCATCCACTTTATGTTTGCTCGGTCTAACCTGACCCTGACTGATTATTCTACCTAAGTACTCTATTTCACTAGTTAGGAAGCTACACTTCTTTAAGTTTATAGAAAAACCTGCTTCGGTCAAGGTTTCTAGGACTGCGTCGAGCAAAATAAGGTTCTCGCTGATTGTATCAGAAAGTAATAACACGTCGTCGACATAAACTAGTACTTTACCTGATTCAATAAAAGATTTCAAGGTTTTACTGATGGTTTTCTGGTAAATAACGGGAGCATTGGCAAGACCATAAGGCATTTTACAGTATTCATAATGTCCTTCGGGGGTGATGAAGGCAGTCTTGTTTATGGAATCCTCACTGACTCTCAATTGGTGGAAGCCTGAGACCATATCAAGTGCACTGAACCATTTAGCTTTGCCTAGCATATCTACATGATCATTAATCAACGGAAGCGGGTGTCTAATTTTAACTGTAATTTGATTTAGGGCTCTATAATCAACTACCATCCTATCTGAGCCGTCTTTTTTCTTTACGAGTAAGATCGGGCTAGCGTATTCCGACTCTGATTCCCGGATTATACCTTTCTCTAATAAATCTGCAACTATAGCACGAACGCGTATTTTCTCGTCATAAGATAATTTGTATGGTCGGTAATAAATCGGAATATCACTAGTCAACTTAATCTGCATTTCGCTATCCTTAACTGTGGTGGTAGCTGTACCAGTTAAAAAGTAACCAGAATATTTGTTCAACACGTTTAACAACTGTTCCCTGTTTTGACCAGTAACATGCGTCGATATATTTTCGAAGACCAATGATGGATCTATCTGCGTAATATTATTCACGAAAACACTACTATGAACAATATATTGCGAATTACCGGTACGAATATACGCAACACCTTTCCTATTCAAAACATCGGTACCAATAATTACGGGTACGTTTAAATGGCTTTTATCCACAACATAAAAATCAACTTCTAACGTGATATTATTTAATTGTATCGGTAACGTAATCATAGACTTTGCAATAACTTCCATTCCACCTAAACCTCGTAATAACTGGTGAGCCGGTTTTATTCGACACGAAAAGTGCTTAACTAATTCCGAAATTATTAAAGAAACGCCTGAACCGCTGTCAATGAGTACATCGACAGGTATATTTGATATAACGGCCGCGATGACATCGGAATTTTTAGGATTACCCTCATTTTCGCGACAAAAATTAACGGAATTATTATTTCTAACACGTTCCTTAGCAAAACACCGACTTTCCGTATGACCTATTTTTTTGCAAAAACTGCACTTGTCTGGACTGGGTTTTGTTGAAAAGTTATTCGAATTATTTTCAGAGTTGTTGCTTTGTGAATCTGATTTTGGTCGTTTGGGACAACATTCACGTTTATGGCCTACTTCGTTACACTGAAAGCAACGTACCTTAGAAACATCGAAAGGTTTACGTTTGAACTGGCTATTACCGTTACGATTGGAAGCACTATGAGCACCGAGTTTCTTATTAGAATTAGGCACACTAGATTTTACAAAGCTCGACAAGTAATGCAATTTCTCGCGGATGCACGAACCTGTGGGTCGGTAATACCGCGTATAATAATTGCCGTTAGTAATTCACTGCTTAATCCTTTAACGATACGTAATGTCAATAAAGATTTACGCGCATATTCAGCATAAGTAGAATACCTGTCCGACTCAGTACACATAACCTTATACAGAATGTTCGCGATATCGACAGACCGTGGGCACAGCGATTTTAACTCTAACTTGAAATTAGACCATGTACGCGTGGTGCTAGTCCACTCACTAAGCCAGTTACGAGCTTCCCCCTTAAGGCAACGACCTATGCTAGCAAGGCATTCACTATCCTCCCAACGATTAAGCGATCGAGCTTTATCAACTTCATCGCACCACGTGTCGACATCATGAACACTCGGATCGAAATCAGAGACAAAATATTGGTTTGATCTGACCGGGAGTGTCATCATGGCGTCCAGAAAGCGTTCAGCTATGGATTTGGCGTCGCTCTCCGACGGCAACGGCGTAGCAGGAAACTCCTGCGTCGGGGCGGTAGACGCTGAGGGTGCGCAGACCGGTGTTGTGGCGGGCTCCACGTCTGGCAGCGGCGTGCTTGGCATGGCCAGACCGTGGCAGGACCCCGGGCTCGCCAAAGAAGGTCGCGACTCAGCGATTTCAGCGGCCATTCGAATAGCGCGAGGGGAATAGAAGATCATGAACGTGGAGGAAATCACGTTGAATGGATCGGAGGGTGATTTGGATTGGGAAGCCACGGGAGTAGGGGTGGGGCGCTGGGCTACGGGAGCGGGAGCGCTTTTTGCGGGGGGCGCAGAGGGCGCGGGGTGGGGGGGAGGGGGGCGCATAGTGCGCGGGAGGCGCTAGGTGCGCTGGAGGGTGGGCACGGATACGCGGATCCATGAGGGAATAGAGAGGGGTATGAGGGGCGGGGGGCTTCGCGGTAGCCAAGGCCGGAAAGACCTCGTGATGGTGGAGCTTATTCCACGGGCTGGGTCTCTGAGGGCTAAGCCTCTGGGGGATTTGAGATAACGGGGCGGTGGGGCATTCCCTTTGCTGACGATTGTCAGCACGCTTTATGAGCTTGGGAGAACTCGACTTAGGGGCCTTTGAGCAGCCACGGTAATTGGCCGGATGACCCTCTTGTCCGCATAGTACACAGCTGGGAGGGCTGAGACATAGTGCGCGGTCTTTGGGACGGGGGCAGTCAGCAGTGCCGTGCTCGCCCAGGCACTTTACGCACCTGGGTTTCGCATGGCAATGCTTCTGCGAGTGACCGTATAGTTGGCAACGGTGACATTGACCAATGTTACCGTTTTTCTTAGGTTTCTCTATAGTGAAACCGACTAGGTTACAGAGAGATTTTATATTAAAAATGGGGTGATGCCCCTGAACGGGAGAGCAGACGACAAGAACCATGTCGAATGCTTCACCGCCACGCGAGCGGTGCATACGGTGGACTTCGTCTATGGGGATATTTTGCGACTGAAGGTCGGCTTTGATATCGGCGGCGGGAATTTCCTTAGGGATACGCTTGATAACGACCCTAGTCTGTTTATCTTCTGGGAGCGAGAAGGTGTGGAATGACACACCTCTGGCTCTCAGAAGCTTTGTAATTTCGCGATAGTCATTCGCGGTCGGGACTTGTAGTTTAATACCCTGTAGGGTAGAACGGGCATTGGTAAAGTCGATCTTTTTGTCGACACACCATTTGGACACTTCGGTCCACTTCCCCTTGTCCTGAATGAACACGGGGGGTGGGGGAGGGAGCTTCTTAGAGCTCGAAGCGGATGGGACTGGGGTAGCAACTTGTGCAACGGTCGCGGCGCGGGAGGTGGAGGGGGTAGAAAGATTAGCAACGGTAGCGCTACTAGGCGCAGTACCGGCTACTTGTGCTACGGGGGTAGGGGTGGGGGAAATTACGTCATCGACGGCGATGACTTTGTTAGCTTGACTAGAAGATTGTCTCTTCTTCTTCCTCTTGTTCCCTTTTCCTGTGACTGGGGTGGACCCGTCGTCTTCGGAATGGGAGGTAGAGGAAGCAGGAGAGGCATTCTCTGTGTCAGAGGCGTACTGAAACGGGGTGGCGGCACGCTTAGAGGAAGCGGCCGGTTCAGTAGTGTCCATAGACTCTACCGCGGGGCTGAAGGCTGGGCTGAAGGCCGGGCTGAGGGAACGGACGAAAGGGTCCTCCAGCTCAATTACCGGAAGGGACTGAGAGAGGGCATCGCTGAAATCGGCGATGTTAGGGTCAGAGTGACCGGGGATGGGACCTAATATTTTTGATAGAGCTTCGATTTCTCTATCTATGACGGCCGATTCCTCTTTAGAGGTCTTGGTCCGCGATCTGACTAACAGTGCGAACACTCGCAACGTCAGTGGAGAGGGTTTCTCCGTGTCTGACATGACTAACTATTTTATTAGGGACTTTCTCCTAACATTTATACCTAACTCTAACTCCCCGGGAGGGAAGCCCGGGGATGTGTAAACCCTCCCTGTCGGGTATAGACAGGAAGGTTGAGTACCTAAGGTGAGCCCTAAGCTTGCTTTTGCCCGTTGCCTATCTTATTTGTGCAACGGGGTCCTAACAGGGTCTGTTGTGTCGGGGTAGACACACCCGACCACAACAGGTGTGTTGCTGTGAAAGGAAAACTGTCACCAATGCCGACTAGGAGACCCCCCAAGGCCGAACACTGGGACCCGTCCAACTTTCTGCCTCACCCTGAAGGGGATCGGCGGGTGCGTTTGGGTCAACACCCCCTCGGCTTCGTTGGCACCGTATAGGTATCCACCGAGGACCACGAAACTGTGGTTTTACCCAGAAGGGGCCAACAACACGACGTACGTTTGTATGACGGGTAACTGTTATCGAAACCTTTACAAGCTGTGCCTTGAAAAAGGCACACAGCAAGTAGCTGAAGATAGTCGTTATAATTTTGCTATAAATAATAAAATATATATAATATTTTACTATAAATAACAAAGTATAACACTATGAAGTCATGATATTCAGGAACGCTTGGATCCGGAATCGGGAGAGCACTCGTACCGCACTGCGCACACGTCCGACCGCTGCCGCTGGCGCGCGTCGAGAGTGGACGAGTCGTGCGGGATGTCGCTACGTCCCCGTAAGGGGGCGTGGCGTGCGGGATCGGGGCTCCGCCCCTTGCCCGCGGAAGCTATTCCGTGGCCCGCCACTGCGGGCCCGTCGCTTTGTTTGCCTATGCGGCGTTTTTGGCAACGGTCGGACGCGTAATTTTAACGCGTCCGTGTGATTGATTGCTATGTGTATTTCTGTAGGCGCGGCACGACGCTATGTCTATAGCGCCGGTTTCTTCACGACATCCCGGCGGTCTGTCACCGCCAGGTGAGACCCCCAGTTGCCTGGGGGAGGCCTAGCGGGTGACGACCAGCGACAGAGACGCCGACTCGACGCTCCTACAGAGTAAAGGTGTAGTTTTCCCTCGCCCCGGTCACAGGTCTAGCCGTTTGCGGTTTGAGGGAGAAACTGTTATGTATGTGTGAGCGGCTTGTAGTGAAATGTACCGCCGCTCAGTGTCTGCGTGCGTCGCGGCCCGCGTCGCGCCCGCACGCGTTATATTTAGGCGTCTGTGTAGTGGTGGGTGTCTGTGTTAGTTACGTAGCATGCCTATATTAACTTAGCACACGCTACGCAACCTATGTGTGAGTACACATGTGGAGTCATTTTGTGTCGGGTGAGCCGCGTGTAACCTGGGTGCGGCTCACTCGAGGCGTCAGTCCGGTAATATGGTGGCAGTGTCCGCAGCCAGGTCGCGCGGGAGGGGTCTAGCGTCGGGGGGGCGCGCATGCAGGGGCGCAATCTGCCTGACATGGGGCCAGGCAGACGCGTCGGCACGCGCGAACATCCCCTTCACTAGGCGCCGCACAAACTCATCCAGGCTCTCGATCCCGAGATCCCGGTGGATGACGTCGTTCCTCACGAAACGAGGGGCGTCTACGATCGTCCGCAACGCAAAGTTCTGTTGCGTGCGGAGCTGCTTGCGGTGTCCCTCGCTCGTGAGGGCGAACCACGCCGGGGCGGCGTACGTCAATATTGGGCGTACGTACAGCTTGTACACGCCTAATTTGACGCGCGCCGGGATGCGGGATGAGAGCACAGGTTTGAGCAGGTAGCGGGCGACCTTACCCTGCGCGACAATGTTGCGGACATGTTGCCCCATAGTGAGCCGACGATCGATGGTGACCCCCAGGTACTTCACCCTGGCGACCACTCGATGTCGGCTCCATGTAGTTTCAGTGGTGGTGGGGGGGGCGCGAACCCGGTGATAAGCGCCTGCGTTTTACCCACGTTAACCGAAAGCCGCCACTTCGACAGCCACTCGGGGAGTAAGTCGAGGGCGCGCTGCATCTTGACGGCCGCGTACTTCGCATTAAGCGATGTAGTGATGTACGCGGCGTCGTCGGCATACAGCGCGAGCATCGAGTCTGGAGTGGCGGGAATGTCGTCGGTGTAACGTGAGTAACACGCCGGTGACACGCAGCTGCCTTGGGGCACGCCCGCGCGCACAGGGCGGGCGCTAGAGAGCGCCCCGTCGACCACCACCTTGAATGTCCTGTGGGAGAGAAAGCTAGACACCACTTTGACGACGCGGCGGGGCGCATCCGTGGTGGCCATCTTGAAAAGTAGGCCCTCGTGCCACACACGGTCGAAGGCCTTCTCCATGTCAAGGAATACTGCAACTGCGTACTCCTTCTTATTTTGCGCAGCCGTGAGGTGGTGCAGTACCCTCGACAGCTGGAGCGTCGTGCTATGTTCTGCCCGGAACCCGAACTGCTCCGGACGCGGCGCGATATGTGGTAGGAGATGTCGCAGCAGGAGGGCCTCGAACACCTTGGAGACTGTCGGCAACAGGGTGATCGGCCGATAGCTCTCCGGCTTCAGGATATTTTTTCCCGCCTTGGGCAGCATAATGACGCGCCCTTCCTTCCACGAGGCGGGGAAGGTCCCGGTGCGCAGTATCGCTGTATACAGGCGCGCCACTGCCGCTACTGCACGGAACGGCAGGTGGCGCAGCGCTGCGTTAGTGATACCGTCCGCACCGGGGGCCTTTCGGGGCTTCGTTCTTTGGATGGCGCGTCTAACTACGCCAGGCGAGAAAAATATAGGGTCTTCTTCGGGAGCTATCGGCGTCGCGAAGTAGTCATCCAGGTGTTTCTCGACTGCTGCGACATGTTCGAAGTCGCTGGTCGGGTTCGGTTGGAACTGACGCTCCAGGTGGGTGGCGAAGACCTCCGCCCGGTCCTCCGCTATGTACTTAAGCGCCCCGCCGCTGTCTAGCAGCGGTCGTACCGGGGCTGGGGTATTTGCCAACTGGCGGCAAAGCTTATGCACCGACGGCCAGCTGTCTGTGGTCGCGTCGATGCGCTCTTCCCAACCCGCGGCGGTATGTGCCTGTAACTCGGCCTTTACCTTCTCCGCGAGACGGTTCAACTCTCTTTTCAGTGTTGGGCATCTGAGCTGTTGCCACTGCTTGCGTAAACGCCTCTTCACGGCGATCATCGTCACGATGTATGCCGGCAGGGGCGGCACTTGCCCTCTCCCCTGTGGCATCGTTGTTGTCGCCGCTTCTAAGGCGCTCTGTATACAAGCAGTGACGTCACCCGCCATCTGATCCACGTCCGCGGAGGTGACGATGGGCCGAGTTGGCATGTTGGTGTCTAGCTTCTCTCCGAAGATTTGCCAGTCAATATGTCGACGTGGCGCTAGTGGCTTCAGTGAGGCCGGCATTCCCGATATGACGACGAGTACGGGTTGGTGATCCGATTGAAGCTCGTCGTCTATCACTTGTTGCGTGATCTGACAGTGTAGCCCTCGGTGGACTACGACGTCCAGTACGTCAGGCATGTACCGGGCTGCGTCTGGGTAGTGGGTAGGCGTCTCTGGCCCGGCCACTGAGTACCCGAAGGCTTCCGCGTCCGCGAAGAGCCGTCTTCCCTCGGTATTCGGCTGCGAGCTGTTCCACGCCGGGTGTTTACAGTTTAGGTCGCCGGCAAGGATAGTAGCGTGTGGTGAGCCGCTGATAAGCGCCCGCAACTCGGAGAGATCTAAGTGAGTCGCGGGCGGCTTATAGCACGCATAGATGTTGACGTCCTCGCCGGCGACATGCAGCTGCACACCTAGCGCGTACAGCGACTGTATCGTCGGCAAGGGAAATGCTTGGTGGACGACTCTTCGCCTCACTAGTACCGCCAGACCACGGTAGCGGGTGTGTTGAGCCGACCTCTCGTCCTTCCTGTAGACGTGGTAACCCGGGAATCTGACCTTATCCTCAGGTCCCAGGTGTGTCTCGTTGATTAGCGCCACGTCGACGTCTTGATCCCGAAGGAGGTGGCGGAGGGGAGCGACCTTGTCCCGTAGGCCGCGGGCATTCCAATGTACAATCCTTAACGGTCTATCCATTGTACAGGGTGAGCAGAGTGGCTAGACCGTCAAGGATGACTGTCTCCACATCTTGGCCCTGCCTGATGGCCTTGATAAGGTCCATCCATAATTTAATCGCACAGGTCGTGAATTCCGACTTTTTATACTCAGTACGTCTAGACGTACTGGCTTTCGTATTGTAGGCGCCGCTACTCTGTGGCATCGCACCTGCCGACTTTGTTGCGACATTCCGCCGCAAAGTCTCTGTGGCGCTAGGTGCGATCGGAGCGGCGCCTGGCATCTTGTGGGCGAACCCTCTTGGTTCACCACTGCTCCGCTGCGCCGTAATGGCGCTAGTGGTAGGTTCGCCCTTTCGGTTAGCCTGTGGCTTGCTTTGTCGAGTACCCTGTGGCTTTGTATGCCGGGTACTCTGTGGCAGCAGTACGTCCATTCGCTGTGTCACGACCTGTGCAGTATGGGCAGGGTCGGCCAACGGGATCTCTTCCTGTGTCGCTGGGGGGGGGGGATTCTTACCCTTCCCCCCTCTATTCCTCTTCCTTCTCCGCCTCCGCCCAGAGGTTGAGGCTTGGCTTCTTTCGGTGGGGCCATTCGCCGCCGCCATCAATGTCGTGGCATTTGCCTCCGACGACACTTGCGGCCTCTCAGTGGCCGCTTGCGTCTGGCATCTGGCCGTGATGGCGGCTGTCCCCGCTCGCTTGTTCCTTATCTCCTCCAGGAACACGGGGCACCTTATGTTATTGGCGGGGTGCGGCCCCCCGCAGTTAACGCAGGAGGCCGGCTCTTCCCTCGGGCGCGGGCAGTCGCGTGCCGCGTGCTCACCCCCGCACCGTACACAGGCGATCGGCCGGTGGCATTGGTGTGAGCTGTGTCGGAATTTTTGGCACCGGTGGCACTGTGCGGGCCCGCGTTTCCCGCGCCAAGCCTCAATCTTGACACCGCGCATCAGTAGGAATGTGTCGGTGTCGTAGATTTTTCTGGCGTCCGGGGTCCTCTTAATGATGGCGTGAAATACACAGCCGGGTCGTCCCTGTGCGCCCTTAATGTGGCGCACATACTCCGGCTGGTAGCCCAACACCCGGAGCTCTTCCTCTATTTCCTTCGGGTCCGTGTCAGCTGGTAGCCCCCGAATTGCAATCTTCAAATTCTTCTCCGCTGGCAGCGAGTACGCGAACCAGGACACCCCACTATCCTTCTCCAGGCCAGTCAGGTACCGCTGGACCAGCCGGTACTCGTCTTCGGTGTCCGGGGTAAATCTCACCCCGGTCCCGTACGGACGAGCATTAGGCGGCCGGCCCAGTTTCCCCGCTAGGGCCCGGAAGTGGGTGGCCCAGTTAGGCAGCTTCTCAGCTACCAGCGGTGGGAATTTCAATCTCTTCTCCTTCTTCTTCCCCGGCTTGGGCTGCGACGTCGTACTTGTCGACGGAGCGGGGCCGGGGGGGGCGGGAGGGGGTGCAGAGGGGGGCGGTGAGGCAGGTGGTAGCCTAGCGGCACTTACCCCCGTGGGTGTCAGCGGCGGAGAGGTGCGGACCGCGTCGGCAAAGGTAGGCGACCTAGGTACCGCCCGACCCCGCGGCGCGCTATCGCGCTGTGGCCGCGGCGGGTTGGGGCAGTACCTCTTGGCCTCCTCAGACGCGGTCTCGCCGGAGCTTCTACGCCGTCGCTGCGGCTTGGGGTCGAGTCGAAACTCGAAGCCGAAGTCCAGCGACGGCGTCGGAGAGGCCGGCGACATGGGAGTGTCGCCGGCAGCTGCTTGGCTTCCGACAGGAGGGCGCCCCCCGGATCGCGGGGTCGTGTCTCCAGACACGTCTCCGCGACCGGAGGTCGCCGAGTCCATTGACGCCAACGACGTGCTCGACCCCACACGTGAGGAGCACGCCGATAGCATCGCCGGAGAGTCGTAAGCCGAAGTCCTTGGGGGTGCCGGCGAAGCGGGCACCGTGGTTGCCACTGTGGGTGGCCTGAAGTGGCCTGCACTTGCAGGTCGCTCCCGCTCAGCCAGCACCGGACCCGCCAGCGAGGGGCGGGAAGCCGGGGCGGCCGGGCGCGGGGGCTGCGGCGGTGATGCGAACCGCGGCGGTGGGGCCGCGGTGCGGGCAGGGGGCGCGCGAGTACGCGCGGGCGGCATAGGTGCCTGCGCGGGTGGCGCGGGGCGCGCGTGCGGCGCGGCGTGCCGCGCTGCGGGCGCTGCGGGTGGTGCGGGCGCGGGGACACGCGCCAGCGGGGCGGCGGCGCGCGCATGCGGCGCTCGACTTGGTGTCGCTGCTGGTCCCGGGGCCTGTATGGGCACCGGGCGAAAAGCGGCTGGGCGGATGGAGACCGCGTGCTGCCGGCTCGTCGACGGCGTTGGCGCAACGCGCGCAGGCGCCGATGACGTCGGTGTGCCGGCCGCAACAGCGGTCCCCGATCCCCCCCCTCCCTTCTTCTTCCCACTTTTGGTGGGTCTTGGTGGTGGTCCGGCCGACGGCGCACCGGGCAATACGTCACCTAAATTAGGCAACGACAGTGCCCGGTCCAACGCCGGTCGCACCTCCTCGGCCCCGGCATCGCGGCCGAGCGAGCCGCGCTTGCCGGGTTTCGGCATCGACGAGGTGTCGTGGCCCTCCGCGACCGCGACGACGCGTACGCGCCGAGCAGCCCGGGGCTGCTTTCTCTGTGTCTGCACAGGTACCGACGGTCTCCTGTACACACACAGAGAAAACGGATTAAAATTTGCGGTCCGCGCGGAAAAACACTACTGCACGTGTGGACTCGAGAGCAGTGGATCGGCCACTGGGCGAATCCAGTGGACGAGTCCACGCAGGCTTCTTCCTTTTATATGCGTGGCCGCGCTGGAGGGGAGTTTCCAGTGTTGTCATCTAACAATATCATCATTGCTTATCAGATTGAGAGTGGAATGTGGAGAAAGCGCTTTTTACAAAGTCGAACAAAGCCGATCTTACCCGAATGTCACTGACTTAAACGCCGTAGCAATATGGAACAGTTGCTGTATTTTGGATCGGGCTATGATTCTTTTCTCTGTTTTTTTTGTGTGCGTTTCAAACGTGCGAAGCTGTTGGAAACCTCCCTCTAATCTCCCCTCTACTCAATTCAAGTTGAATCTAAGGTAGTTCCTTAGATTCAACTTGAATTGAGTACTTGAATAGGGAATATGCATGTATTTTTTTAATATTTTTTTTCGATAGTTTACATCGTCAAATAATATTGAAAAAAAAATCGACGGCAAAAAAGCAATTTAAAGTAGTTAAAAAAATGTTTAAAAATATCCAACCGATCCGGGCTATTTAAACGCCCTCCATTTGGCGCGCTTGGTGTGGTGACGTCACAGACCGTGAAAACAGACAAGCAACTGTCAAGTCAACGTCAAACACTCCTTTTTCTATGAGCGTTTGACATTGACTTGACACTTGTTGATTGACTTGACATTGACATTTTGATTGTTATCCCGGATTGTTACGTCACATCCGCTCTTAGCCTTTTCAAGTATTTGAATTACCTACAGTTTTTTGGGACTTTAAAAAAAATAATTTCTCGCTCAAAAAGAAATTTTATTCAAAAATATTGATGGAGGCATAATTCTGAAGTAACATAGTTTATAGAAAAAAATATTTGACCCATATTTGAATCACATGCATATTCCCTATTACATAATCGTAACAATCGAGTGCCTGACCGTTAGTGACTGAGTAACATCACTAGAGTCAAACTGACAAGCAATCAAAAACTATAATTTTTTATACTTAATGGTTAGGATAGTCGTTTTAAAATAGCAATAACTTTGGTAACTTTCAAGATTATTTTCATAAGTATCTAAAAGGGTCTCCAGTGTCATAATCGTGTTAAATAAGATATTTTGTTACGAAAAATAGTTTTTTTTAGAATTCTCTTGATCATTATAAACTGTTATTCAATTAATTTAATCTAGTTCTTAAAACCGTAAAACCGGTAACATTGCGAAAAAGTATTTCCGAACGTTTGTTTATAATATGGCGTACCGGTCAACGGTTACGTAGCAGGTCTGAAGTTGATACATTGCAGGTCAGACGGAAATGCTCATGGTACAAATAGAAAACCTGTCAGGTTAGCCTGCTAAGTTGACCTGTCATGCACTTGGCAAGTATTTTAAAAGTTGATAGTAGGGCCCATCTGTACACCGTTCCAATTTTGCGATGAAGTACAGTGAACAGTACAGTGCTGCACAACAATCAATGACTACAATGTTCAACTCAGCTCAAAGGATAATAAATAATTTTCATCATTAATGCGATGTAAGAAGTTATAAACCCGCCCCGAGGTTTCACCCGCGTAGGTCCCGAATTCCCGATCCCATGGGATTATAGGGATAAAACGTATCCATATGTCCTATTCCAGGTCATGGCCTACCCATGTGGCAAATTTCATCCTCTGTAGAGTAGGGAACGTCGCGACAGCGTCGAACGGTTCGCGTATTGCATTTTTATACTCGTGATAACTTCGAAATTAAATGTCCGATTCGAATGAATTAAAAAGTATTTTACTGCTACATAACATACCCACACACATACATACATACATACCCTTGATGCTAAAAGTATTTATTTGAATAAGAATTAATACTATGATTCAAATGTAACCAACTTTTACTTCTACCAGCGATCTAAATAAATTTTAGAACACAAAAGCTGCTATTGTGACTTAACTATGATAGTTAGATATATTCCCTCGCGGACGTTTTTGTTGGTAATAATGAGTAACTAATAATTTAGCTTTCTATTGGTGAAAAATGGTTAAAATCCGTTCCGTAGTTTCTGAGCTTATTCGGTACAAACAAACAAATTTTTTTTTCCACTTTTTATTATTAGTACTAAATAAAAATATTACCGACGCCGACGGTTTAATAATTTATTCTGCATTCTCCTTATTAGCGTGTCGATGGAAATCTTAATAGTAACAGTCCATAACTCAGCTATTTGTATAGCATTATCAGTAGCGTCCACAATCTGCAAGACTTGATGTAAGTAAAGGGTCACATTGTAGGTAGGTACATTTTTAAGCATAGACATATCACGCAGAAGCAAGCAAATAGAGAGTAGTTTTGAAAAGGCTGCTATTTATGATACTGCACGAGAATATGATTAACAAGCAAAGTCAATAAGCTAAAAAGCAATTTAAAAAAAAATCAGGAGCATATGTGAGAATTGCAAACCCCGCAAATTGACCGCTGTTGACGCAAATGCATCAATAGCAGGCATCAACGGTAGATTCGAACCCAGACAAGCGATTTACTTTGTGTAAATTATTTCATCACCACTGCTCTCAAAACTGTGAAGGTTTAGGGGTCCACCAGACGGGTGTTGTGTCTGGCGGGCAATTGCCCAATGATTGATATTGGATTCTTGTATATATGTCCACTGCACGGTAAACTCTAATTGCGCGATGCAGGATTTTTGTGACGTCAGGTCTTCGATGCGTAGTTCTCATGTGGCGATGTAGATACCGCCATAAAGGGAAACATCGAGAAGAAACCGGCCTGTGTCCCAGCAATGGGAACATTATATGCTGATTATGCATAGCAACAATACTTAGCTAACCATATTTCAAGTAGTTGCATATTTTTCAGAACATAAAATATTTATTGCACTACAATTTCATGGTGTTCTTCAATTTGCTGCTGTTTCGTAATTTTGCGTGCACAGTGTATTTCACAGTTTTCATTTATTTCATCTTACGATATTACGATCCCTTTTATTTATATTTTATCTTTATTGACTTCGTATATATTTGTTATTTCTTCAAAAACATCAAATTGTTCATCACATTATTGGCCGAGTAGTCATGATGCATGGTTGACAATAATTTGATTCTCGATTTGTCAAGGAAAAGCAGCAACCACCGAAATGTAAAACAGCATTTTGTTCAACGATGGATAACTTCGTTTACTTTGAAGAAAAAGCATGTTTTTGGATCATAATATGGTCTCAAGAAGAGTCCTATGATGATGTTTAGCTACCACCACTTGAACCAGAAACATGATTATTGATGTTAACTTCATTTTATAAAACGAAAATAACTTAAACAATTACCAGTATGGATTGACTTAGGTATATACAATAAAAAGTTTGAATTAACATGTTTTTTTATTTAATAGTTTTGGAAATTGGTCTTGAAAAAAAATTAAGATCCTATGAATTTTAGCTTTATTAGATTTTACTGACTACTTATATAAGCTAATGTAAGATTGTCTATGTAAAAAGAATAATAATGATATATATATCTATTATAGTATATTGTATCTATTGGTAAGTTTAAGTACCTACTTATTATTTTGCACCAATGACAACCCCATTTTTTATGTCCACGCAATCACTGTCCATTCTAAGGTTGCCTGGAAGAGATCACAGAAAGCGATAAGGCCGCCCATTGTATGTTTTATAGTGTTAAATTTATTTATTTTCGCAATGTATTTTCTGGTGTACAATAAAGTATATATAAATAAATAAATAATGAAAAAATGCCTCTGATTTGGTTTGATTCAATGTAAATGATTCAAATAGATATAAAGAACAGAAACTTCTCCTTTTTGAAGAACGAAGATTCCACAAGCGTCCTTCAGACCAGACATTAGACATACATAAAAATATTGAGTCTGAATGTCCGACGTAAGATGTTGGACAATCGAAAGTAGTCGATGGAACACGTGGTCAGACGTGGCCAGCCATTGCCGCAGACCTAACCTAAAAATTCCTAAGGATCGAGCGTAACGATGGAGAGAGTAGATAGTCCTAATAAATGCGAAAGCGAGTTTGTTATTTGTTACGCTTATACGCTAAAATGGCTAAACGGATTTGGATGAAATTTGGCACATGGGTCGACCATGACCTGGAAAACGACATAGGTTTTTCATCCTGGATCGCAGACGAAGCCGCGGGCAACAGTTAGTATTTTTTAATTGAAGGACACCATCACTGATCTTAGTTATTTCATTAAAAACTCGTTTTCGATTCAATTTGGCTGTTTCAACACTTTCAACATAAATTCAGAATTTTATGACCCTGATAATAATAAAAATTTCACAAGAAAAAAGGAAATAAAACAAGCACGATATAAAAAACACCTTTGTACATTGAGCAACTAGTTTAATAACACAAACATTTGGTTACACCAGTGAAATTTTCCATAAAAGTTACATTTTTCTTCGATTATATTGCATATCGTAGAAAATATCTTTCTTCATATGTTTTCCACGACGATTATTATATTGTGCTTCACAGTTTTGAACTTCCCCGGTTTTGTTCAATGTGCTCCTGAATTACCAGCCGAAGATAGTTACGGCATCCTTGTTACTGAGAGGGCAATACGAAACACTGTGAACAATTTATTCTCCACTCTAAAACTAAAGGTTTTGCAACAAAAGCTGAAGTTAAAACAATATTCAACAATTCATAACTTCTTTGTTTCCATAACTTTGCGAGATCACGACAATCTGAAAAAAATAACAAAACTAACTCACGTTGATAACATCGATAACGGCACTCAAGTTTTTATTACACAATTAAATGAAGTATTAAATGAAGATAATAAAAGCGATGAAGCAACAGATTCTGTTTACGTAACAATTCTTATTGAAGATTTTCTTAACAGACTTGATAATTTAAAGGAAAGAAATGGTGTTAAAAATAATACGAGGTTTGACTTAAATAAAGCAATTTTAGGACACTTTAGTAATAATGAAAATGAATTTAGAAATACAACATATTTATCAAAAGAGTTTGTAAAAGGGAATGATTCTGATGACGATATATTGAGCAGTAATGGGTTTTGGCGTAAGTAGTCAGTGTCATTTGATTAATATTTCCTTTGGTGTATGTATGTAGTACATACTGTGTATGTATTTAGTGAACCTTAGATACATTTTGAGTGGAACAATTGTATGGAGTGGAATGTTCAAGTATTAATTAAGGCACATTTACCGCATTGGTTAGCTGTAAGGGTAGATGTATGATGATAAATAAATAAATAAATAAATAAATTTTGAGCAACACAATACAGGATGTAAGGGTAAACACTCTTGTCATTCAAACCATGGGTAGTTGACTTAAATATAAAAATAAATGACCGAACACAACAAAAAAAAAACGTTATTTTCAATAAAAGATTTTTTAAAGTTTGTATCTGACACCGTGCTTGCTAGCGAAACA
Organism: Lithophane semibrunnea; assembly: GCA_947363905.1. NCBI lineage: Eukaryota > Metazoa > Arthropoda > Insecta > Lepidoptera > Noctuidae > Lithophane > Lithophane semibrunnea. The sequence goes on along the minus strand of OX376208.1, from coordinate 15,157,866 downwards.
GCTGACTGAATAAGGGAGGGATCGCGCTCGCTGCCGGTCAGGTCACATCCCGTACCCCCCGCCCGTGTTGAGACGCAAGTTCGTTGCCCTAGCGCATAGGGCAGCGAACATGCGTCTCCTGTTGTAAAATTTAGATCTAAAAAAATTTAGAAAAAAGTTGTAATTTTCCATTGATTTAAAGTTCTATAAATGAAACCAATCCACTGGTTGCAAGGATAACGGTGTTTACCCTAACACCCTGTATAAGTTCTTTTATTATAATCCTCCGCAGAACCCAGCGGCCGTCGCATCTACGCGGGTACATCGTCAAATATCGACCGCTTTCCTTTTATGGTGAGCGTCCAGTTCTTCAAGAAGTTCCAATGTGGTGGCTCCATCATCAAATCTGATCTGGTCATCACTTCAGCGTCGTGTGTGCAAATGTAAGACTCAATCTTTCGTTATTGGGTGATTCGTTTCGGTCTGTTTTCGGTACATCTTGCTCTCACATCGTTGACTAAATCAACTACAACATTATCTATTTCATCAGAGCCTGGAACAACCGCTTCTTCCGCGAGAACCCTGCGTTCCTCTCCGTGCAAGTTGGCAGCACCTACAACGAACGTGGAGGAGAGAATATCCCCATCTTAGAGATTGAATATCACCCAGGCTACAACCCCAAGAACTTGGGACACAATCTGGCGCTCATGAGGCTGACAAGGAATCTGAATTTCAGAAAAAAAAAAAATCTAAGGAAGATAAACTTTGATAGACACCCATGGCCATTACCATCAAATACCGATGGCATTGTTGTTGTTGGTTGGGGCGCTAAAACAGTTAGTTATTTTTCTTCAACAAACTCAAAAATTTGCCGTGTGACTGGAATAGAATCACAGCTGTGTTTTGATTTTACAGCCAATTTTTTTTGATAGTCCATTTTCTAATAAATACGTAATTGTCCATGCCTACATAATTTTCTAAATAGTAAAATGGTTTCAGCTCGGCAACAAAGATGAAATAAGCTGGAAGAATGAACTGTCATATTCTACGTTAGATTTCTACCCACTTGATGAGTGTCAAGAAATATATTCCAAGTAAGTTTAACCTTTACTTTTTCATTCAATTATATCTCACAGCGAATATCTAGTCGAACATAATTTCGTCCACAGTCCTGTCCTTATCCGAATTCATTCGGGTGCGGTGCAGCATCTCTTCTCCTTCCATACATCTATATAGCCGTCAACTCTTTCACACTACCCATCCAATCGATGGATGGGTAGTGTGAAAGAGTTTGGCCATACTCCTCTACTCTTGTAACTATCCACATACATATTCTAAACGTGATATAAAAAAAATAAGGTCATTAAACTTCGTTACATTTTCAGGGAATTCGTGACCGACAGAAACTTTTGTGCTGGTTTCTTCTCGAAGGGAGGTGGCGCGTGTAACGTATGTAGACGACACAATGTCTTTCATTTTCAATTATTTACTTTTTCGTGTAAGAAATACCTCCTGCGGGTTTCCAGGTGTGATGTTTTTTTATATTGATAACTAGCTGCCCGCCCCGGCAGCGCACGGATAGCACTTAGTACCGCTTCCTACCCTACCTACCTACCTACTTATCTATCTACCTATCCTACCAACCTACCTACCTACCTACCCTACCTACACCTACTGTACAAACCTTGTCCTGAGAATAACGAACATAACAAAAAAAGAATTATTCAAATCGGTCCAGCTGTTCTCGAGTTTTAGCGAGCCTAAGGAACAGCAATTCATTTTTACATTTTAGAGAAGATAGATTACTCTAATTTGAATAAAGCAAAATAAATGTCGTACTTATCATGTTACCAAAAAATGTCAACTGCAGTAATTCAATAATTTATTTCAAAACAGTAAATCGAGTTTCACGCGTTTATTATCAATCATAAATTCCCAACCTTAATTGAGATATCCAGGAGTAAGATTGAGGTGTCAGTCCATTTTTTGGGTGTAGCTCGCCAAGTAGCAATATACGGACTGAGTTGTCATCTAGTTTGGTTTTCTTTAATTTACTGTGCCCCACAGCAAAAACAGGCTGCAAACTTCTTAATATTTTGTTTGGTAGCATGACGCTGGTGGACCAGGGGTTTCAAGCGGCCTTCTTGTGGGAGTGATAAGTTTTGGCTCACCACAGTGTGGTACTCCTGATGCCCCTACCGTCTTCACCAAACTTGGGTACTACACTGATTGGATCGAGAAAATCATGGAAATGGTGACGTTAATATGTTCATTCTATAATTTTTGCCACAGAGCACGGGATCACCGCGCCGCTACGCCTATAGACGGCGTTACTATTGAAAGTAACGCCGTACGCACAACTTTTGTCACGGTCCGTCATTCGAAGTCTACATTTCTATACGTCATTTGGGTTGTAGTGCGAGTAAACGGTGACACGCTTGGTTTGCATGGAAAGTGTTCACAATGCCACCTTTAGCAGCGACGGTCGAAGGGTCTCCGGGCTCTAAGATTTTTACGGTTCATTTTAAAGGTTCATGCACACACATTAGCCACGTCGACGTCAAGTCACTGACTATTCATGACTGACTAATGTGTGTTCCACGGTTCCACCTTTATCGTCACATGATGCGACCTCGTGATTGTTTGTTTAAGTGTTATGTGTTTGTTTGCTTTAGGGTATTTTGATATCTTTTTACCTAGTTAATTTCAAAACCGCCATAACAGTGAAGGAAATATTGTCAGAAAACCAGCTTTTCTACTCTTTTATAGTTTTTAGGCAAAAAAAAAATACGGTTGTAGAACAGACACAACGCCGTACTACAGCAATACTGTAATAAAATAGTACTTACGGGGCAACTTTGAATGATATTATTGTTGATACAGTATAGTGTCGTTAATTACTTATTTTCGTTTACAGGAAATGGTTACAGGAAGACAACCGACCACAGTCCGACCGCCTAATTACGATCCTACGTTTCCTGGTCTGACTACAGCAAAACGTCTTAAAATCACGCCAATTGTTCGCGGAAAAAAACCATTTAGGTTTACACCTAATCCTGCGCCTGATCATCTAAGAGAAAATGTTAAAAAACATGATTTTAGACAATTCCTTAATACAATTTTTAACAAGAAGAAACAACCAAGAGAACAGAGAGAACAACAACAAAAGCTGATAGAACAAAATCAAAACCCAGAAGAAGAGCGTCAAGATGAAGGAAATGTACAAGAAGAAGAAGAACGACAAGACGAAGAAGAACGTTTAGAAGAAAAAGAACGACTACAAGGAGAAGAACTACAAGAACAAGAAAACGAAGAACGCCAACAAGAAGAAGAACGACAACAAAAAGAAGAACGACAAGAACAAGAAGAAAAAAGGCCAGAACAAGAAGAAAAACGACAAGAACAAGAAGAAGAACGACCAGAACAAGAAGAAGAACTACAAGAACAAGAAGACCAACAAGAAGAAAAACGACAAGAAAAAGAAGAAGTAACTCAAAAAGAAGTAGTTAAAACTCAAGATGCAAAAGAAGTGGAGAAGGTAAAACCCAAACAAACAATAAGAAATAAACTTGAAAAGGAAATCACAAAAGTCGATAAACTATCATCAAGCGAAACAAAAAAGAAATCACAAAGTCAGTCTGCAGTAAATTGGAACGATAAAACTACTATAAGATCACGATATACTATTCTTGAAAGTAACAAAGCAAAAATTAATACACTGCATGATAACTTCTATGGAAGTCCTGTTGAGACTACTTCTTATGAACAGTTTACGCCATCTTTCAAGCAAAGGCAAGATGGAATTATAGATGCAAGTTCTGGCCAAGAAAAAGAATTTGATGAAGCTATCGATAGTCTTTTAGTTAACTTTAACATTAACTATATCTTGGAATCTAAAGAAAGCTTATCTGTAGACCTCCAGCGAATAAAGACAAAGAACCTTAAACCTAATCCTAATTTGACTGACGTGTCAAAAGAGAAAGGAAAGAAATCAAGTAATATGGTTGAAAATCAAAATCTTAATGCAAACGTAGATGAAACTGGTGCAAATAATGGGAATGTTATAAAAGACGATAGCGGCGAAGATGAAGGGGACGTAGAAGATGGTACCAATGAATATGAAATTAATAAGCAAAGCAGTAGTGACAACGAATTTGTCAAAATAGCTGATAAAAGTTCAAACGCTGATAACGTGAAGATTCATAGCAATGACAATCACGAAAATGAACATCGTGAAGAAGTCGTACACACGGTTTATAAGAATAATGAAATGAAAGATTATAAAACAGATGATGGTGACGAGACAGACGAAGAATTTGAAACATTAAGCATCCCAGCCGAGCCATTAGAGCAAGAAAATTCAAGTAGTAATAACACTGACAGGCTTTTGGAGATGTTGGATTATGAGGATCTTTATAAACTGCTATCAGAGCTTCAAAATTGATAGATTCTTAATTGTAAATTACAAAACATTTAAATATTTTAAACCTACAATAATTTAACAGAATTTTCAAAACTTAAGTCGTCTTTCATATATTGACATTAAAACAGGGACTGAATTTTTAAAGACTCATGCAAGTGTATTTTTCAAATTAAATGAATGTTACTGATTCAAAATTCCAACCTCCTTTCGAACCAAACCTTTAACAGCCTTATAACCGTTTCAATTTCAAAAATCAAGAACTGTCATATCGTTTTGTCTATCGTTTGAACGAAAATGTCGTTGCTAACGTTAAAAGGAAAATCTTATTCGTCGTTATTAATAATAAGAAGGGGAATTCACGGTAGATGTAGGATTGGGTGTCGCGACTGGGTCGGGTTCGGACACAATGGCAGTGCCAACTATAAGGATGACGCCCACTTCCCGTTCCCCGCCGTCAGGTTCAAGGAAAACACCAGAGATATTTGTGTAATGTATTAACATTTTGCCTAAGGTCATTTAAATTTATTAACTACACGATACCAGCGAGACATAAATTACAATAAAATTATCTTCTAAAAAAAATTTAAATTGTAAAGTACACAAATGATCCTGCAAGTCCTGCAACACAGTCTCAATTACACGACTTACACATTATCAAGTACACATGCACTGAATTCAACATTACAAGTGCGATTGTAGAAGTGTAGTGGACTGCTGTAGGCTGATAATGAGCTAAGTAAAAAAAGTCCGAGGTAGTGGGCGGGGCGCATTGCTCGGAGAATGGATGGCCGATGGTGCTCAAAAGTTCTGGAATGGTGGCCGTGTGCCGTGGCCATAGGCCTCCCTCAAGGTGAAGCTACTACGAGAATCTGCTGGGAGTGTGAGGCATAACACCGGTTGTTGTGGCGACGGTTAGGGGGCCCACCTGGGATGGATATCTTATCGGCTGAATACTGATGATGATTAAGTTAATTTAAAGGATACTATTAAACGCTTGCTTCGATTTGTACAGTATACCCTTTGATATGTTGATTGATCGCATTAGCATAATGTAATCATATTTCTAAAATAAAAGTAAGATGCACGTTTCTTGCCTAATGGCTCATTGTTTAGGTGGACCCAAATGCAATCAGGGAAGTGTTATTGGTTTTCCCATCAAATATTTATCTGTAGAGAAGCGCAGTATCCTGTATTGTAGCGGTGTGCGCTGTTTTAGTTAGTGAGACTCTGCAAAAGCAAAATAATATGCGAATATTCAAATGTAAGTAAATAACCCTTTTTATGGGACTTGCAAATAACTGGTTATCACAACAGCGGACATAATATTTTATACTATGTAGCTGCAGAGGATCAGACTTAACCAGACTCTCGGAAGACTACAGAAAGTAAATAAATTTCGCGATATACCAGCTTTTTAAGACCCGTACCACTATACATTTATTTATAAAATTCCAGGCACTTCGCGAGAAAGAAAAAGGCGACTGGCGAATGCTTTGTTGCGAGGAGAAGAAGGCCCTGTACCGAGCCTCCTTCTGTCAGACCTTCTCTGAGTTCCAAAGCCCCACGGGGCAGTGGAAGGCGATCGTCGGGGCCGGGCTGTTCCTCTGCTCCTTCAGCTTTTGGATCTTTATATTCTTGCATCATTATGGTATGTATGTTATGTCGTTGGACATCCTGACCTTATCTATGGTTTGTTTTTTATTGCCTGACGGGCCTGCTCTAGACCTCGATTTCGCCTGCTGGAAAGCGATGGATGAGATCTACGATGGGACGAGCGTATCCAGAAAATCCTTCGAAAAAGGCAGCTACGTAGTCTACTCCGGCGCCTATGTATGACCAGATTTATAAACATGGATGCAGAGTAGGACCTATCAATCGTAACAGGTGGCGAACAGTAGCTTCTGCCTTTTGAAAAGAAAGGCGTCAGTGTGTGAGTTTAAGTAATCACAGATTGTAAAAATCTATGACATAAAATAATAAATTATACAACAAAATTAGCAACCAGTTTGATTTTGTCCAGACTCTAAATTGTTCTATGGAGCAAGAACACCACGTTTCCAAAAAAGTTTATCTTGAATATAATCTCTAATTAGTAATATGCTTGTTTACAAAGTGTACTTTTAATATGAGTTTTAAATTTTCTTTCATTTAATTGCAATATATCACAAGGTATTTTGTTATAGCATTTAACGCAGTACCCCATAAAAGATGTTTGTACTTTAGCTAATCTGAAAAATGGTTGATCTATTTTAACTGTATTTCTAGTATTAAAATTATGTCTATCACTTATTTTATTAAAAAGATTTAGATTTTTCTTACATACATAATATTCTCTTAGCATGAATTTGGCAAGGTACCGTCATATTATTAATCTTTTTAAATAGTTCCCTGAGATATTCGCGGTGACATAGATTAAAAATGGCTCTGACAGCTCTCTTTTGCAAAATAAAGATGGATTCAATGTCAGCAGCCCGACCCCACAGTAAAATGCCATACGACATAATGCTGTGGAAGTAACTGAAATAGACCAAACGCAAGGCGCATGACTATCTTATTTGTTTCAGTGTTCGAACCCCTCCCAGCAAGTCTATCGCTCGCTTCGCAGAAGGCACAACTACGGAGAATGATAGAACTTCGCGTCAACCCCGTAGATGGACTGACTTCCAAGTGGGATTATGACAATGACAATTGGAAGGTAAATCTTTAAATAATCTTTGAGCATGTCAAACTATCGTATATCCTAAGTGCGTGTCCCGTAAAATTTGCGCTGTATGTGTAAAGGCGCTGCTCTACAGCAGCCCACACCGTGCCACACACGTGTATTTAGTGCCACCTTGTCTGAACATGCCAATGCACGATGTGTGACTGGAATACAAAAGAACCGCACAACTTCGTGCACCTACCACTGTTTGATTCTGCATCGCCCAAAGGTTGACTGGTAGAAAATTCCTATGACATTTTAAGAGCGCCTAGTAAGCCAGAAAAAAAACAAGATTCATCCGCGACTCCTTGCCTATCCCTCTCATCAAACACGACGAAAGTAAAACACAATCCCTTCTTTCAGCAGAACATTTCACCCGGCCTATATCTAGTCATTTGAATTTGAATCTTCTGTAAGAGTAGTATAGTGTGCAAAATAATAAGATCAAACGGCTCTATTCAGTGTATCTAAGTATAAAATTGCTGTGTACAACTTCGGTCCTGACGGGGGTGCCGACCGTACGCGTTTTTTTTCTTTGTAAAATGTTTATAATGCCAATTTTCTTCTTTTCAGTGCTAATCCTGAGTTTCACCTACTTTATGAAGCTTACCAAGCTGTTTCCTAGGATAAAGACAAGAAATACAGCAGTCAACGCGATGCTAAGGTAGCAATACATTGTTTCAAGACTGATAAGCCTACATGCTCCACAGTACATTATGCAAAATATAGAATACCTTGTTTAATCAAGAGTTGAAAAAGAATAAGCATGACAGTCGTGAATGAAAAATAAGTATATTTTTAAAGCATTGTCTCCTAGGCTTATTTGTCTCCATTCAATTTTGCATGTGCATTCCATTGGTCAGTCGTGACACGTGCCGCAGTGGCGCCGTTAGTTACGTAGTTGTCTCTGTTAGTGTAGTTTACGCCAGGTGCTGGTCATTTTGTTAATCTTTTGATTGTATTAAGTTGTTATTTACGCTGGTATATAATTAATAAAATAATGTTTTCTTAATTTCGAATGGATTTTGTTTTATTGTGAATCCCGTAAAGTACAACCCGTGCGCATTAACATGGCACCTGGCTCAATGACGTTTGTAATTCCCCGCTTCCCCGCACGGCGACGGCGGGGCGCGGCGCGGGTAGCGGGGTGAGATTGGGTTCCGAGCCAGGTGCCAAGTTAATGCGCACGGGTTGTACCTGCATGACCTGGCTAAACGAATGACGACGTCACGTCTCTAGAAAATGCAGAAGTAGAAAGAAAAAGTCGGGAAAATTTTAATTTTTAATTTCATTAGTTACTAGCTGCGCCCTATTACTACTACTGCGCCGGATTATGTTATGATATATGAGGCTGCTTGTAACACGAAGGTTATGAAAATATCTACTCCATGATGCAATTTTAACTACTTCTAACTCAGCCGCAACAAACGAGGTCAGTTGGTTCTTTGGAACTAATAATTCCATATTTCGCACTCTTAATATAAAAAATACCTTCTATTGGGTGCAAATCGAGTTGGCAGTCGCGTGGTCGCGCCAACATAGGGCGCTTTCCGGTTTTCCAAACAAAAAGTGTTATATGCACGCGACCGATCTCGTATTCGCACGACGATTGCTTTTCAATAGGACTGGACTTTAGGTGCCATCTCAACTGGTGAAAGAATCGCGACGATAGCTCGCCGTGCCATCAAATTCTCGCCGCGATATCGCCGTGTTCGGATTTTTCATTTCCAAGAACTCACAGTGCGTTGCCTTCCCTGAAATAATATTTGCGATCAGAGGACGTCCGTCAGGCACGATTCAAGAAGTTCCTTCTCACGTGTGTGATTTAAAACAAAAACAAACGCAGCCGCCATCTTGGATTTACATTTTGACCAAATTCACACAAACAACCACAAGCGTTCATACTTGCCACTGTCTCCTTCTAATTTAAACAGGAAGAAAGAGACAGAACATGTGAATTTACACTCTCTCTCTCTCTCTCTTTATTTCTCTTTGAATTAGAAGAGGACAGTCGCAAGTAATTAACGCTTTTTCGCGTGATTTCTGCCAGTGCACTTTTATCACAAGACGTGATAAAGAACATAACATAAACATCACAGCTGTCACCTTGTAATTCCCGAAGGGTTAAGTCCCATGTAATAGGGGGCGACCCTATTGCCATCAACCGGGCATGAACCCAGACTCCGGGCTACTACTCAGATATTCTAGACTGAAAAACCCACACCTTTCCCGACCTGGGAATCGAACCAGGACCTCTTGCTCTGGGCACGCCACAATTGCGGCGATAAGTCCCCTCTATGAGGAGTGGTTGGAGAGGCGCCACGGCGTCCTCACCTTCCGCCTGACGCAGGTCCTCACCGGACATGGCAGCTTCGGGAGGTACCTGTGTAGGATTAGGCGGGAGGAAACGCCCGGGTGTCACCACTGTGCGGATCGTCCGGAGGACACGGTGGAGCATACGGTGGAGATGTGCCCTGCTTGGGCGGAGCACCGCCGTGTCCTCGTGGAGGCGATTGGCGGCACTGACCTCTCGCGTCCGGCCCTGGTCCAGGCCATGGTACGGAGCGAGAAGGCATGGGAGGCGGTCACCTCCTTCTGCGAAGCAGTGATGCTCGAAGGAGGAGACGGAACGCGTGAGGGAGAGGCAAGGCCTGCGCCCTCACGCACCTAATCGCCGCCGCTGGAGACACCCAGGGCGTCGGGAATCTCAGGCGGATTCCCGGCCACCATAGGCGCGGGCTTGCGGACGGCGAGCAATGGGTAGCTCGCCGTCCGATCAGGACCAGGCCCGGGTCGATGGCGCGTCGTGTTCCACGCGCGCCTCAGAGAGATGTCAGCACACATGACGGGGTCCGTTGGGACCGATGCCTGCCGGGGTTGCGGAATGGTCCGAAAGGGATACCGTGACCCTGGCAACAGGCAACTGAAGGAACACGGGTGGGTTTTAGTCAGTAAGAGTCTGACACGCCCTTCCGCTCCGCCCAGAGCGGGAGAAGTCATTTGATGATTTCCCACCCAAAAAAAAAAAAAGAAAAAAAAAGGACCTCTTGCTCAGCAGTAGCGCTTGCAGCCACTAGACCAACAAGGCAGTTAAAGAACTTCGTTCCAAAAAGCTAAAATGTCTTATGTGCCTGTAAAGGCTCGTGGAGACTAGCGCGACTTGTCGAGAGACGCGACACCAGTAATTGTTCTACCGTGAAGTTTTCACAGGAATCGTTAATTATTTAATACTAAAATGATTTTGGTACTTATTATAATGTGATATAAATTATAAGAATAGTATAATATAATATAAAATGTATGAATAATGATAATTAATATAACATAATGTAAACTGTATAACTGGAATGTTGAGTATGTTTAATTTTTAATTTAATATTTATAACCAAAATTGCAATCTTTACAGGCTACAAGTTCTAAGAACCTACCTATTTTTAACATCTCCAAATTCTGTACGCTTAGTTCGCAATAAAGAATTTGAAGTTGCAGTTTTTGAAATTGAAAGTCGCGTCGCGCGACAAGTCGGGCTAGTTTGCACAAGCCTTAATTAATGCTTAATCAGATACTATATTAATTTGTACCCAGAAATTCTTCTATGAAGGATATAAACATATCAAAACTTAATTATGCAGTCAAGACTGTAGTGATTAATGTACTTAATAGTGCAATTCTATGATAATGTATTAGTTCCTGTGATTACATACAGACAGCAAAAACTAACGGATTAACATGTAATGTGCGCTTCGTTAGCATTCTAATTGTTTTGTTTTGAATGGCGACAGGATATTGAAATCAAATGAACGAACTTACTATTTGTACAGCGCCGTGAATATGTTCTGTTATAAATAGGAGAGAAGGGAAAGAAATCTCTTCTATAATTATTATTCCCGGCCCCACCTTGTTTTTGTGTTTATGAAGCTTTTATTTGAGAACTAAACTGAAGCCTCTTTGGACTAGTACTCGCGCGACTACTGAGTTCGATAACCGGGCCGGGCAGTGTCATGAATGTTAATTAATGAATGCATTAATGAAATGACGAATGAAAACATTTATTTGGCGGCTATAATTTCCATAACCATTGATAAAACGCAACAACCATAAAACAATACCGTAGCCCGTAGTGTATCGTAGCGCGTAGCGTGGCGTAGCTGATGCCGTAGCTCGTAGTTTATCGTAGCGCGTAGCACGTAGTGCGTACCGTGCCGTAACTAATACCGTAGCGCGTAGCTTGCAACGTAGCAGTGGTGCTGCGTAGCGTGTTTTACGATATTTTAAGTTTAGTAAGCCTTCTGCCGAGTTAGTGTGGTCGGCTTCACATGTAATTATATAATATAATAAAATTGATGTATACAAAATATTGTAAAACATTTTTTAAATTAAAAGAGTATCGCTGGAGTTTCTTGCCCATTCTTCTCCATACAAAAACTACCTTTTGGATGGGGCAACTAGAATCAGTTCTATTTCTTTGTTTTTGACGTTCAAAAGTGCCTTTAGGCACTTGATCCGATACAATATCGAATGTATTTACTACACAATAGGGGTACACGCGCTGCGCAGCACCGCGCATCTCAGCGCATACTTTGACACGTGTCAACCCTCGCACTGAAATTATACCTTTTCGTGAATAAAATACGTTCTATAATTGTTAAAAAGTGCGCGTAGCGTCGCGTCGCTCCACGTTGCGGTCTGTGCTGACCCTAATGTAGTACCTACTTGAAATAAATTATTTGACTTTGACTTTTCTTCAGTAGGAGTACGATTTTACCATTTTGACGGATACGTTATTCACGATTTCCCCACGGGAGAAAGCATTTTTCTTGCCCGTTCTTCTCCATAGGAACCTACTACGCTTTGGAATGGGCAACTAGCTTCATATTTTCTGACTGACCGACCCTTTGACAATTCAAAAGTGCCTGTAATTGGTTTATTTGAAATAAATGCTTTGAGTTTGAGTTTGAGTTCAGGTGCGAGGGCACCCTCAGAAACCACAATACAGTTTATACTTTTTCAAAGTAAAAACGGACTGTCGAAAGGGCAGCTCATAACTAATGATGTGTGATGCAAAGCTTCCCGTCAAAGGATGTTCGTACCGCCGCCGATGCGTGACCAGCACCATTCCGTATAAAAGGGCAATGCTAATTCAATATAATTCAGTTTACATTTCAGTGAAACCTGAAAATAGACAGACATGAAGTGCGCGGTAAGTAACGGTTTATATATTGGACAAGAGAATGTTGCTCTCCTAATCGAGAATTTTACTAAACTTTTATATTGAGTAAAAGTCTTATACTGCCAATAAATTTTGAATTTTTTACAGTTTTTGTATGGAAAAACTGTCAAAAATTCAAAATTTGATTCCAAGACGACAATTTTATTCCAAGGATAAAAGTTAACTGACTTTCATAAATAACTGAAATCAGCCCTAATTATGAATAATTTGTCGAACGATTTATTTTGAAACTTTTGAACGCATTCGAACTTATTGAAAGGGTGAAAGCCTGAAATTCTTAATTACTGCCTATAGTTTTTCAACCTTGCTATAGTTTCGTATGATCATAGTGGTTATGCACTTTTTTAGGGTTCCGTAGTCAACAAGAAACCCTTATAGTTTCGCTATTTTCCGTCTGTTAAATTATCACCCTTTTTGATTTTCAATTGCAAAGTAGCGCTTTCCATAGAAAGAGTCTTTCTTGTATAATTTCCAAATATTGCAGTTGTTTCTCCAAAGTAGTTGTGAAGTGTATTTTGAAATGTGGCTGTTCTCTTCCGCAGGTGGCATTAGTTCTCGCCCTGATCGGCTTGGTGGTCGCCAACCCTGTCCCTCCACTGGGACTGGGCCTCGGTAACTCCTCATTTCATTATAGACACTATTTGAACACTAAATCCAAGTCCATGCATAGAAAATTCCGTTAAGGTAAGCAGAAGTTCTGTTTGCTTGCCCTAAATTACAGTCAGACTGCATCAAATTGAAGTCATTTAAACGAATATCAACTTTATGACCGTGTAAATTAAGTTGCCTTCTGAACGACTAGTAGATAAAAAGGAACAGTCGGACTAAAGGAAAAGTCGTAAAAGGTTTAAAGTTGTATCGCAAACTGAACTTTATGTGTGGTTTATGAAGTTGTTTTTCTAAAAACACATTTGTTTATAATATGCTTGGAAACTAAAACGCGAACATAGAGTAGGTAGTTTTTCTAATGTATTTTAGTGTGTCAGGATGCCTAATGAACTATTCCTTATTACTATATATTGCTATGGATGCATTAAGATTCGTTATCTGTGGTTTATCAGTGTTGGTTAATTGAAAGTTGTTGTATGGCAAGTGAATCATTAAAACCTTAGAATATTATTTTATACTATTTTATTATCTGCGAACCAATTGATCATTGCTCGACAATTTCTGTATTATTTAAGTAGATACAGTTTTGACTTGCGTTTACCGTCATAGACCCTCCTAATATACCCAACACGCAATATTTTATACACACTACACCACCTACTTAGCTTAATATCTGTGGACTTTGCCTATCCCGCTTTCTGTCTAGTCTCTATAGAGTGAAAACGCAATGTGAATAAACACTACGGCAGTATCTTACCGTGCGTTTACACTGGCGAAACATTACAGCAAAACATGTTTAAATCTCTAGTTCCTGACAAAAATTGTATGGAACATTCACAAAATATAGAGATTTCAACATGTTTTGTCGCAAATGTTTCGCCAGTGCAAACCCACGGTTAGATTGCAACATCACTAATGTGTTTACACCCTAAGTTACAAGACAGTCCACAGACCTAAAAATTCCGAATTTAAATATCATTGTTCTTCTGTTTACTAGCCTCCCCCATCTTGCTGCCATCTTACTCCGTTAGCTCCAGCCTCATTAACCACGGTGTGACGATCCCGCGCGTGGTGGTGTCCGCCCCAATCATCCGCCACGTGGTCTCTGCCCCAATTGTTACCGCACCCATCATTCGCACCCCTATCATCGCAGCCCCAGTGAGCATCGGCTATGGCCACGGGTGGGGCTCATCCCTTGGCGGCTGGGGAGGCTACGGCAAAGGATGGCATTGAACCAAAGACACGAAATTATTTTCTTTAAAAAAAGAATTTTCTTTCTGTTATATAAAGTTGTCACGTGTAAAACTTGGATGTCTATCGTTTATTTTTGTATATAGTATCAAATAATCTCTTTATAGTTTTCGTGTACATATTGTAATAAAATTTTCCATAAGCTCCGTTATTTGTTTTTTTTTATTGCATGTGGAAATTGTAACTCTTTGCAAAATTGGAAATTGGATTAATAGTGAAACATTTTTATGTAGGCAGGTTCCTCAAATGACCACTAGCTGGTATTAGGTATGTTTTATAATTTATTTAATTTTCCCATAGATAGAATAGAGGTACGCATTGCTGTTTAAAAAAAATACTACAGTGTTAATTTAGTGCGTGTTTATAAATGCAGTAAATTTAAACTAAAACGGAAACATTGAAATAAAACAGGACACAATACATTCAGCTTGATGAAGTAATATCGTGTATTCGACTCGCTTAGTAGGTATCTACTTACCTACTCAAGTTGCAAAAACATCCGTTAGTTACTCATTATTAGATGCAGTGTCTCGTCGTGCCTTGGAAAACACGTTATGTCATTGGTACGGCGCCTGATCTCTCTCCGGTCGTGTCGGATTGCCGTCTCATCGGACTATGAGAGTGAGGGAAGAGAGAGTGCACCCATGTCGCGCACACACTTGTGCACTATAATATCTCCCGCGCCGAAGGCTAGTCTGCTGCAGCTGCAGCCTTCCTTTTGACAGTTCATTAACTCATTCATTGCTTTATTTACGTTCTTGAGAAGACATTTTTTTCGAACATAAGTATAAAGCAATGGATTAGCAATATCCTTCAAAATCATTCAAATTGTGATTGAAAAAGTGTTACGCAATGAGAGTGTAGTGTAGGTTTATTTTATTGTCCTAAAGTTTCGAAGACTAAATTAATTAGTACTTTTACGAAATAGCTATCTTGGTAAGTATTATCATATCACTACCAAGCCAAATCGAGTTCATTTCCTCTTGTTCCTTGAACCATACATTATGATTTGTTTTGACCATTAAGCCATACTAATATTATAAATTCGAAAGTAACTCTGTCGTGTCTGTTTGTCTGTATGTTACCGTTATGTTACGCCTAAACCACTGAACAGATTTCGATAATGATGGAGGATGCCATCTATCTCCTTGCCAAATTGGCAAGGAGATAGATGGCATCCCGGGCATTCCCGGGGAAGGACTTAGGGTACTTTTATCGACATACCACGTGGGCGAAGCTGCGGGCGGAAGGTAGTATAAAATATTCCACTGGACCTACTGGGGGCACTGGTACCACGACTAGGTACTTTGTACGTCCAAACGCGGCGCCTGTCGCTGCTACACCTGCAGCTGCGTCGCTAATCCGGCCCTGCGTCACTCATTGATCTGGTGAAGTCTCGTAATCTCGTGGTCGCACGTGCGATAGCTCAGGCATGGCTTCCTGTGTTCGATCCTTAGGTCGACGGGCAAAATGACATACTTAGTAAACTGAATTCATTATTTTTAGTGATCAACAGAATCAAGAAACAAAATGGCGGGGCGGCCATGTCGAAAAATGGCGACCATACTCTTTTTAGTGATGAATTCCATGACATACGTGACGCCACACGTAGAATATTCCTTCTCGGATATTTCTGGAGAAGGTAAGTTAACACAACACAAACAACCGCACAGGCTTGCGAATTATTTTGGTAAAAAGGGGTTTTTATATTCAATTACCTATTGATTCTTTGGTCTCGTGGACGCAAGCGCGACGGCTAAGCAAGGTTCTGCCCAGACACCGCGGAAATGGGGGGCAGAGGAAGCCAAATCAATCCTTAACTCAAACAGGGAGGGCCGCGCTCCCGCCACTTTAACTCCCTGATAAAGAAGGTTTTTCTGTGCTATCCTTCACGTGACGGAGCTTTGTTTTTTCTTAAATGAAAAAGCGCTTGTACGTAAGAAAAATTATCGGAGAGAGAAGACTTTAGACGTTCAGGCTACGGCGGTTCAGTGCGTTGGCCCAAAGAAGTTTCCCTCCCCCGTCATGGATTACTTACGCGGTCCCTGGTCCTGCCATGAGTTTGATGGGAATTACTTACTAGCTATCTTATCTAAAAATAAGGACTTTGATCTGAGTTCCCCTTAGTACATGAGACTAGAGGAAGAGAGGCGTGAATCCGCGTGAGGTTAGGTTGGTACCTATGTTTCGTTTTTAAATACAATGTGATAACAAGAATTGTTGACTGAAGAGCCTGCGAAGAAGCCGTCTCGCAGACACGACAACATCGTGGTGATGAAGAAGAAGCAGTTCGAAGGCCTGCCCATAGAGCACAATCCCCAGGGGATAGAGGCGGCCAATGAAATCGCACCTGACATAAGTAAGGCTATTGATTTTTTTTTCTTAATTTACGACCTCATTTTCTTTTTAAGTTGTCGTAGTTACTAAACCCGAAAGGCTAATCAGTACAAAGAGAAGCTTTCAAAAATAAGCAGACTATCAAACTCATAGTAAAATCTTTTATTTAGTTTCACCTGACCCGGTGTCTGTCTGTTTTTGAAATTCTACCTCTAGCAACAAAGTCGACCACCACAACTACCACACGCATGGTCCCGGACCGTCGCTACCGCCGCATCTACAACCCTGACGAGGTGGCCACCATCGAAGAGTTCCCCTACATGGCTGCTCTTCTCGTCAACAACGAACTCTGGTGCGGCGCCGTCATCATTGACAGGGACAAGGTCCTTACTGCCGCTCACTGCTTGCAACTGTAAGTCTTCAATATTTTTGCTTGAACGATTTTGGATGGCAATCAAACCGAACGGGCCATGTGGTGGAGAATGGAAACGCCCCCTAAGGAGACCCTGAGAAAAAGCTCAAATGTCTGTGTCTGTCAAGAGCTTGTAATTACACCGCGACACCCTTCAAATTGGTCTCGATTTTAAGGGGGCGCGTGCGGTGGTCAGCGTGCTGCGGCGGACAGACATACGTGTGAATAGGTTACTTTCTCGGACTATCGAGCTCCTTCACAAAGAGCTCTAATATTACTCACTAAAAGCTAAGGCATTCGTTGAACCCAGTAAAATAATATTCCTTATCCACAGCCAATACAACAACAGATTCTTCAGAGAATACGTGAAGATGCTCACAGTAAGAGTTGGCTCCACAAATGCGACCTCAGGAGGCGAGGTGTTACGCGTCTCCGAAATCTTCTTCCACCCCAACTACAAGCCCCAGACCCTGGAGTTCAACTACGCTGTGCTGAAGATTCATAAGAACATGACCTTAGGAAGGAAGGACCCTTCGATCGAGAAAATAAACTACGCTCGGGATCGAGTTGTTCCCGTTGATAACCAAATCATGTTCCTCGGTTGGGGATCTGTTCTGGTAGGGATGTTGTTTTTTTTAAATTTCACCGTGAAAACTTGGTGAAGTGAGCTGTCATTCCACCTATTATCTAAACACAATTGACAACGTGCTTCAACTAAGTTTTCACGGTGAGATTTTTACAGAATACTTAGATCGGCTGGACCATGCATCATTTGGAGGTGCAGCGACTATTGAGTAACGTTTTATTCCAGGGTATCGACGGCGCAGGAGGACAGGTGCTGCTGCAAAAAGTCACGCTACCAGTGTACGATACAGCCGATTGTCAAGAGGTCTACGGAAAGTAAGATTCACCAATAGAGTTTCGCAAGTCGCTAGTAAGGGGCCGTGCACAAAATCGACTAATTTTGATCAATTTTATATCATTATTTGTGAAAAAGGCAAAAACAATTTAAACAAACTTATTTGTGCTCTGAAAAGTCGAGTTCTTTGTTGTACATGTAGCCGAAACGAATTTTTCAATGAAAGTACCTATTCATGGATTTCCATGAATAAGTAGGTACTTTCATTGAAAAATCCCACTACCTACTTACTTATTCGCAACAATTTCATTAATTTTTTCACGATAATTTTATACAAGAAACTACATAGTTTTGATTGTGAACATAAAATGGCTGAACCACTTTTTCCCAACTTATGGTAATGGTACAAAGTAGGTAGCAAAGAAATAATGTAGAAAAATTAGAAAAATCCATTTTTTTTCTATTATTTAGCAAACCATATATCAAGAAATTTAAAAATCACACATTCTTCAGCTATCCTTGAGATAAAACCTTTGATTTTATGAATATACAATGGTTATGTAAATTAAAGGCGAATAAAACCATATTTATTTTCGAGAGCGCAAAAGTGATGCACAGCCAGCACAGCATAACTGACACAAATAGTTTAGTTTAGCACCACGAAAACTGTGGGTAGGAAGGTACTTGGTCGTATGTGTATTTTGGTCTCTGACCACAGATTAAAAATGTACTCTGTGCCACAGACTAATTAGCCTCCGAATACGAGGCTTTTGGGTAATAAGTAAATGAGATTCTGTTATTTTGTAATGTGTGCGTTTAGTTTGTGCAGAATAAACAATTTTTCTTTCTTTTTCTTTACTTTTAAAGTCAAGTCAGCTTGACTTAAAAATTTCAATTATTTCAAGCTTTATCACAATAAGTAAGTATAATTGATAAAAGAGTCCGGTAGGTGCACACTTTAAAATGTCCTTCCGTAGGTATGTTATTGTATAATAAGGCTGGTTAAAGATACAGAAACATTTACCTACTAGGCTAATTGTGTAAGTAAGTACCTACCTACCTAATTTCTTTACCTACTTATTTATTGTTCACAGAGACTTGGTAACCCGTTCGAACTTCTGCGCAGGATTCATAACAATACCGAAAAACGTTTGTAACGTGAGTTTAAAAACTTGATTGATACTAAGTACTTGTAAAGTGGGTGATAGACGTGCGTACTTAAAGTACACGGCTTTTAAATTCGCGAACCTATTCGGCTCGCCGTCGATGACACACGTGAAGCTTGCTCAAAATTTCATTTTTGGATCACCAACGAACTTACTCGGCGGTTTTAAAGTCAACATATTTAGCACTAGCTGTGCCCCGCGGTTTCACCCGCGTAGGTCTCGATCCCGTGGGAATATAGGGATAAAACGTATCCTATGTCCTATTCCGTGTGCCCATCCTCTCCTCTTTAGAGTAGGGATCGTCGCGGCGCCTACGCCGAACGGTTCGCGTATTTTATTTTTATACTCGTGATAACTTCGAAATTAAATGTCCGATTCGAATGAATTAAAAAGTATTTTACTGCTAAATAAATAGCCTTGATGAATAAGAATTAATATTATATTGATAAAACTCCTTCGCAAATAATGCATTAATTTCGAACAAATTTGATTACCATAAAAAAAAGGTTATAGTGAGTCAATCTTAAAAGATAGACATATGCTGTCCCGGACTTTTTTTTAGACCCTTTAAAGAGGAACAATTCCATCATACATGATATTTACGTAACATAAACCGGTTACGCAGCGCACGCAATGAAAGCTCTCAAAAAGGAATAATTTTTCCCGATTTTGCAACATATTTCATTTATGCTCCGCCATTGGTCGTAGCGTGATGTTATATAGCCTATAGCCTTCCTCGACCTGTATTAGGGCATAGGATACTTTTTATCTCAATATTCCCACGGGATCGAGACTTATGCGGGTGAGACCACGAGGCGCAGCTAATACATAATATAAAGCGAAAGAAACTTCGTTCCAACTGGGTGTCCCGCGCGCGACACCTCTCGACTTTTTTTCTTTTAGACAATCCCCTTTCCTCTCATGCCTTTTGTTGTTAACATTCCCTTCCTTTCAGCATGATGCCGGCGGCCCAGCAATCATGGACGGCCTGTTGATCGGCGTGCTATCATTCTCGTCCAAGCGCTGCGACCAGGCCGACCAGCCAGCCGTTTTCTCCACCGTGGGAACTATCGCCGACTGGCTCAACAAAATTGGCGAGAAGAAAAATAAGCCGAAGTGGGTATTACGATCACGCGGATTACTATTATGACGGATAACAGACAAAAGAAAGCAGAGCCGTAGGCTTAATCCACACAGTTCCGGGCAGCGGTTCTGAGTCAGTCTAACGGGTTGTGGCATTCCGTGGTACGCCGAGATGCCCGCTGCGCAGCACCGCGCATCTCAGCGTACTTTAACACGTGTCAACCCTTGCACTGAAATTATACATTTTCGTGAAGAAAATAATAAACGATTGTTAAAAAGTACGCGCAGCGTCGCGTCGCTTCACGTCGTGGTCTGAACTGACCCTAAGAGCCAGAAAGTTACCCTAAAAGTTTTTATTTTAATTGCAGGTCATTGATGCAGTCACAGTGAAGTAGATGAAAAATTTGTAGACCCAATATACCTAATTTTAGCGACAATTTGATTTTTATTTCAGAAATACAGTCACCTGAAATGGTCACAATATACTAAAACGATTTAAACATTATAATAAGTACCTACACTAACATTTATATTGTTGGTATCAGAAAGAAAGAATATTATTTTATCACAGTTATGTGATAAAAAGCATGCATGCGTGCAGCTGCATATGGTGTGCATGCAGCTGGCATGAGAATGCTAAGGGCCGGCACACACCGGGCGAGGCGCAGCGCAGCGGGCGGCAGCGCATCCATCACTGCTAAACAAATATCGACCTTGCATCAGTTGAAATAAAGTTGAAAATAATTAAATTTCCATTAGCTCGAGAGCGCGTCTAAGCGGAGAGGCACGCGTCTCAGGTTATTTATTCTCAACTGTATTTCTAGGCATGCAACGTTGATATTTGTTTGACAGTGACAACAGCGCCGCGCTGCGCCTCGCCAGGTGTGCGCCGGCCCTAAGAGGATGTGCGGTGTTACACGAATGGATAAAATAAGAAATGAGTAAATAAGGAGTCTGAAAGCTACACTGAAAAGTTGTGCGGAAATCGGTTATCATTGTTTGTGATTCGGAGGAATGAAGAAAATGTAGTGAAGAAAGTTTCGAGTATTTTTTTTAAATGTGGACGGCTATAATGCTGCCTTTCCACCAGAGATGAGCGAGGATGCGTAGCGAGGAATGTCCGTAAAACTAGCCAATAACAACGCTAGCTTAGCTCAAGCTATGTCAGTGAAGCGATGTTATTGGTTAGTTTCACACACATCCCTCGCTACGCATTTTCGCTCATCTCTGGTGGAAAGGCAACCGTATAGACGTCCAAATTTAAAAAAAATACTCGGTAACTTTCTACACTACATTTGGAAACGCAGCCTAAGAGTAGGGAAAGAGCAAATAAATTATGGGTGGACTGTGAAAGATGATATGGCTAGAAAGAAGGATGACTACCGAGATGACTAGAGATATAAGGAAGAAAGGGACATGTTACGCCGACCACAAATAAATTGGGATAAGGGCAGGAAAATGACATAACATTTATATTTCACTATATTTCTACACACTCGCCACTATTC
The DNA here is from genome assembly GCA_947363905.1 of Lithophane semibrunnea. Lineage (NCBI taxonomy): Eukaryota > Metazoa > Arthropoda > Insecta > Lepidoptera > Noctuidae > Lithophane > Lithophane semibrunnea. The sequence goes on along the minus strand of OX376208.1, from coordinate 15,136,308 downwards.
AAGAAAAGACCATTAGAGTTCATTTTTAAAACTTTATATATTTTCTATTCAACATACAACATTGAATAACATACAATATTAAGATTATAGGTACATTTTTTTTGTGTTCATAATCGGACCTTCGAACGTATTTTGGAATGCTACCGAGCTGATCTCTTAACACATAAGGTTATTGAATTATTATTTTATAAATAGGACGAAACCAAGCGATACTTGTATTTACAGCTAACGGCCAGATGTTCCCGCGTGTTTTAACAGTAATCCCCATTTCTGGTGACCAGTAATTTAGCCGAGGTTTCACAGGCCAATTTCAACTTTTGTTATCGAAATGGACTGCAAAGTTTTACTGTCAAAATCGATGTTTTTAATCACGATTGGCCTCGAATCGATTTTTAATCGATTCTTGGCGCTCATTTTTCCCGCGTGTTTGTGACTGCCGCGCCTAAGTGCCTATCAATAAACAGAAATACCATAAAGATAACAACTAGATTGGTGATTGCAAAATGTTTAATACGCGACAAACGGATATTACTACAAATTTGCTTAGACGCGCACTTGGTAGTTGGCATGCAATTCTGGCTTGATGTCATACACCAGGCTGAGAATATCGGTGATCACCTGCAAAAATAAAATATTATAATGTTTTATGTGTACCTCCTCTTCTATTTATAGCATTTGTCTTTCGTAAAGTAAAACTATGATATACATTTAAAACTAAGTATATCTTGTCCACTCTGAAATGACGCGCCGCACTACCGCATCCGTAAAATGCAGTAGTGCGGCGCGACACTCGCGATTTACTCCGCCATTATGCATTGATTTTGATGATTCTTTGTTTGTTTTGTAGGTTATGCTTCAGAGGTGGTCCCATGTAAATTTTATTAACTTTGCTTGCGTAGTTTTTGAGTTAGCTTCAATAATTACGTGATTTTCCCACTTAGTATATTATTATCTGGGCAATGTTTTAAGTAAATAACAGTGACGAAGTGGTCACTGTTATTTACATAGCAGGTAGTGGTATTCGATTTTGTGTGGGGTACGGGTAGGTACCACAAATAAAAATTGAAACATATAAACAACCGTTGTTTTTATTGTAAAAAGTTTCGGACTTTGCAACACTTAAGGGAGAGTTTCTCGAACGAAAGTTATAGCAAAATTACGTCGCCATTTGCATCGTATATGACAAGGTTCTAAGTAGAATATTAAAGAAACGCAACCCAATAAATCCATTCTAATCTGTCTGTTAGCTTTCAGGCCTAAACGGCTGAATATTCAGTTGAAATTTGGCAATAGACCATGACCTGGACCTTGGATAATTTTTATCAGTATAATGTTCCTGTGGTATAACTTCGGACCTCGAAACGGGCCAAGCCGCGGGCAATACTTATAGTAAAATAAACAAGTATACATACCGGCTCTTGTTGCTGCTTCACCTTAACGTTCATTTCGTCAATCTTGGTCCTTGTCTCAGCATCGATCTTAGCGGCAACGCCTTCCCGAGTACCCATGTGCTACATATAGAACAACAGGTTTTGGTTAAGGCTATGAACATTCCACAAAAGATAATCCCCCACTGTTGACACAAATGAGTGACATTATGGCTTATAGAAAGGATCTGGCAAGTAATTAGCGAACTAAACTGGAGTGGGGGATCCATTAACTTAGCACCTACATGGGGGTGTTTTGGAAAGCCATTGGAAAGAGGCTTCTAAAACTGCTTTGGACCTCATTTCACAGGCCACCCTGTAGATGTATGCTTCAATATATTAATTCACACTCTGTATAACTTTACTATGAAATTCCATTCTCCTAGCCTGTTCCATAGGTAACTAACTATGTTTGGGGCTTGGGGTTGACTTCATGTCATAATTGCCTTTCCAATAAAAAGGTTAAAAAATAACATGTTATAAAATTGTATCATTCATAGCTATATAAAACTTTTATACATATAACTTTAAATCTCATAATGTAGTGTTAGCAACATAAAATTATCTAATATTTTTAGATAGATAACAAGTTGCCATTTATCAAATCTGTCACAGGGAAATTGATAAAATGTGTTCTATTTACTTAGAATCTTAACTCAGTTCTTCTCTTAAGACGCGTTTTGGTAGTGACGTCATCGGCCCACAGAGAAAAACTGAGTGTCACGAACTAGGGTCGTTATTGGCTGGCAAAGTGTTAAAACGAAAAGTACAATTCTATGAAACATTCTCTGAAAACTAGACTCTAATCTATAGCCTTCACTGTTGTCTTGGCATAGTGACAACCATAGAGATTTAAGACCTCTTTTACAGTTTACGACTTACCTTGGCCTCAAACTCTTTGAACTGTCTCTCGCGTTCACTTCTGTACTTTTCAACCTCCTCCTGGGCCTCATCCTTAGCCTGCTTTAGGCGTTTTGCTTTCCCTGTAACGCAAAATTATTTAATTAACTATAGGTCCATCCAACAGGAATGTGTGATCAAGGGGCCTACCACCACCGCTTACAACAGTATCATATTAGTCTTACTTTGTGGGGGGAAAGAGATGGAGCTATACATCCTGTCGAGCTACATCTTTTTCATACACTGGAGTAATATTAAAATAATACTGTTGTAAGCGGTGGTGGTAGGCCCCCAGCTGATCAGAGTTAGAACATAACATTGCAAAACTTGAACTGAAACACAATTTTACACTATTCTTGATAATGTCAAATTTTTGGACGTGTATACGTTTACACTACAGTCCAGCCGTCAAAAGAATGCGTTCTTGACACCACTCAGCACTCAATCCATACTATTTAATGTGTTTTGCAAATTTGATTCTTATTATTACTAAAATTGAACCAGCTGACAGGTTTCAGGAACAGATTCTCTCAACAGCTGGACTGTAGTCTGTATTGTTATGCTTCAACAATAATGGAAGATGCTTAGTTTTCACTAGCAGCAACTTTAAATTCTTTAATTGTAACTTTAACTTTAATTGTAGCTTTAGACTGTCACAAAATCATACCTCTGAGACATCTAAAACTATTAACATAAGAAGTACGTACTTCCATACCAACAATTTCTTACATAAGGCTATTCACAGTTTGTCACGGAACATGATGATGTCATAGTATTTTGGAAACTCTAGATTTTAATAAATTACAGACACTGTAGTCTGGATCATCCATGACAAGAATTGAAAATTAATAAGAGTTACATTTGAAACATATGAAGGTATATTTAATTTCTTTTGAGTCATTGATCTTCAAGCGTCTGAAGATGGTAGATGGGTGATTAAGATAAATGCTAGGTATGTCTACTTTTCAGGCTTTCATTTAGGACTATTACTTCTAGAAAAACTGCAGCAATAACTCTGACCAACATAAACCTTCAAATGTCTTCTAAATTAGCAAACACGGTGTCCTATGAAACAATTAAATAGGTACTGAGATCCTGAGATGCTGTTATCAATCGATTCAGTACTCAAGCAGCGGGTGGAATGCAAAAATCATGTGATCACGCCCTGAAAGAAGACCCACTACTTATAAATCATGATTCAAGATTCCTCCAAACAGAACCTAGTTTGAGATGGAAACGAGAATTATTGATGATTGAACATGGCAACTTCTGCAGTGGAAAGGTACAAATAAGACTAAATTGTAAAAGACGGAGTACTATAAAAATAACTTACGCTTCCTCGCCTCTGAGACCTTTTCGGCAGCCCGCTTTTCAGCCGCCAACAGTTGTTGGATTCCCTGTGTCTGACTCGCCATTTCTGATACACACAAAAACTATGTCGAGCGAGAATCAAGACCGAGACACAAATCAATAGGCGCAGTAGAAGTAGATGGTCGTGACGAAAGTCATATGATTACTTTAGTTCCACCATGTTGTCACGATTGGCGCTGTCAGCAGCTCGTGCTTCTGTATTTCTGCGAGGAACGGAGCTATATCTTTTCGAAGACTACAATTTTTTGAACAGAAAAGTAAGGTTTTGATAATTTTTGCTATTGGAAATGGTTATTACATATTGTTTTAAAAATTATTAATTAGTACCTAATTTCATTTTTTATTTAAATTATACAAAATCAAAAAAACGTTTAGTGAATTTACTAACGTATGATGAAACGTTTCGTAGTGTTAGTAATTATTAACAAGACAGATGGCGGTGTAGAGCATAAATAGTGTAGAGAGAGTTTAATTGTGTGGTCATAAATTGTTCTTGATTTATTAGTTTTCAACTCTGTTCTAAACTAACATTAATTTGAATCTTATTATTTTAAAATGATGTTGCCTATTACTAAATCTCGTCAAAAATGTCATCTTTTGTCTGTGGTTAGAAATAGCTATTTCGCGGCAAATTCAAAATGGGTCAATGTTACGTACAAGCTGTCATCGTAGTTATTTTTTATGTAAATTTTTGTTCACCTAAATGTAGTTGGTTTTGTGTTGGGTACCAAAATTATGATAACCTTATTCGAGTATTATTTTTTTATCTACTTATTTGTGCTCTCACTGCATACAAAAAATAGGAACTTAAAAAAATAAATTCATTTCAAGTTGACCGAGGGCTTCGCCGATAGCTCTGTCTCTCTTTTCGCACCGCGCTCGAACGAAACAAAACATTAACTCAGTGCGAGAACTAACGATTGGTATCTCACTAAAATCGCATTGAATTGTGTTCATCGACGTATTTGTTGGGGTCACGCTGTCCAAACAGCAGTGCCAAAGCAGTGATGAATGTTGAATACACAAGGGTTATTTACATAGATCAACACCAAAGTACAGAGACCGCGCCCCCCGCGTTAGTAACGTCACTGTTTTCTTTATCATTTCGGAGGCAAACTTAACGTAGTATGGCCGTCGTCTGGAAGTATTCACAGTTTTACTTCCACAAAGAATACGCGATAAACATTGCGCAGAGCGAATTAAGAAAGACATTTTTAAATAAATTCTTTACGCGAGTGAGATAAACATTGTTGACCAAGTGTTATACTACGGAATTAAATAACGCTTAACTACTCGACCTTTATAGCAGTCTAATTTTATTCGGTTTTCTTCTAAAATTTTGACAAAATGTGGTTAGTTAGCCAGCCCAATTCTGTGATTTTGGAAGTCAAAGTGGAACCCAATGCAATTGGACAGGACTGCCTTGAAAAGGTAAGAATGCACAACTATTACAACATTATTTTACTGTTTATGTACTGTAACTTTTAAGCGTTTTCAGTTGTTTACTAAGTAAACTACAATATTTTCCATTAATAATACCAAGATTGAAGGTGTGAGCAACGGAATAGCATCAATTAAGCAACTAATATGAACCAAAAAACGCCAAAAATGTATTAGGAACAGCACGTTTTGCGGACGTAACGTATATTAATAACATGGATGAATTTCCCAATTACCTATAATAATTCCAATTATACCGAGATAGTAACAACATTATTGGTTACTTAACTAATTCAACATATTGATATACTTATAACAAAAGCATTGTTCAAGACACGTTTGCTCCGTGACGGCGACGTCAGTTTACCTTGCGGACTTTGGACCCGGCAAATGACATTCTACACGTTTTACCTTCGTGATAGCTACGAAATGCAATAAACTTATCATTCATATTATTATCGTTCTACTGTTTATTTCAAATGCACAAGGTGTTAAGGTGGTCATGGTTTATTAGAAAACACAAGTAAATATACTTACATAAGTACGTGGTTTATTTTTATCGTAAGTAAGTATTTCCTTTTTTTTGGTTTCGCCGCAAGAAAGTTTAAAAGACGTTTCTCCTGGCTGGTTTCCAGCCAATAAATTCGATGCATTTTGAATTAAGGGCAGTAAATGAATGTTTTGGTGATTCAACTCCGGTAAAGGAAATCTGCGAAATGCCACAATAGAGCATAGCAACTGACTTGTAACATTTAAGTAACGATTGCACAATCTAATTTATTTCCATGCCTGGAACTAATATTCTGCACGTCTTTCGTTTGTGCATATTTTCAATAAGATGTTGAACTAAAATGGGCTTGGTAAAACCTATACGTATATAGAAGAGTTCGCAGATTAAACTATGAAAGGCTAGTAAGCCTACCTACACTCTGAACAAGTAATATTATGATAGGTAGGTACCTACCTAGGTCGGTAAACCTACAAAGTACTAATAGAAATCTAAAAGTATACGTAGGAAATTTAGTTAAAGTACACAAAGGCTAATAAGTAGGTACCTAAATACTTAGGTACGTGCAGTCCTACAGGCGCTCCCTCACCGGGAGCATTCGCCTGTAATGTAACAGCTCAGAGAGAGAGAGAGCATTGCATCAGTGAGTGAGGAGAACCAATGCTAAATCTAACGCCATTAGCATTAGAATTAGCATTGGTTCTTGAAAATTGAATCTTGGATTGTTACATTACAGGCGAAAACGGAATGCTCCCGATGTAGGGGCGCGGACCGCCTTTCCTCATAAGAAAATGAAATTTAAAAATTTCAGTTAATGGGTATTTATATTTAGGTACCTATAAACCTACCTACCTACCTATTGTGTTTGCGAGTTCAATTTACGTCTTCGTTATAATAAATAAATCATTTGCAATTTAGGCGAAGCTGCCTAAAATTCACGTGATTATTATTGACTTGGCTTGTTAGGTTAGACAACGTGCAAATTAATCTATTATGGCTTGTATGAATATGTATAAATAATACATAGATAGAGAACGTAACTCATACCTACTGCCTGGGCCTGCCATCCACTCGTGAGTCTTGTCACGTAAGAAACTTACTCATACTTATTAATATAACAGTGGATTGTAAGAGCACTGACCTACAATTTTAACAAAGTTAAAAAGAATTATGTTTGGCGTCATCATCTCAGATCAGTTAATATAATACTTCTACCTACCTGCTTTTGAAATCCAGTCTACCTATTATAGGTAAGAAAACCCTAAAACTAATTCTCCATAGTTCCATACATACTAGGTACTACCTACGAGACTGCCCCAACCCCGTCCCCAACCCAAGTTCAATCTTGAACAGATTCAAGATTATTTGTAGAGTTCAAGTCTTGCACTTTTATCCTTTTAACTAACCTAACACCAACGGTAATTCATTTTAAGTAGGTACCTAATTTTACATGCAATTTCCGTTTTTTTAATCATGACGAAACATAATCTCGCATTACTAAAGCCTCATGTAAAATAGATCGGAACACGATAACTGAACACATACAGGCAGATAATTCAGATAAACCACCGATGAAGTAAAAAGATGACTCAATCAAATATCTCCAAACAAATCAACGAGTCGGTACACGTTATTCACGCGGTTACACCGGTGATTGTGAGCTCGGGTCCAAAGTCCACTATTTGAACAACAGCTGTGAACTCTCTACCGTGCGCGGACGCACGTGCACGAGGCGTGATTCCAACCTGAAAACTCAATTTCAACCTTGTGCTGTTGTGATAGAAGTGTTTTTTCAGTGTACCGTCTTAACTTTTCACGTGACGAATTAGATTCTGCTTTTATAGTTGATTTTAATCTATGAACCTTTGGACTCTCAATGTATAGGGTATTGTGTGTGTAAATTGTCCAGACTATGGGTCAATTGCACAGATCAAATAACTGAAAATACCCAACTGTTTTGTTTAAATTTTCTTGCAAAGACAGCTGGTTCTATGAGCAATGAAGATCCTATAGAAAGTGAGAAATGCAGCCCAGCAGTGATACATGAATCACAGTAAACCACAATACTAATTAGCAATTTCAAAACTTCAGTTCAATTTCATTTTCAATACATATCATGTCAAACGGAACTGTACTTTATATCTCCTCTCCTAAAGTTTGTAACTCCCTGTAACATAAAAAGAACCGTATAGCAGAAACATTGGGTACAAACTCCAACAGTTATATTTATCTTTGTCTCACCACGTGGTAGCTTTATTACTCACTAAAGAGGTTAATTGGATCATCTGTTATTTTTAAAACTTGTGCTAGGTACCTTATATGAGTTTATGTAACGATGTAAAGGATATCCAATATATTTTATAGGTTATTTCAGATAGTTTAATAAATCGTTATTTATTAACATAGCAACATCGCCTCTGTATAATAGACCAAAAAACCTCAATTTTATATCTAAACAAGATCAGGATTACTTTTTGTGGGTTGAATAAAACATTATTTTTGAACATTGTTCTAATGCGCTTCAAGGTAATGCCAAAAGACTTAAAACATAACAACACCACAAAGTTACAACATGCTAACGAGCCATAAAGATTACCTACGAACACAAATTCACAATGAAGTATAACTTGTCTTGCTATCCCAAAATTTTTAAAATGGCGATCCTCCTTTAGACCAAATTAAGAGCAGAAAATATAGTTAGACTAGCTAACAGTCGTCGCCCGAAACACTATTGTGTTCGGAAAAAATTGCATAGGTAATACTGCTTTGGCATAAACTCACGTTCCAAAACACGTGTTTTAGGAAATCGCCTACTTAAAAGAACAACAATAGATAGTCATTCTCCACAACTGAATGGAAAGTATACTTTGCATTGCAAAATTCTGCAAAACGGTGGTTTGGCGCAATTCAATTAAACTAATGACTTGAAAAACTACGTTCTAGTTTGTTGTGTGGATGTGCTGATCTAGGAATCGGGTTCACGAATAACAATTAAAAGTTGCTTGTGAAGATGCTAACGATGGCTAAAACTTTTGACCCAGCAACATTGCAAAACTTTGCACTTCGCACTCATCAAAACACAAATTGGCCTACTTAGCTTTAACGACTAATTTCAACCAACAATTTAGACCAAATAGTTGGCGCAAACGTTTTGCTTCCAATGTTGAACTTTCCAATTGGTACGGTAGACTTTGTTCCCTGACGTCATCAACGGCCTCCGTTGTGTAACAGTCTCATTGTTTGTCACAATATCCTTCGAGTAGTTTGTTTCCCTGGTAATGTTATTGCTTTACCTACATGGCTAACAATAAGCACTGTTCGTATGTTATTTCTATTGACTTGTCCTGGGTTGTCTCTTGCTTTCACTTCAATCACAGACAAAAAACCGATTTCATAAGACACCAATCTTGTTTTATGGAGGAAACTTTTGTCTCAAACATTTCCAGAAGGTGTGGTTTGTTCCATTTGTATTACGTAATATTAAAATCTAGTCGTCATCAATTCATCCTCTCATTACCAATTCTGTAAATCATTATTTGCTTCCAAAAATCTTTCATGATTGAAGATGTCGTTCTTCATTGTTTAGAGTCTAATGTATTCCAATAATTCAATTATCTTTTATATTAGCTGGCGTGTATCGCTGTGTTTGACTACAAAGGTATGATTAATTGTCCCGAGAAAAATACAGAGCGAACATTATAATCCTTAAACAATGGTCCACAGCTCGATGTGCCGTGACTCTTTAATTAAATTTATAGTCGTCGCAAATACAGAAATCTGAAGTTTACTATTACACTCAAAATGCAATAGCCTTTTATTACACATACCTACATTTTTATCACAACCGGCATTAAACCATTCGCCACATCTGTTTGCAATCGTTTGTTTCATCCAGACTCCAGATGTGGCAAGAATACATGATATTATCCATGTGCATCTGGTTAAAACCCATTACAAGATCCAGGCCACATTGGTGGTCCTGAAGGCTTGGCAAGTTGGCAGGATCATGAGATTCAATTTGAACTTTGCACTAAAGTTTAAAACCTAATCGGGTCTTACAGGATATAATCACAAGTATTATTGTACTTGTGATTATATCCGGTAAGACCCGCTTCGCGTTCGCCTTCCCAGAAGCCATTTCCAAGGAAACGTCGGAGATTAAACCCACTGATTGTAGAGCATTAGCACCGGCAAAAATAAGGTCGTTTGAGTATGCGAAGATAATAGCAATGTGAGCCAAGGTTTGCAATCACGGCAGCGCAACGTGCACCCGTTTGCTGCTTCGATGTTAATTACCTGACCTTAAGAATTAATAAATGTAGCTGGAATCCAGGTCCTAAGGTATAGGAAAATAACTAGATGTTAAAAAAAAAATATACTTAATTGTAAATGTGTCACTTGTAGCTGACAAAGTAGCTATTGATCCTGACGTCACCTAGAGATTGAAATGTTTTGTATGTATGTATGTATAAGGATCTTGTTTCGGCAATCTTTTTTACTTTTAATTGGTTACATTTGCTGTTTGTTAGCTGTTATGCGTCTTCACACTCCTCACCAAGTTTCAAAGTTGTAAACCATAAGATGTTAAATGTCAGGGCAACCTTTACGTAACAAATTACTTCGTTCAAAATCTAATAATAATCATAATTTAGCACATTATCTAGATGAATTGTATTGCGTAAACGATTGATACCGAATTGCAAAATTAGATCAAAATGGATCGATACTTTTCATAGATACAACAGATGTTTTTAAAAACAAAATTGCTTTGACTGATTACAGCAGTTTAATCAGTGCGTATTTAGTTGCTTAGTACTTATGTTTTTGAAAAACTTCTGTAAGTAGGTAATCGCTTTAAAAGATGAGAATAAGATCGTTCGATTTTAAGTCGATCAGCTATCTAACTACGCACTAATTTAAAATTGTACTTACCTATCTAGGTAAAGTGGGTGTGGTGGTTTCGTTAGTCAAATATTCGAATATTGCGTAATCCGGTGATCTTAAATTCAATACGTATTTATGAGAATTAAAAACCTATAAGTCACAACAAACAATTATAGATTTACTTATAATCTTGTATGGCAGATATTGCTCTAGGCTAACCGACTCGTGGGAAATCCTTTCGACCGAAAAATTCTTAGTATATCTGATGACATGCGTAGGTACTTAACAGTTACTGGTCACAGGTCCGTAATTTTGATTGTTCGCATCCTCATTATCTTCATCTAATATGTAATTTCTTACAATTCTCACCAGCTTTAATGATAGTAAGATAATGATTGAAAAACCCAACTGATTTATATACTTAGCCATTTACAAGTAACAGTCCGTGACAAAGTTATATTAAGTCCAACTTAATTGGGCTAATTATAGTATAATATATGGATCAGAGCATACTATGTCATGGAGAATAACAATGCATTTAATAAAGTAATAACATGTCTATTAACGTACTCAAAACATGTTTTAAATTGTCACATAAATAGGTTTTCCTTATCCACATGTCACTTAGCATATCAGCTCTAAGCAAAACTAGACAGTTAATATAAAATATTGGCATATTATTACCGTCATTAATAATTACAAAGTAACTAAGAGATAATAAACGTCACTAAACATGAAACAATTTACGCTGACCCCTGATAGCCTTACTTCCGAAGAGCACTGAGAAGTTAGCTGGTAATCTGTAACTACCTACTGCAGATAGTTTTTGCACGACCTGATGTAAACGAACTTTTGTATATCGATTACATGCTTTAGATAACATTTGGTAGAGATAAGAGAGATCATAAGGGTATCGCAATTACCATTAAAGAAATATTACAAAATTTTGATACTTAACTTACGTCACCTAAATTTTGATAATTTTTTATAGGCAAGGCAATTAAATTACATAAGTTACACTTTAAGATATGGAACACGTTTTGGAATTATATAAAATAGTAAAAAAAACTTACAAGGATTTCCTTATCGAACATAAGTTCATTTTCCACCAAGCCTTCTTCAATTCGAGCTGCATCTTCCGTTTTACTTCCTAGCCATAATCCGTAGCCAGTTGCTATCCATTTACGATATTCTCTGACGGCTGTCCTAAACAACTCAAGGATTTACTCTATCTATGTATACTATCAATATTATAATAGATTTGACGGATTTTGACGGATTTGGTGGAAAAATAATATGACTGATCCGACCTTACAAATCATATTATTTTTGTGAGTGTATTATTATATCAGGGTGTTTCCACTGAATTAATATCTAGATTCAGGGATAAGATTTCCATTAAACTCTCCGTACTTACTCGGTGTTGTTTAAACATAAAAAAAAATGTCTGTTTGCTTGCATTGTAATATCCATCTTCAACACTTTCCAATCTTCCTCCAAATGTCTTCTAAATATACTATAAAACTGGTTTTGCGTATAATGTTTGATAGGCGAATCTAGCGGCGTAGTATGGATAACCTTCAAAAGTTATTGCAATTTAAACGTGGACACTTCATTTTATAAACATTATTCAAACCTAGGTCTGACTAGCAGCAAGTTTTGATCGGTTTGAAATAGGCGGTAATTTTCAAATGCATATTGTGTTCTTTGTGGGTTAATATTTTTCTGATGAATGAAACGAAGAATTAAATTCCTGAAATTCAAAGATCGGAACTATATACGACGAAAATTTATAATACTGTTATGTAAAATCAGATATTTATTAGTTATTCACAAATACAATTTAAACCACAAACAAGTGAAGACGAAACCATTGATACGATATTGATAATTTTCAAAGGTAAGACTGGTCTTATTCCAGCTAGCAACAAATTTATTCACGTCAGATCTTTATCTGCGCCAGGATACTAGCACTAAATGGGTTATTTATTACGCCCCGTATTAACAACTAATCCGATTATAATCAGTCTTTGGACATACTTAATCGCCACCTTCGTATCAATAAAATTATCGTTCATTGCTTGTACTGATAAAAACCGGATCTCATGCCTATATGCATGTAATTACAAAGTCATTTTAATGTCAAGACTTTATAGGGCAGAGGTTCCATTAGATAATGAGATAACTTATCAAGTGTACAAAAAAAAAATGTTCACTGAACTCCTTTATCACCAAAAAATAGATATCAGAATTGAAGTGATAACCTAGAATTATTCTGATTGTTCTCTAGAAGGACTGTAAAGATTTGACGAAAGCTTATGATAATGATGTGTACATAAAACGTTGCGTTTGTATGAGAGCACGTGGTGATCGCGTGCAGTTTCCACCTCGGTAACGTCCGTAGGCGAACCGGTAAGCTGGTGGGGAGTGCATACGTGACTGCGTACAAATCAAGCTACTTGCGGTGTTACACTAGGCATAGTACTGGGACCGCTATTGTTCATATTTTCATGATAATTGCCTTAGCCTTTTCTGTAAAATGTTATGGCTCAATTTTAGTGTCAAGGGACATACGCGGCAATGTAAAGTATAAACATTGTAAATAACCAAAGGTATAGGATAAATACGCCCGCGAAGTAATTATGTGACGTATTTGAGTATTTTATAAGTCCAAATTTTGAAAAATTTCCATGTGAAATTTGAGCGACTATCACACAAAAACAGCCAGAACAGAATTTAACAGATGTAGTTCAAGAACGAATTTCATAAAAAGTTAAAAACTGCTCAATAAAATTGTTAGAATATCTATGCATCAATTAAACAAAATGTAGTGTTACAACCTCATTGGAAAAGTTCAAAAGGCGCAACGTGATCGCAGGCAAGTGGGTTGGCCACTTGAACTCGGCTGTTTCAATGTTTGCCGAAGAAACTATGTAGATATACACTTCTAAATTGTATTTGTCAACCGTTATTAAGGAAAGGAAAATAAATTTGGCATGCATGGTATTCTAAACGGATAGTAGTCCTAAACCCTGGTTTAACTCAAAAAACATAAAATGCTTCTAAGGACTCTACATACAGTTTCCTAGTATATCATTACAACGCAATATATCCGCCGACATAAATGACCGTCATTATAATTAAAATATGGTATTGAAGCAGCTTTAAATCACTGCCCCAAGCTAACAAGAACCAATTTGACATACAAGTGGTCTTAAACACGCAAGAAAAGAAGGAGCAAATTATAAACAGTCCTAGCTGGAATTTCGTAATGATTTAACAGCCAAGCAGTTTCAACTGAATCATCAATTCATTGAATTCTGAAGGATCTTCGGAATACTTTGCTAATACTTCAAAGACAAGCTAATAATGAATACACCGATTAGTTCTCAATATGTAGCCACGCCCAGCTTTTTTCTTTACAACTGTCTGTTGTCACCTGCTTAAAATAAACACTAATTACAATACTGACGTCTGCATCGTCTGCGTCTTATTCTTTCACCATTTCTTTCAGGACTATTAGCTATGAATAATTACCGTTTCAATAGGTCATCAGAAAGTTATAGTCTTTTCAGAAAACTGCACCCTGAAAATAATGCGACGTTCTATCGACAATTGACTCATTTTAATTAATAACAATAGTTGATTCCAAATGTACTGAAATCTTATTGTTAACGATTTAGCAGATTTAGTGGTCCATATTCATTTGCGATGGGCACAAAAATCAGCTAGTGACTTTTCTGCAAGATTGCAAAATATGTGTCGGTCTTATTCTTATTGCATCATGCGTGACGACGCATTGCCAATGCAAGCTGATCGTATACTAATGCATTTTATTTGCCAAAAGAATCTTTGATATTCTTAGATTCTGAGGTTCCAGATTCGCCGAAATAAAATTAATTTCCGATTTTTACCTTTGATCATCGTATACAAGCGCCAGATAGTAAATCAAACGTAACAAAACATAGCTTCTACGAAGTGACATAATTCGACTGAAGTGTTGAGTCTATTAGCACGGGCCAGTCATTCAGAACCTTGTGCTGAATTTCAGGAACAACGAGAGACTAAAGTACAATGTTGTACCGTCTCGTTTTTGGTTACGTGGGAGATCCCACTGCACGTCAGCTTCACGTTCAGGCCGCGTGCTAGGTTGGAACTCGTCCAAACTTTCTGGTAAACTCAGTGATTGAACTTGAAAGATCTGTTCTCAGTTTATGTTGTATGCGGAAAATATTTACACAATGCTTCTTTATGTGAGGTATTGGAGTTGAGCGGTGATTGAATGGATAGTCTGCAACTATCTGGAAGATTTTCCTAAAAGGTAAATAGGAGGGATTATATTCATAATTTTAAATAACTGGAATATGTTTCCCTTCTATTCTTGTTTTACCAACCTTTCTCTCCGTATTAATTAAATTGAACATTATCCACCGCGTAGTAACAGCCGTGTGGATTATAAATTAATTTAGTATCAATGAAACAATTTTAAAAATAAAACTCCGCTGACAGGGATTCGATCAAGAATATTTGAATTTTGGCGCCACTCCAAAATATTTTTCCCTATTCGGTGTTGCCCGCTTAGTCAGATTTTTTAACCTTCTATTTATGATACAAGGTTATGCGCTGTTCGATAGGTCAAATAAGTTTTTTTGGTAAAAAACGAATCGCTTTGTTTGGCTTCATATTCAAGCCACATACCGATACGTTCAGTAATCTATGAAGCAAAAACTTTGTACCCCTTTTTATGAAAATTACGCGGGCGTTCGTTAAAGTTTATACATATAGGGAAGGATATTATTATGCATTAGAAATAAATTAAATTAATTTAAAACAACATTACACACGTTACCGTGCGTTTGACACACACACACTCTTTTGTTTATGGTTAAAATTATAGGCTACCTTAGAATAATGAAATGGCAGCATGAAATTAGTATCAACTATCCTATCAAAATGAATTATGGTCGAATTTCGACCACTGGGCTACTGCTACTAGTTGTTTAGAAATGTGTAAAATTGACAATCGATATTTGACTTCTATTTTATTTTATTACAATTTTGTTTTTTTTTGACAATAGTAATAAGTCAACGTAAATAAAGAGTAGATTACAAGTTTAAAACATATCACGTTTAGCCTACTTTCTGTACGTCGAACGAACTTTTTGTGTCTAAATTATCTAAGAGTTTAATTGCGGCTTCCCACTTTTCAGAGAATTTCGGAACACCCTTATCTCACGCGTCTTCACAGAAGTATAATTATTTGAAGACTTCAGTGAAGGTGACCCGATTTATACGAACGTCCGTTTTTTGTGGCACGGAGCACCTATCTAATCTATCATGATGTAGTACCTAGCAACCGGTTGTGGCCCGTTCTAAGATCGGACTTTAACCGCCAGAGGCTCCTCAAGAGGCAACATGGACGCTAGTTTATATTATGGATATGTTAAAAGTTTTTACGTGGGATTCTCTAGTAAATACTACTACTTTGTTTGTCAAGATAATGGCTTTTAGTAAAAACCCATAATCATTAGCCAGTACTTTTATTTTTCCAGTAGCCAAGTGCGAAATTCACATATTGGACGCAGCTTAGATTAGGTAACAACTAAAGTAAAGATGCTAAACCAGAATTTATTTTGTTAAAGATAAATAAATCCAATGGAGCATCACCACGATAATCGGTCTTGCTTGCAAAATTTTCGCAATATCACTTTATCGCTCGTTGCTACCCGGTTTATATTGATAACTTCTATCTTGTGACGTCACGTGAATAGGGATTATGTATCAGCGAAAATAAATAGAAATGAAAGGATTTTGGTATCTTAGATTATTGAACTACATTTTTTTGCAGAGCGTTGTGCGCAGTTACCAGGTATATCAATGCCGAATGAAATTTTATTGCGCGTTTAAATCTTTACTATTACCTTGACGATTGTCGTGCTATCGAAGTAGGTTTAGCTACGAAATACACTTTGCTATTCACAGTATTGAACTCTTAAAGAGTCCATTTTTTATGGTATATTTATATTTATAAATGAATATTTTTCACATAAATTTTTCTGCGTTTGTTTGACTGCTTTTTTATTGGTAGTCTATTTTTATTTTGATGTTTAACTAAAACACAGATGTACTTTATACACATATTTGCACAAACAAGATAAAAGTTATCTTGTGCCGATTCTTTTATTACCTGCTTGTTTTTCATGATGGCAAGGTTCTACAGCTATCCATATTAGCATAGCCAATATTTTGAACACAAAGCAAAATAAAATTATACATTCTGTTTTAGTCCTTCATATAGTTATTTTATTCTTAAAATAACTGTCCGAATTCAAAATAGGAATTCTTTAAACTGGAGCGTGAACGAAACGTGATCGTTCTTTGTTATCTGTTAGGTACTCTCAATTTGCAATGGCGGAAATTCTGTGTTGGTAGGTATTTCCTAATTAAACAGGTTTATCTATAACAAAATTACCTAAACCAACTGTATGTAGGAAGGAGCAGCGAAACCGGTGTCACGTGTAATAATTTGATTAGAATAATGAATAGGTGACTTCAAGATGGCCGACTTGTTTTGCGCGCGAAACACACGATCGCCATAAAGGACGTCTAGGTCTATAAAATATGTAATCTATGCACGCCCGTGCATATTACTATGTAAATATTGAAGTAAAGTCGGTAAATGGTCTGGTCTGAACTTTGTATTTTGAGCACATATTTATAAATAGATTGTACCTAGCTAAGGTATTTTTGTCTACATTTTTATAGCAAGCTCCTGAAATGACCGAAAATTTCACCAACAAAGCTTAACAGAAATCGCAACTAAGATCTTGAAACAGTTACACGATTAGCTGAATATTCGCACGATATGCATTGTATCGCGATTACAGGCTATTTAATATATCAACGGTTTTTTAACTCGTGGGATGTTTCGCATTTCAATAGTACTGAATGACATTGATTGCCAACTCATTAACCCACCAACATTCGTGATATACATGAATTGTTAAAGGTCAACAGATCATTCAACGTAAATTTTTCAATAATGTTCCTGCCAGGCTCAGGGTGAGCTGGGCATGCTCCTGGCGGCACAGGCGCACGCCGCGCCGCCGGGTGGAGTATGCGCCCGTGCGCCGCATTGCACAGAATTAAGAGAAATCAAAAAGAGTAAAATTCACCTCCAGATAGACGTACATCATAAATACTCTTGAATAAAGTAAAACATGATATCTGGCTAGTTATATAAAATAAGGTACTGGCGCAAACGCTACATTTTTTAATGTTTTACGTCTGTTTTAGAATGCATGTATCATCATAGCTAATAATAATATGCAACCCACATATAAAAGTGACCTTTTAACATTGAAAATCAACTAGTTTGCGCAATTTATTTTACTAATGAAGCGTTTTACTGTAAATCCGGCTTATTATTAAAAAGGCAAATAATTATTATTGCCACAGACGACGATAATTTCTAACATGAAGCTAATAATTCTAAAATGGATAAACTAACATGTAATAGGTGTAAGAGATATAGTATTATATGGAACTACAATAATGTCTCTTAAAATGTAGCTACAAGTTTCCGTACATTAGCCAGTAGAAGACATTGGAACCTATTCCTGTATAACAATCTGTTTTTGTTTTAACTTTTATTATTTGCTAAGGCTGGCACGCTGCCAATAGCCCTTCAGCTATTACGTGATATAGCAGTGCAGCTATGTACTGAAGTGAAAGTATCATTAAAATCCGTTCAGTACTTTTTGAGTGATGGTACACGAAGCCTGATTTCACCTGCAGTTACTGTAGCTGGTATATTTTTGCCAACTATCTAGGACTTGTGATTCTACAGTGCTAGAAGAGCTGTATCTTCATCCTCAGCTTTAATATCAATAGATATCCGTGTTAATATCCTTTGCTTAAGTCCATTCCATTTGCTCATTTCAATTTAATCTTCATATGTACCGTATGTCATCTGCTGCAAGGTTTCGAAAGTTACCAGTTTCGCGGAGGATAATATTTTATTAAGATATTACGACAAAGGTACAAAACAACATGAACACCAAATACAGAAAGTAATAATACTGTCAGATTGATGTTGTTTTATCCTTCAGAACTGGTATTTTGTATTTATGTATTGATCACGCCTTTTGCTATCGATACGCAATACTGAATTGTTATGTTCAATCAGGTTCTATTGACCAAATCAAATGTTGGATTTGCGACTATAAATAAAGATTAATTATGTGGTTTGTGCCATGACAATCTGCTAAGCACTTCGCATTTTACTGTAGCTGTGTAGCATTGCACCTTCCTGTTTACTCAGCATGCGGTTCACTTTCTACTTCTGTGGGATTTAACAATGATTACTTATGCATCTGATAATGTTATGTATTCTGGATTACGTTCATCTGTAAGTACACCAGCATAACCTCACCAATCACCGTTGAAATTGTACACAAAGTTGCTGATGGACAGATACTTAAACATTCAATTATTGACTCTACTATAAAAACTTGATATAATTATCTGACGCCTCTATAACAACCTTCCATACTGACGTCATTGATTCCATACTCATATGTTGATTCCATACTTACATGAATATAATGGTTGACCATTTAAAGGTCGGTTATCAATATTTACTGACGCCATGTATGACCTAAGACATCATACAATGTGCAGTATTAATTCACGGTATACAAAGAGTGTTTTATTAGCTGTTCATGATACTCGAATTAACTGAAATTATCTGCCAGGGTATTGCATAGTAACATACTTATTGTGTTCCGATCATTGTTGTCATCAAAGGCAACGGATTACACAGCCCTAGAGGGTTAAACAGAATAGAAATCAAAAGATATTGTATAGAGTCATAGTCACAGGCTGCCACAGCATCATCTAATGCTGTTAGCAATATAATATGAATGATGTCCTTTCGATTAATATTTTTTTAAGATACGACATTAACAAATGTGACCGCTTTGTGTATGGTTTTTACAAATTGATGTGATGACACTAATATTGAACTGACGTCATTGATTGTTGCAATAAATGTTAAGACCTAAGATAACCAAATAAATACCCGTTCATAAATCAGATATTAAGGACTTAATATCTATATGATATATGATTACAGTAATAACTATCAATATTGTTGTACATGTAAAAAAAATATTGATGAAAGCAAGTTAATACCTTCGTATCAATTGTAAGGATTAACATGTTTTTCGAAAATAATGATTATGTACATACCTATTATAAATACTACGCATCAGAATATAAGTAAAAACATCATAATATCAGTCACGTTGTTTTTTCTGTTTGTCAAATTGTTATGGCATCTCGCAGCCGTTACACAATAGCCTATCTCACCCACACGCCTCGTACCAAAGTCCACAGATACTTTGACACAAAACCCATAAAAGTTGATTTAAAAAAAATAGAATTGCTCCATTGTTTGAAATAGCTATTTTTAATCGATATTACCGTATCGATTACAAAAATTAAAGGTTTGAATAACTAAACAATTTAGAAAGTAGAATTTGCATTTCCTCATAAGCTCCTAATTCAAAGGAATTGATCTTCTCTAGTTAGAAGAGCATCAAGGTCTCCCAAACTCAGCAAATTAGCGGGATTACCCTGTTTTGCACGATTTCTAGCTTAGTAATCCTGCGAACTTTTGTTTTCTATAGAACCACTATGGTTTCCGAAAATATAATTGATATGTTCTTCCTAAAATTCGATATTTTGTGAGCACAGGGCAACTCCATGAATAATTCGTCCAGACATTACAATCACTACGTGGAAGTGTCCAAGGTTTCTATTGTCGCCGGCGACCCTGTTTTAATTTTAGTCTAACTTAAGTACGCATTGTTAGAGACTGTTTGCCTAAGTCGAAGGATGTTTATGAAGCTGGCATTAGTGGCTTCATTTGTATCCGCTTGATCTTCCTTCAGAGAAGCTGATCCAACTTTTGCTTATCTTGCCTTGTTTTGAAGAGAATTAATCTTCGAAGCAAGCAGTCTTAGAAGCCAAGACTTCATGATTAGACTGTGTATCTTAGCAGGGCTATTCTGGCTATATGTGGGATATATGAATATATATACCCGTTCTCTCTAAATACTCCTCTTATTACCCTCTAAATATAGTTTTATGCGTTTGTTTACGTACCTACTGCGTTGTCTTCCTCATTGCTTTGTTTAGTATTGCATAAACTACTATATACGATAAAAGACTTAGGTTATACTTATATGACTTCAACTACTTGCCCTTGCGTTTTATAATTCACGCTGGGACTCATTACGTCATAATCTAATATGGCTCCCAGCTTACTGGTAAAACTAGTCTACTTATCGTGACGAAGGATTTAGTACTTAAATGCTTTTTATATAAAGCTTCATTTACTATGTTGGATTACCTTGTTGGCATTTAGCAAAGTACTATAAAATAGTTATTATTTTATAACCACGTGTTTGGTATAGTTGATAATGTTTTTACGCGTTATTTCAGAGGAAATGCAAAGAATTTTCGTGAAATAACTATTGAGACCGATGTGTGTGATTTTTTTCAGGTGGTACTGTAATATTATAAAGGGCAAAGATTTGTATTTTTGTTTGTAACAAACTACTGGATCGATTTTAAAGTCTTTCAACATTAGAATGCTATATAGAAATCATCACTGACTAACAAAGCCATTTTCCGTACGATTTGTGATTTATTTTGCTGGACATTTTAGAATTTCCTATTTAAAACCCCAGATGCCAGGTGGCCAGGCCAGATGGTATTCCTTCGATCTTTTTAAAGAATACTTGCGACACATTGTGCTTTCCCTTGTTTATATTATTT
Source organism: Lithophane semibrunnea (assembly GCA_947363905.1). Lineage (NCBI taxonomy): Eukaryota > Metazoa > Arthropoda > Insecta > Lepidoptera > Noctuidae > Lithophane > Lithophane semibrunnea. The sequence continues at coordinate 15,114,933 of OX376208.1, read as the reverse complement.
AATAAATGTCTTGCCAGTGGTGTATTTCCTGATGTCTGGAAACGAGCAAACATTGTTCCTATCCATAAAAGTGGCTCTAAGAGTAATGTATCTACATATCGTCCAATCTCGTTGTTGTCGGGGCTTTCAAAACTTTTTGAAAGATTAGTGCATAGTGAGATATACCCTATCATTCATCGTGTTATATTAAAAGAACAACATGGGTTTGTTAGAGGAAGGTCCTGTATAAGTAACCTCCTTATTTTCACAACACATCTGTTTGAAGGCTTAGATAAGAGGCAGCAAATTGATGCTGTATACACGGACTTCCAAAAGGCGTTCGATAAGGTGGATCATAAGCTATTACTCAACAAAATCGCATTCAATGGCATTAGAGGAGATTTACTGCGTTGGTTCGTGTCGTATGTCACTAATAGGACCCAGAAGGTTGTCATAAATGGGTTCGAGTCTCATACGATAAAGGTCACTTCAGGAGTCCCCCAAGGCTCAATTTTAGGGCCCCTTCTTTTTATCTTATTCATTAATGACATCAAAGATTGCTTTAAGAATTCAAAGTTCCTATTATACGCAGACGATTTGAAAATTTACAAAAATATTGCTGTCCCAACCGACTGTTTAGATTTTCAGAAGGATCTTGACTGCTTCTCGGAATACTGCAGTGTCAATAAGCTTCACCTTAGTGTCTCTAAATGTTACAGCATTACGTTTACTAAGAAAAAACAGGTGACGAATTTCAATTACTCTCTTGGAAACACTTCCCTAAACACGGTCTCATCCCTCCGTGACCTAGGCGTTAATCTTGACTCAAAGCTCCACCTTGACACCCATGTAGACAACATAGTCAATAAAGCTTATAAAATGTTTGGTTTCGTAATGAGAGCGTCTAGAGAATTTCATCGGCCTTCTACCTACTTGCACCTTTATAAATCAATAATACGGCCACAACTTGAATACGCAGTACCCATCTGGAACCCTTATTACAAAAAGTACGTTGAGATCATTGAGCTGGTTCAACGTAAGTACCTACGTTCCATGCATTACAGATGCTTTAAAACCAAAATGTCATATCAATTATTGCTTGAAAAATATAACCTCATGACCTTGCAATCCCGTCGCACCCTACTTGAAATGTTGACTCTGTTTAGTATATGCCGCAATAAATTTGATTGTACTGATCTTGTGAACAGTTTGTGCTTCCTTATCCCTCGTACGGTAATCGGTCGAGAAGTTCGTTCGAGATGCCTATTTGCTACTTCATTTTGTCGAACTAACTCAGGCGCTCGCTCGCCGTTACATCGCCTGGTTGACACCTATAATAAACAATTTGGCTCTACTGATATTTGTTTCTCAGCAAAGCTATATTTAAGAGTGAAATTACAAGTATTTTAAGAGATCATAACCCTGTTAATTAGCTAATAAGTACTTTTAATTTGTTTTGCTAACAGCTAGCTATTCTGTATGGTAATCTGTGGATAACGCCTTGAGTAGTGTATTTGTTACTTTTATTATAAGTTTTTTTAATATTGTGTGCCTACTTTGTAATATACTGCTGTTTGTTATTCCTATCAAATAAATAAATAAATAAATAAATAAAACTATATACTTAGCCAAAAGAACAAATAAAAAAAATATGTTTTAAATGCACATAATATGGCTTATCTTATATGACTTTGCGTACTTATAAAATCGTTCCAATTTCAAGTACCCAATTGTGCAAGTTGGTAATGCTTTGAAGCAGGAAGTATTACCAGACACCCGTTTCCGTCACAGAAACTTAATGACTACAAGCCTTACTGTTACTTTGATACGAAAATATGACAAACAAAAGTGTAAACCTTTGTTCTAAAACCAGCTTTACAGTCAAACAAAGGTATACGTTATGGCCAGAGCCCGCTTCATTATGGAATTTAAAAAAATGCACTCTCACTCGAGTGACGGGTCTCAAACCTCGACATTTTCTGAAGTGTGGAGACTTTCCTAATTTAAATTTTGACAGACGCGTTTAGTTTTCGCTCTCATTCACTTTCAACCGGTTTATGGGATTATGGATAATTTCCACTTTCATAATATTATTTAGGTATGAAGCCATTCTTTGCGAGGCTATTATTAAAAAGGGATTAATACTAGCCTCTAATAATCTGACATTGCTAGGCGGTTCAGAAGCGGGGCACGTGCCACGCTTCTGAACCGCTCCTAGTTGCATCCTCCCAGGCCATCGACCTCACAATGGCAAGAACTGGTTGGGTTCAAGCCAGGTTTTATCGAAAAAAAGTGGGCAGGATACGACCCTTTGTGGAAATGAGGTCTTGACTTGACATTTGAGGCTGACATGCAAAGGTTCGGGTTATAGGATTTATGCTGTTTGTAATAAGCCTGTCGATTCTTTGTCGCCTGTGCCACCTACCTAGTGGACAGGACTGAAGGCGCCTATCCGAAGTAGATAGGTACGTATTATATATTCAGTCTGACCTATTAAATCATTACCGGTCTTTCCTCAATGCCATGGACTTTGTACTATTAGGCAATAACATTGGATTATCATAAGGAAATTTATGTATTTGCTTAGTCTTAAACTACACTATTACCCAGATTTTTCCTTATGAAACATCAATTGAAGGAAGGCAATACAAGAAGCACTTGATACTGTAATTAGTATAGTAGGAAAAATATAGACTGGAAGTAAACGTTATCTTCGAAGAAAACGCGCTTTATTTTGGAATGGCATTGATCATAATTTCAGCCAAGTTGACTATTGTAAAAGGCGACGATGAAAGGGCATTGACTCCATATAATTATAGTATATAAGCCCAGTATGGAAGCCGAGATGGCAACTTGGAAACAAAGACCCAAAACAGAGTTGGTTGACGGCCAAAACGTATCACTTACGCTGAACTGTGAACATTATGACTGCGATTAGTATTATCGGACTAATTACTGGTGACATAATGTCTAAATCTATTTGGGAATTATGTGACCACTAACGGGGTTAATGACTTGAGTTTTGGAAGTTTTGGATCGTTAACCAGCCAAACAGATGAACAAAAGATTGACAAGAGGAAGAGGCGTGGAAGCAAAATTGAAGTTAAAATAACAAAGGAAATTCGTATGATCAAGATAGGCACAGATTTGGATTACATCAAGCACATAAGGAAGGTTGCATAATATGGCCAGTTAAAATAGCTAAGGAAACAGACCAGTTAGACGAGATGTCGCGAAATTCTAAACTTCCTGGACTTGGTCGGAACATTTGCCGAATCACGATAACAAACGGTTGGCGAAGCTCGGATCATTGTTTGAAAACATTTTGATTGTTGGTTAGAAACGTGTTTGGTTAATAATGAAACTGCGCGTATTTTTTTATTCAGAATACCCACATTCTCACTTTGATTACTATCTACGAAAAAAATAAACAAGATATTTCCGCCGAAATAGGTCAGATTGGAGCGCAAAATCAAAATCCTTTTTCTCTTGGCACTGTAGTCGAAACAAAAATAGAAGAGCAAAAACATTGAATCAGAAAACGACCAACCTAGATGTTTTCTTGCTGTCTCTCTCTAATGCCAATGCTGTCTCAACAGAATCACGCACGGCCTGCGTGCACGCAACAGTCGATCGATCGGCCAACTAATCGAGCTCAGTCGCAGTGGCCAAACTTTCGTTTGTGAACCCGACCAGTCGACCAACTAGTCGACTGGACAGATTAGCGTTCTTGTCCTGCCAAATATAATCTGTTTATTTTTATGGAAATCCGTAATACCCTGATAACTGAAGTGAGGTTGCTGGATGATAATATTGGTATCTCGTCCTAAATAGATGAGAGGCTAACAGAATAACAGTGTCTACTTTTGTATCGGCTACCTCAGCTACCTGTCTTTGCGTTATCGGTGACATAGACGATGGCAGCAAACGAGTTTTGATGGTACTTACTCGCAAGATATGGACAAGCAAGCAACAATTTTAAAACCCAGTAGGTATGCAGTTTCAAGTGATTCCCACACACCCTGCATACCACCAACAAGTTATTTGAATACCAATCGAAGGCCCTTTTTTTCTCAGTTCAAATAATAACAGATCATTGTGTAAAACCTTCGAATAATGAGATTGTTAATACATAATCTGCTTAATGATTACGCGTTGTGGAACACGCATAGCGTCATCCATGACAGCTCGTGGCACAGAAAATCATAGTTTCTCCTACATCAATCCGCCCACTCACAGGTAGACATGCCTTGATAGAGGCTCCCAAAAGATCAAGACTGCTCGCTCGATCGCTGTTAAGTAAGAACATATTTATACTACGGGAAAAATACACTATGGGTAGCGCAATGTGTGGCGGAAATACTGACCATAACAGCACCATAGTTTTTATCAATAAACATAAAATAAATATTACAAGCATTTATTTGAGAATTGGACTTTATTTCTACCATCCAGAGTAGGTTTTCATCTGTCAATGTGGAAAAGAAAGGGCACTTGTTATCATTGCATGAGGTTAATGATCTTTTATTTTGATTCAACGAAAAATATTTGTGTTAATTGATAACATAATGTTATGTTAAATATAACTACGTGACTACCTATCGTTTGTTTGTCGATATGGACATGGACAAGCTATAACCACCGATGAGATTCATATAATTAAATCACTTGTGAAAGTCGGAGAAGAGGGTTCATTTTGATCTTTTACTTGAAATACCATCTATGTGACACAGATGGAATGTAATAACGAATTGAGTATTGAGAAACTAAGAGCCAAAAATTCCGTAATGTTATCCAGAGAGAAACCCATCCTATCATAACCCATGGAAGATACAAGATACCATACTTTGATTGAAAGCGAGTAAAAGTTACCGGACCTATGGACAGCAAAAAGTCAATAAACTCGACAGATGTGATGCATAAGATCAAACACTTGATACAGGCAGGCATCCAGGCATCATGGTTGAAAGAACCGACTAAATTGTCGGGAACTTGCATAATATGGGAACAGGAACTCTGGAGTCCGTCAGTAGACATATGCTTCGGCTAATAAAGTTAAGCCAAGTTATTAAGACAGTTTGTCCAAAATTTTGAGACAAATTGGTGATCGCAGTTTGTTTTCAATGCTTGATGTTATCATTGGTATCTCTTAGTAGGCTTGGACCAAATTCGAAGAGGTGTCTTATTCCACCTTCATGGGTAGAGCTACCATATAATACCGCTATCTACAGTGTACCTACATATAGTCTCTACCATAGTATTACGGTTTCCTCATACTGTTATTTATCCACATAGACAGTCTGTAAACATAGAAATGTTATTCTAGAATATTAAATTAAAACTACTGTTCCTAAAAGCAAAGTAAATAATAAATGTATGATGGACAACGTGAGTCAGTTTTTATGCGAATATTTAACAAATTTTATAGCATATATTTTAATTGGTTCCTGAATTGAATATTTTAATACATGCACTAATTGGTCGTGGTTAAGTTAATCGTCTTACTAATTGTTTGTGGACTTAGGACCTGCCTTGATTGATCCCACAATTTTAACGGCTTTCAAACAAATCAAAAATGACTTCTCTTCTTTCCCTCAGCCAAGTTTACGTAATCGAAATTAACCAAAATAGGTACACGATAGTCTGATCAGGCAAAGCTGTTACTTCCAGGGTAATTTGTCCGGCAATTCCGCGAAATGCCCTGCACGTGTACTTTCCCAACGGTACCGGGCATTATACAAATTGCTTTTTTACGACCTTTGTAAGTAGCAACTGTGGTTTTAATTAAGAGGGGAACAAGAACCTCTAGTTTTTTAAATAGGGAAAGGGGAATTGAGTACCTACATGACATGTGTGTTCATAGGGAGTTCCCTTTATTACTAACCTCTATGATAAAAAATATGGATGTAATTATTAGTAGGAAGTATTAGTCAGGGGATTATTAAGACGAAAGCTTCAGAGTAGCCCGCGAAATTAAATTTTCTTACGTTTTTTGCAATTTGCAGGTCAATACGTATCAGGTTGTATGTCGATTAAAATATGACTCGAGACACATACTTATAAACATTGGATTCAGCAATACAACTCTTTCAAGTTCATATGTGTATTGAATGACTATTTAGAAATCATGACATTTGGGAGTTATTCTAACAAAGGAGTTGTATTGCTGATTCTAATCGTTCACCGCATATTGGTCAAAGTAGGTACTACACTACAGCGTAAGCGAACGATGAAAAACTTTTATTTTATCCTTAAGAGTACTTACAGCCCAATAAAAAACACAATGCAAATATTGTTCGCCGAAGAATTCCTGATTCAATAAAACACGAGTAAGCAGCATGTTTTAATTCCTATTTAAATAACTAAACAACATGGAATGACGTTATTGGCACGAGAAGCAGGCGTGATACCGCGATGTTAGATAAAGGATATCAGATCGCATCATACTGTCTCAATTACCTATATGTATAATACCTACATGGAGGAAACATTTCAATCATAAACAAACAATTGATGTTCACAATCACAATGAAGAAACTAGGAATGACGGGTGATAAAGTCAACATTCTGATTCTGATTTTGTTATTAACAAAGACAATGGGATCTATACACGAGGAGATTAGGAAGGATGCTGGGGCAAGCAACACAACGTTCGATCATACAACAAGGTGAAAGATATGAACAAAAGAAAAATGTACCGAGATATATTTATAGAATCGTATCTTCAAGTCCTTTTATCTTTGGAAGAAGCTAATGTTCACCAGTTGACTGCTCTTAAACAAAGACAATCATTTATTTAGGTATGCAGTGTGGACATAAATAAGCAACAACTACCTCAACTTGTGTTCATGCATCTAACAAACATGAAGGAACTAATTCACTTGATGTTATTCTTGATACGTAAACACTAGATCGCATGACAAATATTTACTACAGGCTGCGCAGGAGTTCGCAACGTGATGCCACAGATAAGGTGTCAATGAAAATGGCGAGATACAATTACTTTAGTGTAGTTTACAATTGATTTAGCTGACATGGATGCACGAGTTCGTAAATTGTTGAAGACTTAATTGGCACTCGGACTTTGACCACATAAATGTTGGGAAGAAGAAGTTGTAATAATTGTTAGATGTGATTAGATCAGATCAAAGCTACGCTTTTATTAGTAGGTACCAAGTAATGAAATGAATTAGTTCAACCAAACGATGTTTTGAATAGAAGCTGTATCTGCAAACAAAAATGAGGGTAGATAGATGACAGCACAATATACAACATTAGTTTTTGTTTACCCTTAACCCGAAATTGCCCTAGTCAAACATTTAATACATCTCTACTCCTTAATAATAAGTACTTGCGTTTACGTTACACGATTAGATTACATTACAAACACTCAATGAGGAGCGGTTATCTGATCCTATTTAAAAACAATACCAGGTGGACTGGACCACAATGTTTATATAATCAATACTATCTTCCGCCAGCGGCTTATTATATGTCTATGTTATTCAGTGACACTGATAATATAGAATCTTACTAGCGAAAGAATTTTTAAAATCGATCCAGTATTTGTTTAGTTTATTCATTACAAACAAAAATACAAATCTTTTCTCAGTGTAGACAGACGGGAGAACCAATAAGGTATGGATTGAAATCATAACAAAATAGTTTGTAAGTAAAATGTTGATTCACATTCAACTTCGCAGGTATGTTCGGGCACTAGTTAACATGACTGTACCATGCCATAGAAAATTCAAGTGATAGATTATGATGCTTTATGATCCGTAGAAACAAAATAATCAAGGATCCATTGATTATTTTATCGACGAGAATTCCCTGTACGTAGGGTTTATGCCTACTTACCTGCATATGCGCAGATTTATTTATATTTCTAGATTTTATATAGACGATAGAGTGTAGCACTGTAAAAGAACCAAAACAAACAAGCCAACTTCACTGCCACTGTGCTTTTCTAATGTGCGTCCATTTAGCGGCTAACAAATGGACGCTATTTTTTTTTGACGAGTTCACTTCTTTTACTGTCTATCTAGACATAAGTATCCTTAGGAGTAATTTTTGTTAAGTATCTAACAATGGATCCAAGCGTGTGGCCAATAGTAAACGAATTGCAGTTACTATGCAAAGTTCATCATATCAGTAATGTGCTGTGCTGTGACTAATTATGGACTTATTTTCACACATCTGGTTCGATTGTGGCAAAAACATTAGGCGAATTGCAGTAACCATGTAACTGTTATCAGCATGTACTGGATGCTAGAAATATGCTATTTTAACATGCATATCTTACCCTGACACAAACATGATACGGCGCCCTCAACAGCTAAAACATTTACTTACTTCGGTGTTCATTTGAAAAACAATATAAGTGCATAAATACCTTACAATAAAGCGCAATTAATAATAAGTAAACACTCCATACCTTCGTTTCGTATTCGTTGTTGTTGACACTATGTGCGCAGTTAACTGCTGCTTACTAAGAAATATGGTAATGAACACTTTGAATTACTTGACTGGCGCAGGCGGACATAAATTATAACGGATATGCAAAGAAGTTTTATATAAAACGGAATACGATTCAGACGAAAAATGCTGAACTCCTGAAAAATCGGTGAAAATCCTATAGAGTTGTTCTATAATTCAAGCAACCAGACGTTACGGCTTACATTGGCAATACACAATATCTTTAACATAACACCTTGTATGGACTGAGAGGCCCCGTAGATAGATAGTCTTTATTATGTACACCATAAAAATTACAGACATAAATTAGAAATTTTACATAGGGTGACACAATGGGCGGTCTTATTGCTAAAAGCGATCTTTTACAGACAACCTTTGGATGGATTAAAGTAAGAAGGAAAAAGCCCCCAGCAAGACCCAGACGTGTTCAACATTGATAAATAGCTCCTAATAATAGGTTTTTTGGTTGCTAACTTTCACTTCATTACATTACCAAATTGGTTGGTAGACTTGTTGTAGACTATCATCTCTATACTGGCCGTACCGTGTAATTATTTGGCAAATACCAAAAATTGTGTTGCGAAAGTTAGCAATCTACTTGACGTTGTAGATCCTGTTTTAGGTCATATGGATGTGGATCTGTTATTATGATAACATGTATATCTCGCTTTCGTTTTAGTAAAAATTGTACTGACTAATTTTGAGTTGTTAGGTACCTACGTAATGTATAAACTGCCCCGTTGGTCTCGTGGTCGCAAGCGCGACTGCAGAGCGTGGGGTCCTGGGTCCGATTCCCGGGTCGGGCAAAGTGTTATTGGATTTTTCCATTAGGAATTTCGTAGTAACAGCCCGGAGTTTGGAAGTTGGCGGTGTGATACCCCCGTGCCTCGGAAAGCACGTTAAGCCGTTGGTCCTACGCCTGATCTCTCTCCGGTCGTGTCGGATTGCCGTCCCATCGGACTATGAGAGTGAGGGAAAAGAGAGTGCACTTGTGTCTGCGCAAACACTTGTGCACTATAATATCTCCCGCGCCGAAGGCTAGTCTCCGTTGAGATTGGCCGCCGTGGCCGAAAATACGGTCTGGAGGACTATATAATGTATAAACTACTCGTCCAAATTCACAGAGAAACTGACGTAAATTTTCTTTGTTCCAGGTATGCGAGAAACTGGAGATCGGTGCCGAAGCGGACTACTTCGGCCTCCGCGTATCCCCAGTCTCCGGTCCCGGCAGGTGGCTGAACTTGCGCAACCCTCTTGACCCGCACCGCATCCCCAGCAGGCGCCTTGACCTCCGCGTCAAGTTCTGGGTGCCCCCCCACCTCCTCATCAACGAACCCACTCGCCATCAGTTCTACCTCCACGCGAAACTCGACCTTACTGAAGGAAGGCTAGTTGTAGCTGACCTAGAAGTCGCCCGAAGGATCATCGCTTACATTGCTCAAGCTGAGACAGGAGACTGCGAACCGGACCTCCCCCCAACACAGATTTATGAAGAGTGCGACAAAATCGGCCCTCAAGGCGAGCGTCCAGAAGATCATGTCGACAAAATCATTGAATACCACTGCGAAATTTCCGGAATGGGAGCATCGCAGGCGGAGTACAGATTGTTGAAAGAGATTTCGAAATTGGAGTCGTTTGGGGAGGAGCTGTTCTTTTGCAAGCCTGTGACTTTTAACAACAATGCTCATAATTTATACAGTCACTTGCTGTATCATAGGCAACAGGCCGAAGAAGAGCCTAGAGCGAGAGATGAGCAGGAGATCGATGGGGGAGCGACAGTAGGATGCCTGACGTCTGGGCAGAGTGGTGGAGGATGTGGGTGCAGACTGAGCACTTGTGTGGGGGTTGGACCACATGGCATCGTGGTGTACAGACCAGCGTGCTATGGAGAACATGAGATCGGAGTCGAGAAGCAAAGGTTGGTCCTTTCTTTATCTTTTCTTTGTTTAGTTCTTCTATTTAGAGGGATTTTGAAGTTCAGTTTCCTATCTTACAAATGAGTATCGTATGCTAAACCTTGCTGGGAATAAGAAACTACAAACAAAAAAAGCACTGAATTGTGAAAATAATGGCAAAAAAAAATATTATGAACTTAAAAATGTGCCGTGCATTTGAAATACTGCACCTACTTATGTCCTTGGAAAAAACCTAAAAGTAAAGCGTTTTATAACGAGTAAACTCCACTTATTATTCGTATAAGTTAGTCAGTAGGTAACAACAGTTCAAGACAATGGGTACATACGCTTCTGTTTTCGGTGCCAGCTCTTGAATTCATTAAAATGACATCACGGACCCAAATACGACAAGAATATTGAAAAATATTTACTCAGCAAAATTTAACACACTTTATCGAATGTGCGGAATCACCTTTATTATAAATATTTTTCAATAGCAATACCTACTTAAAATTTTTTTGTTCGACTAGATGCTCTTGCGCAGAATTAATTTTATTGCTAAATAAATACCTGCAAAACGTGCCTTTTGTACATCTTTTTTGTCTATTGCGCTGTAGAAAGTTGACATAAAAAATGTAGCTGATTAATTACTCTTTTCCTATTTGCAAACAATGCAAACTAAGTAAATAAAGCTAGATCTATTGTGCAATTATTTAAAACACCTATCGACGACATTAAAATTCGCTGCATTAGCTGCAGCGAATTTTAATGCAGCCAGAGCTAGCAGACATTTTGTCGAAGAAAACATTACATAAAAATATGTCACGTTAAAAAAAGTAGGTAGGTATACCTACTCTTTGACCCATTTCGTTTAACAACCACGCCCCGATAACATTGTTTTCACTCAATTACACAGTAATTAACGAGATAAATGTAATTAATACGCATTACTATAGATAGAGCTGCTACCATCCGGTTATTATAATATTTTCGTCTCTTTAACACATCATTGTTCTGAATTTCTGATAATACAAATATTAGCGAATGATAAGATAGACTCCTTTATTTAAAGTAGGTATTGTCGTTTATTTTCAAAGAAATTTCTCGACCTATGTATGAATTTCTTTGTTTTGGCTTATCACTTTAATTAAGCAATAAAATTTATCTTCGACATCGCTGCGAGGAATTTGGTAGTTGGTGAAAAGTTTTCCACACTAGGACCATTCGCCAAATGCCTCTAACTATTAACCAATACTTATTTGCCAATATGGATGAGATCTATAAGCCTTGAAAAACATAGATCACTCCTTCATAATCATGATAAAAAGTTAACAATGCAAGAAAATTGGTGACTACACTGCTGATCCAGCGGCAGGATTTTAATCGTCGATAGGTGTTTTAAATAATTGCACATTAGATCTAGCAAGAGAGATCTCGAGTCTCAACTTCCAGTCTCTATTACCATGAGATAAAAACAGAAAATATACCCGTTCAAAATAAATTCTTAACCCCTTTTTCTCTCCTTCCAGCATCGCATACACAGCGATCCACCGCGCGCAGCCATTCCGGCGTAACTTCCAGATGTCGTACGTCACCGACGAGGGTAATGAAGCGACTCTTCACGTGAAGATGGCGACCTCTGGACAGGCAGCCGCCGTGTACCGCGCTGTCACTGAGAAACATGCCTTCTACTGCTGCGAGACTGTGCGCACTGATGTCACTGAGCAGTTTATTAGAGATCTTAAGGTGAGCTTCATTTCGAGATTATTCTTTATTTTTTATATGGTTTAATGTAGTATGTAGGGGCACACCTAAATCTGACGCCAAAATATTATTGCACGTTGGATTTGAACTCTCTGCGTTGTGCAAAGCGTTGAAAATCTAAGAGTAACAGTGTTGCCCAGTAGGCTTTCAGTGCTGAACACGCCAAATAGACCATTAATATGTATGACTGCCAGCTTTCAATTCAATTTTAACATAGTTAATAGTTAGGAACAATTTTCTTTAAAAGAAACTATTACTCATTGGTCTAGTTGTCTTAAACATGACTGCGTAGAGGTCGAGGGGGTGGGTTCCATCCCCACTTGGAATTTCTGAGTAGCAAGTCGGGGTCTGGGTTTGTGCCAAATTTATAGCAATATAGGTACTAAACCCAACATGGAACTTATTTCATTGCTGTGTTCCAATTTGAAATAGGGGTAGCTGTGAATTTTCAGGCACACTCAACTTTGTCCCTAAAAAACTAATATCACAATAACGTTAACATTAAATGCAACAATAGTGTGTATAATATGTTATCGTTCATGCTACAAGTCACGTAACCAGCCTTTCTGTTAGCGACCTTGTGGAGAATACCCAATACTATTGGATCGGAACTTTAAAACTTACTTAAACATTCATTAAATTTTAACTATTGAAAATAACCTTTATTATTTTAATTATAATTTTTTATTTCTATTATAATTTGCGGTATAGATAACGCGGTACTTATATGTTTTTTATTACCCATCTCAATAACATCAAATTGTCCTCATAACCTACATACGAAGTTATCCCATAAACCATGTATTAGCTTGGCTGTCATACATAACAATAACAAATGAGTAAGCCACCATGATTAATTTACGTTCAGTTAACCAACAAAACAGGCTACATAAAATAAAAAAACAATTAGAAACTAAATAGGGTCATCTCAAGCCTCCTGTCTGTGAGAGGGAGTGGGCCATAACCCACCAGGGGGGCCCAGTGCGAATGGCACACATTCTTGTCTTCGAATTTTTGGTTCTAGAATATCCCGGTTTCCTCACGATATTTTACTAACAATTAAATTATAAAATTAATACTCATACCTAACTTTTCAAACAATTAAGTTTAACCGGTTTATATATATAGTTTTTATTAATTTCTTTAAAGTCAATGTCGAACATACCTACAATTTCATGAAATAAATTACAGCAATAGTTTGACTGACCAAAACAAGTCTGGACTTTGTCCCGCCCAATCACCTAATATACCTACACGGGAGCGTTTCGTGACCTCTCACTATTCGTTGACACAACATTCGTTTGGTGTTGCCACACTGGACTTTGGACCACTAAACGATTCAGTGGCTTCGGGGTAATAATTGAATAGGTATTCGCGATTGTGACTGAAATAATGAATACTTATTTCTTTTTTCGTGTGACAAGATGAGATAATAACATTTAAATATTAGGAACTGGTAGTTATTAAATAATGCTTACCAATTAACATTTTAAAATAATAAAAATTAATAGGTACTTGTCTAGTTTTTTATGTTGCTAGATTTTTAAATTAATTAAGTGGGTACTTATATTGTCTGTCTTGTGAAAATAAACTTGTAATTTAAAACTTGAGGTAATTTAAAACTTCTTCAAAACGCTTCGCGTGAGAATGAGAAGATTAAAATTAATGATAGGTTTACTTGAAAAACGATTATGGCAATGCCTTTGGTGCATGAGAATTAAAATAAACAATCTTTTCAAAAAAATCTTATTGTTTTATGAAAGAATGGGACTCGTTTAAATTAATGCATGGTACACACGGCTACACATCAAGCTATACATTTCCAGTTTATGCTGATCTCGCATTGTATAGGATTTCCGTACAATGCGAGGTCAGCTTATACTGGAAATGTACATATAGCTTGATGTGTAGCCGTGTGTTGTACATACGGTAACGAAAATGCAATAGGGAATATGCATGTATTTTTTTAATATTTTTATTCGATAGTTTACATCGTCAAATAAAAGTAAAAAAATATTCGACGGCAAAAAAGCAATTTAAAGTAGTTAAAAAAATGTTTAAAAATATCCAACCGATCCGGGCTATTTAAACGCCCTCCATTTGGCGCGCTTGGTGTGGTGACGTCACAGTTCGTGAAAACAGACAAGCAACTGTCAAGTCAACGTCAAACACTCCTTTTTCTATGAGCGTTTGACATTGACTTGACACTTGTTGATTGACTTGACATTGACATTTTGATTGTTAGCCCGGATTGTTACGTCACATCCGCTCTTAGCCTTTTCAAGTATTTGAATTACCCACAGTTTTTTGGGACTTTTTAAAAATTAATTTCTCGCTCAAAATGAAATTTTATTCAAAAATATTGATGGAGGCTTAATTCTGAAGTAACATATTTTATAGAAAAAAATATTTGACCCATATTTGAATCACATGCATATTCCCTATTGTATTGTAAAGTACAGCGGATATAGTTCGACTTCTTGTTCGTCATCAACGCGTTCAATGCCTCTATGACCCGTGGGCTCTTCAACACAAGTCACCTCATTCCCACTCTAACCGATAGGATACCTTACGCAATAGGATATCCTCATAACTACTAACGTATAAATCCGTTTGCGGATGAATTGGGATTTTGTCGGTATGTGAGAGGAATGAATGTAGGCTTGCCTTTATTACCCGACTACGGCGAAGAAAAAAGGAGGGTTATGATTTTGACCGGTATGTATGCATGTATGTATGTATGTTCATCTGTTCCCTCCTATCTTCCAAAACACTTATCACAGTTTGACAAATGAGGTATCGTTAGAAGCGTTGTGATTGTCCGCTGGTTATAGGCTATGTATGTGAAGTCACATTAAATTAAAAATGGCGCCCTCTAGAGGACATAAAGTGAGGAACTTAAAAAAAAAAAATGGTTTAATCGTACCATGTTGGGTATCAAATGAAAGGGCTTAATGAGCACATTTCAAAAATATGTATATTATAACCCCAAAAGAATTTTAAAAAAAATCAAGTAATATTACTTGATTTTTTTTTTGTAAGTGGTTTAGTGGTTCCAGACGCTTATAAAAAATATAAAAAAGCTGCCAAAGGCTTTAAAAACAGGAATCTCAAACACACAGACCCGTAACAATCTGTAGGCCATAACAAATACTTTAGTTTTTACACACAGCGTCTACGTTTTTCATCCAATCCATCTCATGTCGCAGGTCTAGTGGAAGAAATTTCTAATGAAATAAGCAGTATCATGTTTTTTTTTATTATGTATTTTTCTCTTTTTTGTGTGTATATTTATTTATTTATGTACACAAAAAAAAACAAATGGCTCCACCGTCTTCTTCTGCCTCCCCTAGTCCTGTGTTACTTAGGTTCGACACAATAATATACCTCATACTAACAGCCTCTCTCTCTCCTCTTGCAGGGCACAATAGCGTCAATCTTCAACGACTCCACGACTCTCGGCCGTCGCTACGTGTTCGATATCCGCCGCACGTGTCGCGAGGTGCACGACCGCGCACGTCGCGCCGCGCACGCGCTCGCCGCAGCCGCCCACGAGCCGCGCGCGCGCAGGAGATCTAACTCCGGGGCTGAACATAAGGTAAGGAGCGATTCTTCGAAAAAAAACCTTTTCAGTCATATTACAAAACGAGTTCTATTTTTAAATGCCAGCCCAAACCTTCGAACTACATATTGTATACAGAATTTATTTGTATTAAGGCCGCTTATGATACAAAAAATCGTTTATCTTCATAATCCAAGAGCGACTACTGAACGTGAAGTCCTGGGTTGTTCTCAAAGCCAAGTTTCCTCATCACGAATTTCTTAGTAACAGTCTGACACCTGGATTTGTTTGTTACCCAGACAATGGGAATGGGCTTAACCCCTTTATATCGAACTTCACAGCACTTTCGAAATATAGGTCTGTCCACCCCTTTAGGATGGTCAAAGATGGACCTAGACTGTTCTATGTAACTACAGTGCTATTTTCTACCACATACTAATAATCCCCTTCTTTGTCCCGCAGGAGCCCCGATCCCGGTCTCACAGCGGCGGTTGTCGCGCCGAAGCGCTGGCGTGTCGCGTGTGCATGGACGCGCCGATCGACACGCTGTTCCTGCCGTGCCGACATGTTGTCTGCTGCGGGGAATGTGCTCCCAGGTATGTACACAGACTACTTGATACTATTAGCAATCAGCACTTTATGATAAGTACGAAGAAACATGTAATGCTTCGGATGTAAATTCTTAGACGCTAGTCTTTTGTGTGACTAACATTTATAACATTGATAGCTCTAAGCCCCTACGAGGTAGATTAAAAGGGGTTCATTTTTTTTCCACGTTTTAAAATAAGACATGATTATTTATTTTCGTCTCTCATCTTTCCAGATGCAACCGCTGTCCCCTGTGCCGCGGCGAGATAGACAAGTTGATGCACATATTCCTGCCGTGCGACTACCCGAAGAGTCCCGGTCTAGTGAAATGAGTACAACGACCGACCGACTCGGAACAAGATGACGATGAATTTCTACGCGAAATGATTCCCCGCAGCGCACGCCGCGTGCGAGTTGTGAAGAAGTGCCCTTCTGTGTGTGTGTGTGATTGTCTAGTCACTAATATTTGACTCCAACTGACAAATGCATTTCAGGAATGTACAACCATTCCAACCTATGATACCCCGGTACTTATTTCTTAGATTATAAATCATTAATTTGTTTATTGGCTAAATCTAAGTTGATATTATGAGAATAACAAAAAAAAAGTACCAGTAAAAATCATTTTGATCACCTTCGTTTTAGAAGGTTTAGTTTAATATTTTGTGATAATTATGATGTATGTTTTAAAGAGAACTCGTTCAGAAAAAAGTGCATTTTAATTAAACTTAAATTTAAACTTGCCTGTTCATCATTGGAAACTTATGTTCGCTGTAACGTTGATTTAAGTTCGATTGTAAGATAAATATTTGTAAGACCTGTGGTCTGTAAGTAATCTAATGGGAAAAAATAAAATACATGTTAAGAAAACATACTAATACTGCCAAACTTGTTGTTTTATTCATTTTTATACCAACATTAAACCTATAGAGGTATACTTAATTAAAAATGGAACTCACACTTTATTAGAACATGCAAGCAAAAACATGAAAAAGGGTGGGATACACAGTTTGACACTCCTTGTTCATTCCACCACACTATTTTAACCCTTGCATCATACACATTTAGCTACAAATAAGCAAATTCCTACATAGGACACTGGCTATTCTATTCTCGTGCTATGAGATTATCGAGCATAAACATGACATGGACTACTATGCCCACTAAAATGTATTGTATCAGAGTATCAGACCCATGCATAACAGTTTTAGTTACCTTAGCATCTGCATGTCGGATCTGTACGGTTCCCGTTCTCTTGGTAGTTCACCTGTGTTATTGCGTGAGGCAGACACGTCAGGAAGAGCAAGTTAAAGAGATTTTTGTTGAGAAAATTATTTCATATAACATATTTGATGGCTGTTAGAAAATTGTCCATATGAGAATTGGTAATGATAGTCATTGCTTTACAAAGAAATTGTTTTCTCTTTCTGTTAAATTAATTGACCAATGACTGATTAACTAACTGAAATATTAATTGTTTTCTCTTTCTGCTTTGTAATATTATTTTATATGAGTTGTATGTCTATGGACCAGAATGATGTCTGAATTAAAATAAATAATAGCATCAGACGGTGTAGTATGGACAGATGTTGTAGTGGGCCAGACTCCTTAACCCTTTGACGCACAAAATCAATAGGAAATTATTTCTCGGTAATTAGGTGCATTATTGGGTGTATAATGATGATTTGTACACATGCTAATTAAAAAATATATTAATTATTGTGTAGATTTTTTGGAAATCTCTGGGACAACTATGTCCCAATATGCGGTAAAGGCCGAAATGCATGGTACTTTATAGCGTAGTAAATTACGTTGTTCTACATATAATATTAGAACATTTGAAAATAAAAAGCAGTATGTTTTATACGAAAATAAATATATTTATAATGTTTATGTATGAAAAGTTGCAAAACAGTTTCTTCAGCTCTAAAGCACAAAATGAACTTTGCATATAGGTAGTACAGATGCTGTTTGTCCGATTTTCTACGCGCTCTTTAGCGCAATGCACCCATCTTCATCTATTTGGTCCTTTTACTATAATGTGGAATGGCAACGAATTTATGAGACCAGAGATGGAGACAGGCAGGGTATATTTCCTAATAGTAAAATGTCCCATCATCGCCCTGGCAGCTACCTGACGAAATTCTAAAGACGAGAGTCTACCTCCTTCAAAATGATTTGAGGACGCATAACGTTGGCCACGTAAGGAGCACCCATGTCAGGTTTTTTTTGGACCAATGGCTTCTCAAACTGGGCAAGACATGGTAACCCACAACATAGTTCATGCCAGTAACTGCTGCACAGATCTCGGAAAGATCAGATAAAAATACTGAACCATTTTGATGAGCATATCGGATGGACTCTGGCTTTTCAATCAATACCTTGATGTTTGTTACTGCATCAACCACATCAATTGGTTTCAGATTGATGTAGTTTAGTCATTTTAGCAAAATCATATTTGGAAAAGGTATATGGAGGATAAGTTTTATTTTTCCACCGGATAGTAGGAACTGCACTGCTCAGTGATGGAATGTGTTCACCGGGTAAGGTAGATGTGAAAGGAGTTTGTGGTGCACTTGCAGGCTCGACAGTGACTAATTGTGCTCCTGCTTCCATGGCTTGCTCTATGAACGACTGGTCTTCATCATCTAAAACAAGGGCATCTTCACAGTCGTGTCAGCCATTAGGTATTCTTCCACTTCGGTGTCTTGCAGAGAAAACATTCTCGTTCCCTTACTAGGCTAAAACAATAGAAACAATCATTTGAAACATGATAAAATTCACAAAAACCTCATAAAACATTCGCGAAAACATTCGCTGAAAGTATGTAATAATTGATCAAATATGCATATTGGGACATATACTTCCCATTCATGAATTTTCGTAATTTAGGAAATAATTTCAAAGATATTATCACAAATAACAATAAAACATAAATATTCACTTACCACTGTAACGCAATAAAGCACTCAATCATTATTTTAGCACGAACTCAAATTAAAAATAATTTTTGAATCTTTTTGTAAGAAGCGCGCGAAAACTTCAAACTTCAACTCATTTTTTTTTATTGTATACCGCTGTCATTGCTGCCAGCATTGCAAATATTAAAAGATTAGTCCAAAAGTAAATACTCAAAAGCCTAATAATAAAAAAGGATTACTAGGTTTATGAAATAAATACGAATGATTTTTGGGGACACGGGTGTCCCATTTACGTCAAAGGGTTAAGAGTCAATAGAACAAGTAGCTTTCTGGATTTTGGAATGAAAGATAGTACTTTCCAATTGTAGCATTTACATTAATAGCAACCATTAATTATATGTTCAAATGATTAAAATCACATCAAGTTAGGTACTAATTAAAGACTGATGACTATGATGAGCTACTTGTAAGAGGTACTGATCCAAAGGTGACAGTTTTGAATGATATGAAAACAGTAATTATTCCTCACCATCCTTACCGGCACAGACAGAGCTTCCATACGTTCAACAATATTAGGGATCTCGTGCACTAGACGGCCACGACTTTGTATGGTGTGCGAGTTGCACCCAAATGCGCAATTTGTATCAGTTTCTATAGTTTACCTGGTTGCTCCGGCCACTGGATTTGGTCGTGGCCGTCTAGTGCGCGAGATTCCTTAGTGCTGTGCAAACATATCTGTCCAATTTGTTTCGGAGTAATAGAGCAAATCGCATTCTGAGATGCGAATTGTAGCAAGTTCATAGGAGACATAGGTTTGTTTGGTTTTTTGTTTATCACTGTCCTTGTTTATGCTTGAGGGCTCATTGAAAATGGTGTTAATAATGGTTCTATTAAACTAAACCTATCAATCCATTGATGTACTTACTGCAGGAATTATCTTAGCAAAAGCTTCCATGTCATTTGCCCTTAAAATTCTGCCAGGAGCTGGTAACCAGTTTTTTATATTCTGGCGTCATACTGATGCTCGTCACATGCTGTGCTTTGTTCAGTGGGTCCTATGGGGGTCCTCAGTATATGAATTTGAATAGCCGTACTCCTTAAGCCAAAACCCGGCATATAATATCCGGGCTGCCCCATCTACTTATTTATATGATGTAACCAATATTTTGTAACAATATTTTGATTTAAAAGAGTGTCCGTGGAGTTTCTTGCCCGTTCTTCTCCATAGGTACCTACTACGCTTTGGAATGGGCAACTAGCTTCATATTTTTTACTGAACGATTCCTTGACAATTCAAAAGTGCCTGTAAATGGTTTAATTGAAATAAATGCTTTGAGTTTGAGTTTAAACTTGGTTTTCGTGGACGGATAGTTATGATTATGATTTTAGTGGTAGATTCCAATATATAAAAAGTATTCTGTGGTGGTAGACCTCTGCGTAGCGTTGAAAATAATCTGGGAAAATAGTAAACTGTAAAGTAAAATAAAAGAAATTGTTTAGTGATGTCATAGATTTATTGACATTGACACGATGAATGATGTTGCCCTATTTATTTTTATGGGAAACTTTCAGGTTTTCTCGATTTGCCTCAAAAAAGTTAATCAAAAAATTTAAAAACGTGACAAGAATTGTATTTTTAGAACTCGTAATAATGTAACACTGTTTTTTTTTTAACTGTTCTTTTTAAAATTGTCGTTGGCTGTACAAACAATTTCAAAGCCAGAACGTATAAAAATGGGTTTGTCTGTGGTTAGTTCAGTGTTACCATAATGTACAAAATTGCCCAAAATACTGGGAATTTTAACAAATGTGCCAAATCAAGTACCACAAACTGCAATCACAAATTAAACTTATTAAATATAATTTTTCAGAAAATTAGCAGTTTCAGCATCATTAAACTCTAAGAATTGCAGTTGGTGAAACAACAACTAACAAGAAAAAACTAAAACCTGATTCAGTTTCCAATAGCGGTACCCCACAAAGCAAACTGGTTATTAATTAAATAAAGTGAAATTAAACTTGTCAATTTTTTTATTGTTGCATTCTTGAAACAATGGCATGTTATACTTTAGTATAGCTAAATAATTAATTCAGGAACTCATATTGAGTAGATAAATAACAAAAAAATTAACAAAATAAAAAATATTAAAGGTAAAGCTCGGTGGGAACCCAACTTCAAACACTGGCAACATTTCTCCCTGCTCATACGAACGCAAGATGGCTGCCAATTTATGTGAACGCAAGGACAAGTAGAAAAGTGATATCCGTTTGTGATATTTCGTTTTATTTGTGATAATAACGTTATAAATATTTTCATTGTTTTGTGTATGTGCCTGGAGGAAGTTTTTGTGCAATATATTATGAGTTTTTAATGTTTTAAAAGTAGTTTGTGTAATCTTACGTTGGATGGTACAAAATGTTCCTTGTTGAATTGTGATTATTTATGCAGTGATACAAGTTTTTGGATCGCTATGACGCTTGTTGTTGGATGATATCTGTGTTATCACGTAAGTGCGTTAATTTTTTATGTTAATTTAGTTTAAAACTGTCGAGTATAGGTGTATTGAAAAATTTCGTCTGTTGTAACCTATTTGCCTATATAGGGTTTTCAGTGGCGTGGCTGTTGAGCGAACCGGCGGCTCGCCGGTGCTTCGCCCGCCACAGCTGTTGGGTTCTCACGCCTATAACGCCTTGTTTTCCTCCACAACCCAGTTTTTTACCGTTAAAAACGATAAAATCATGCAAATAGATGTTTATACATTTGTTAGTCATGTAACAGATGTTTTAGTAATGATTCGGCGAGGCAGACCCTCCGTGCGCATTTAAAACGTTGACTTCATTACCAAACATCGTTATCTGCGATGTCAGTTTACATGTACATGTTAAAACATTAATTTTCGTCGTCATGCCACTCGATAGAAACGAACGCTTGATGATTTCATGGTTTATGTACGTTTTATTTACTTTTAGAATGTCTAAGATGACTAAAAAATCTTCTATTACCTACTTCCAAATTCCATGATATACACCATTCTGTTTAGAAGATATTGAGGGACAGACTAACTAGTAACTGGGCCTCATATCACATCAGTCCTTTGTTTTTAGCTTTCACTGTTGGTAATTTTATGCTACCGCTGTAAACTAAAAATATTCTCATAAACTTTCTATTTTCTTTGCTAAATTCTAAATTTTTTGCATTATTTTTGTTGTGAGGGGCACACCATAATAATTCTGAAAACTCAGTAAGTTGTTATTCACCGTGGCTTTCCCGAAAAGATATTTGATTTTGAACAAAAAAAAAAAATAATTTTTTTTTGTTCAAAATCAAATATCTTTTTCTCCTACGATATTCTATGATTATTTTGACTGAAATTATCAAATACCTAAGCAACTATTTGCCCTTCTATTAGTATGCATTTAAGCACTGATTTAATTTAAGCCAGGTATTAACCTTTTAACCTCTGCATGGTTTCCTAATAAAAAAATGAATAATTTTACATACTTAATAGGTAGAGGCAATGCTAAACTTCCTATTTATAATACTTTTGAATCTAAAAGCAGAAAGGACCATGTTGTGTCATTGCATTTGTATAATTTGTCTAGCCTTCCTTCAACTGTCCTGGGAGTCAGTTTATTGTTTATATAATAATCAAGCGTGGTTCTGTCGCAAGTCTCATCCCCAAGTTCATGCCTTAATTCCAAATAATGAAACAAAAGTATGATAGATACTTAGTGTGTTGGTATTACCAAATTTTTTCATAATAAAACCTCTAAGGACACAAATCTACCATAATCATCTGCCTAGCCTTTTCCCAACGATGTTGGGGTCAGCTTCCATTCTAACCGGATGCAGCTGAATACCAATATGTAACATGGAGCGACTGCCTATCTGACCTCCACAACCCTGTTACTGGGTAATACCCTTGCTACTACCACACTACCAGATCCACCATGTATTATCTATATTCCCCATGACCATGTAATAATACAGTGTTTGTACATAAGTTATTGTTGTATTCATACAGAAACACACTGTTTCCTTAGTGTCAATGTTGCTTGTTGTGCAAACATGTCATCTTGTTGCCTATGTATTATGTTGTAAGGCCTTTCTCATTGTTGCAAACTACAATATACAGTGTGACCTGAAATTATAAGCCACTGGTATGCGCGAGCGACTCATGTCGCCGCGACGATGTTTTACTCGTCTGTATCCCGCGTTGCTGCGACATTGCGCTATGTTGTTAGTGGCATGATACAACTTAAATTATCAACACATTTGTCTAGGAGTGAGTGAGTATCCTCCACGAATTTGGCGATACGTAAATCATAAAATGTCGTCTGGCGCACCCTTGGCAGTCCAACCCGCTGCCACCTTGCTAACGGGCTCAAATTTCTGTGGCGGCATGAGCCATTTTCATGTTCCGCGTACAGGTATCGATCGATATCATAAAGATCGAATCGAAATCGCATCTGTATATCGTTTAGCATTGCAGATATTAATTGGCGGCGGATATTGCCTATAAGAAGGTGATTCGCATACTCGTTTATCCAGTTTCATATATCCTTATAATGCAGAACCATAAAAATATATTATTGTAAGCATCATATTCGCGGGGACATCCCAAGCTCATATCAACATCCCAATAAGTAATAACTAACAAGTCGTCTTCTAATACCACAATTGATGTGCAATGTCTCAACTTGATCATTCATCATAACATAATTGTCATGCGCGGACAGTATATTTAATATTTTATTGTTTTAAAAACGTGACTCTGGACTGTCAGCTATAAAGTACACAAAGAAATCTATTGTATGAATGCTTGGAGCTCTGCTTACGACAAGAAAACAAACGTAAGTGTAAAGCAAACATGAATTAAATAAACTCATAGTCGTGACTATAGTTGTAAATAAACCGTTTTAAACCAAAATCCGTGGTTATAAACTTTTACAAATTTAAAACAGTTCTTATACCACAGATTTCCGTTTAAAGCGGTTTATTTACAGCTTTAAACCAAAATCCGTAGATTAAAAACTGTTTTAAATTTGTAAAAGTTTTTAAACCACGGATTTTGGTTTAAAACGGTTTATTTACAACTATAGTCGTGACTTCGTCTGAGTTCTGTTTTTTATTCTACGCGACGAAAACGTATCCTATGTCCCAGAGGTTTCCAATTCCCTCCACTCCTTTCACGATGACACGACTATCCCTCTCTAGGGATAGTCAATCATAGCTGCTTGTTATTGCCTAGTTATTATAGATCCTATGGTTTATAAGGATATTAATGGAGGCAGCGAAAAGGCAGAAGCAACATTAACATCATAATACATGAAAATCTACTTTCATGGTCTTGCTCAAATTAAACAGCCGCGTAAATGGAAATTAACCACGTTTTCGATGGATAAAGTACAAAGGGTGGTAATATTCTCACGTTGTCTAGTATTTGCTAACCACCTGCAAACACAGCATTGTTCCCACTGTATTGGAACGACAGAATAGTCCTGACAAACGTATATTGAAAGCGTATTGAATTTCACCAGTAGTTGAAGCTCTTCGCAGCTTTCATGATTGGCAGTTGATTAGATTTCTCGTTTAATCACAGCAAATATGAGATTTGATAGGCCGTTTACTGATCAGAAACCTGATCAGACATCCAGTATGTTTCTGACTATCCATGCGGCATGCAGCTAAAAAGAAATCAATCTGCCTAGCCTTTTCCCAACTATGTTGGGGTCGGCTTCCAGTCTAATCGGATGCTGCTGAATACCAGTATTTTACATGGAGCTACTGCCTATCTGACCTCCACAACCCAGTAACTGGGTAATACGATACCCCTTGGTAAGACTGGTTGTCAGGCTTTCGAGCTTCTGACGACCCGTAACGACTGTCACAAAGATCCACAAATGACAGCCGAGACCAACGGCTTAACGTGCTTTCCGAGGCACGGAGGAGTCTCGGTATGCAAAGATGGTCACCCATTCACGGACCAACCCCGGCAAGCGTAGCTTAACCTAATGGATCGACCCGTGCGGCTGTTATTACTTAGCCACGAGCTCCTCGCGGCATGCTATACGAGTAGATATTCGTGCGATACCCCCAACGGACGCAGCACGCGGACGCACGTACTCAACCAAGAACGTTTATGCATACACGTATTATATTTACATATCGGAGTCGTGATTATACTGTTTTCAAACAATAAATTATTTAAATTACGATATGAAAAACAAACACCCTGTCCCAACAATAAGCAGTGGACACTGATGATTCCACGTTGCGGCACATTTTAATTTTCAATTTAAATTCGCAAAAGCATTGCCAAATGTAGGTTTTAAAATTGCCTGTTAGGCTTACGTTGGTCAGCCTATTTAAAATACAAGTAAAGAATACGAAATTCTTCTTCAGGCAAACCAAAGCCGCATTTTGCTTGAATACATAAAAGCCATTACACTTCTACACTAGTATCGTCACAAACCATAGAACTCTCATACTTCATGCCATGCCATGAATATTAGCCAGTCCACAAGGTGATAACGGGGCTGACTGTAAAGTTTTCTCGTACGTACATTTAAGTATCGCCACTATAGCACAGGCCATTTTAATATAGATGTCGGAAGGTACGAAGTTTCGATAGCAATCGCTTCGTATAAACTCCGTGTAAAAAACAGAAATTCTGCCGTTACTGCCTCGATTGCCGGCTCCAAAATTATCGGGAAAAAACTACGATGATATACAGATAATTTGGTGCAAGGGTCATTGACACTCCACCCTGCCGTTCGTCGGGTCCAGCCAGGGTTCGCTCTTTTAAAAGAACTGGTCGTGTGATCATTAGCAGGCATAGGACCGGTTCTTCCATCCATCATGTTATGGCAAGCTACTGCTTTTATAAGTGGCGGACGTCTGCCCTCTGTAACCCTAGGGGATACCATGTTTTCGCTGTGATTTTTATCTGAGTTTATGGGGTTTTTTGATCTCTCTCGTAACCGCTCATTTCTTCGTACCTTGCGGTTGAACATCGCGCTTTAGTATATAACTACTCAATTAACGAAAAAGGATTCCGGTATAAAATAAATTCGTGTATCTATTCGTCCTGCATTCACACGGAAACCAGGTCGTGTTTCAAGTCAAGATATATTGTAGGATTTTGCCACTACAGTATTATTTAGTAGTCTCTAAAGACCCTTGTTTTTAGGCCAAAGTGACGGTATTCCCATAACTTTGCATGAGGGATCCATTTACCTGCCTTTTAAAACACCCATGACTCGTGGGAAAAGGAAAAGCTCCTTATTTTGGCGAGAGGCAGCACGACTACCACCGAACCGTACGAAATCGTATCTTACCTCTGTCTGACGTCACCCGAAAAAATTAAGGGGTGGCCTTTTGTAGCCAGGGACCACGCAGTACCAAGTGTCGTTGACACGAAGGCTTCAATTCAGTCTTTCGTTGTAATGGCGACTGTAATAATTCGCTGTGTCAACATAATGTATGTAGGTGTTTTGGTTGAGTCATTAAAAATGTTACAAGTGATATTTGCATGTGAATCATATTGAATTATTATGCGTTTTTATTTTGTTTGAAGAACCCTGGTAGATGTGTATAGATAGGTATATATATAGTATATCTATACTAATATTATAAAGCTGAGGAGTTTGTTTGTTTTAACGCGCTAATCTCAGGAACTCCTGGTTGGAATTGAAAAATTCTTTTTGTGTTGGAAAGTCCATTTATCGAGGAAGGCTATAGGATATATAACATCACGCTACGACCAATAGGAGCGGAGCATAAATAAAAAATGTCGCAAAAACGGGAAAAAATATTCCTTTTTGAGAGCTTCCGTTGCGTGCGCTGCGTAACCGGTTTAAGTTACGCAAATATCATGTATGATAGAATTGTAAGTTAAAAGTTCTAAAAAAAGTCCGCGACAGCATATGTCTTTCTTTTAAGATCGACTCACTATAACCATTTTTTATGGTAATCAAATTTGTTCGAAACTAATGCTTTATTTGTGAAGGAGTTTTATCAACATAATATTAATTCTTATCCAAATAAATAGTTTTAACATCAAAGGTATTTATGTAGCAGCAAAATACTTTTTAATTCATTCGAATCGGACATATAATTTCGAAGTAATCATGAATATAAAAATGCAATACGCGAACCGTTCGACGCCGGCACGACGTTCCCTACTCTAGAGAGGAGGGGGTGGGCACACGGGTAGACCATGAACTGGAATAGGACATAGGATCCGTTTTATCCCTATATTCCCACGGGATCGAGATCTACGCGGGTGAAACCGCGGGGCACAGCTAGTGTAAGTATATAGAAAGAAAGAAAATAAATTCATTTGACCCAGGTAAGGCACTCAATAGCTATAGCTATGCCAAATACTATACACGTCGTTTTATAATCTAGTCATATATCATTTACTTGACTCTCGGACAGTCTGTATGCAATAAAATAAAACATTTAAAATTCATCATAATAATATTAGCCTGGAAACATCCATTGCTAGACATGGACTTCGATATCCGTGAAATAATTTGAATATCAGACGCAAAAATAACATAAAATCACGCCTTTTTTTTCCGAAAGGTTGGGCAAAGATGATGGTTACTGTTATGCTAAAACTACTCAGTTTACTTAAAACTTTTTCAAAACGAAGTTATAGCTGATTAAAACCTTTGTATAAGCCAACTTTTTGTCTAAAACACACTTCAAAACCTAATTTTAAAAGCACATGAGGAATTAATGCTGTCCTTTAAAAAACCATGACCATTTAGCGAACTTAATACGAAAAGTTCATACATTCTCCCGTCAAAGAGTCCTCAATCATCATTATAGGCTTTCAAATACTTAGGCTGTCATTATAGCATTAAAAATAATAAAGAATAATTCTCCTCAGCGGTTTATTGAAGATAAAAATGGGAACTAGCGGGGTAAACACACCTGCGGGCTGCACCTGGCCTTTATATCGCCA
The DNA here is from genome assembly GCA_947363905.1 of Lithophane semibrunnea. Classification (NCBI taxonomy): domain Eukaryota; kingdom Metazoa; phylum Arthropoda; class Insecta; order Lepidoptera; family Noctuidae; genus Lithophane; species Lithophane semibrunnea. The sequence goes on along the minus strand of OX376208.1, from coordinate 15,086,768 downwards.
TTGCTCCATGGGGTTTAGTGGAAGCAATCGAAAGTGTTCTAAACCATTTTAAGAGTTTTTTTTTATGCACTTTTAAGACTGTGGTATTATTATCAAAAGAAATTCGACCCAGTAATGTTCAATTTTGATGGTAATTATTGCTTTTTTATCGCATTTTAACACTTATCACACGAGAATCTTAAGTGGCCGAAACTTTTATGCGATATTAACAGTATTTTAAGGCCAAAGAAATCAGCGCTGATAGCTGTACTACGTAAATAATATTACCAAATAACCAAATCATTGCAAAATTTAAATTTACGCTTGAAACATAATCCTCGTTTCGTTAAACCGCCGAAATGTAAATTACATTTCGGTTATTTTATTTTAACAACTGTAATTAAACCTATTCGTAATTATAATATTATTATTCAAAATTGTTTATTTTCTATTTAATGTTTTCGACATCACATTAGCACTGTAAAACTGCTGTCTTCGTTGACGAGCTGGATTTTCCGTTTTTGTATACTTTCAATTGGGTGTCAAAGTTACTCCACCTATCTTTTTGTGCAAGTAGCATTGCACTTTTTTCTTAGTTTTTTATAACGAATACAAACAAGATGAACTAATCTAGAAGGCGCCCACTTAAATCGCTTAATGTTCGAGTTTTTCGATAAGCTAGACGCAGAAAAAAGACAAACTTTGCAACAGTATTTGATGAATCGTATTTGCACTAAGTATGTGGAAGCTAGTCGGCTGTACAAGTCATATAAAGGCAGGCGAGCTATATCTTAATAATTCGTTAGATAACCAGAACCCTAACGACGTTTTTATAAATTCACACATTTTTTTTTCTTTTCTTGCACTACCAGTTACGTAAATAAAAAAGGATGAAGCCAGAAAATTGTGCGGGGTTGGTTTTTCGATAGCACCAAACTTGCTAGACCAAACAAACTCGGCATGCTTGTGTTTAGTCAGGCTAAAATACGGCTGTTATGACCAGGCAGGTCTGAACATAGGTTCATATAACTTTCGCGCATGTTCTCTCACTCACACTCGCCTCATGTTACCATTAGTTTCCTAAAGAATGTTAATGCGCAGCCCTCTGCGCGAAGTTCGGAACTGCCAAGTTATATCGGCCGTATGGTAGATTGAATTTTCGTTAGCCTGGGACATGACTGATCGGGTCGCTAATAGAGATAACATGAGGAATATAAGCCAGCTTAATTTAGACCTAAAGCCCTTTTCAAATGCTTGGTTGCTTCATTGTCTGAGAAAATGTAAATATCCTAAGTGCTAACAAATATGGACCAGGGGGCATACCACCACCGCTTACAGCAGTATTATTTTAATATTACTTCAGTGTAGGAAAGAGATGAAGATCTACAGGACGTATAGCTCCAACTCTTTTCCCCACGAAGTCGGATTAAAATAATACTGCTGAAAGCGATGGTGGTAGGCCCCCTGGACTACGCTTGTGACTAAAGTAAAGTAAAAGAGTCTCCGATTCGACATTTAATTTAATCTGGCACTCATAATAAATAACATTATTAGGATTCAAAGCTTAATTTGATTGATATTTCATTCAAATACGATAGGATTTTGATCCCCTTCAACATTATCGTAAAATGTTCTCGTATCGACCGCGGTTTACGTCCCCACATATTTTACGGTGAAGCCGCTTATCACGATCGATCAAACTCGTTGGAAATGTCACACTCGACTTGTCGTAGTACCGAGAGGAATATATGAAAATATTCGTCATATTTTACATATGACGAATATTCGACGTTAAAGTCCTATCAAGTCTCGGAATCGGTTTTAAAAATACCGGTTTGTTTCGGTTTTCCTCCGAACTTTTCTAAAGAACACGAACGTTCTGAGGGCTTTATTTTAACCTAAATTATCCAGTTTATTCGACGAGCCGCATGTCGGTAAAAGCGTTGCAACTTGTGACTATAGTTGTAAATAAACCGTTTTAAACCAAAATCCGTGGTTTAAAAACCGTATTAAACAAATTTAAAACCAATTATTAACCGGTTTTTGTTGCTCTAAACCGGTAAATCCGAAAAACCTTTATACATTATGTACTCTTCCAAATACCGGTTTAAAAAAACCTGTATATGCGAACGAAACAGAATGTAAAGGGTTTTGCGTCAAGTAGGACATAACACCGGTTTGAAAATTTTACCGGTATTCGAGCATTGCGTCCTATGCTAGTCGCTGCACCTGTTCGTTGAACAATGAAATTTCATAGTCAGCCTACCTTTTACGATCTCTATCAGTTTATAAGCGTAGGTTTAAAAACTTCTGTCTAGATTCCCATCACTCATCTGAGAGCATGTGGTTAGAACATTCAATCTAAAAGATGTCTTGAAAGTAGAAATTTTAAGTAATAAATGTCTTGATGAAAATACTTAAGGCTTAATGCCTTTGTAAAGGTCACGAACCTCGTGTAAGAACCTCGCTTTCCGTTTTTTTCTTGCCCCATTAACTTTGAAATATTATCATGTTAAGAATTTACTTACGGTAATTTAGGAAAAAGGCCGGGCTTAGGTCTGACTTAAAGAAACTGTTCAAATATTGCCTAGCCTGGTATGGACCCTTATTTGGCCTGATGAAGGAGTGGCGGTATCTACATCGCCACATGCGAACTACGCATCAAAGACCTGACGTCACATAAATCCTGCATCGCGCAATTAATGTTTACCGTGCAATGGACATATGCAAGAACCCACCATCAATCGTTGAGCAGTTGCCCGCCAGAAACAAAACCCATCTAGTAGGAGGATCCTACCTTTTCTATGGTGGATGAGTGAACTTTACACTCTGTTCCTCATACCGCTAAATTGATGACCCCGAATATGAACGTCAACGCAGCCTTTGTGCAACTACTCCAGCGTGACGTCATAATCATCACTCCCGCAAGCTTTCAGTGAGGCGAGTCACACAGCCAAGCTAACACCCAAGGCTAAGGGTTGAGGTAGTCAACCCTTAGCCTTGGGTGCATCGCATCATTGCTTACCCTCAGGTGTGAAACTGGTCAACCATGAGACTTCTAACAACATTCGCCTAGCCTTTCGTTTGTGACTTTTAAAAAGGCTCTTACATACTGGCGCGATTCGCCGCGCGACACGACGCCGCCGCATTGTTCGCAGCGAAGTTTTATCAGAAATTGTTTTGTTAAAATTCGCGTCGCGCGAATCGCGCCGGTATGTAAGAGCCGCCAGGTTACTACAATCGAGATTGTACTCCGCTCCTTAGCAGTACGCATAATAAACGTATTAGCAAAACGCTTCTCGCGTAGGTATCAATGTATCTGCCATTACCAGTATCACAGCATCAGCGATCTAATACATCTACCTTGTACTGATATCGGGTCTGTGTAATACAGAGAATGGGCCGATTCATCAACCGTCCGACACTGACGGATTAGCGGACGAAATCCTTCGTGTGGTTGGGCTATTAGAAACGCGGGTGGGATAATCGATTATGAATATTATGGTTTCGATCTTCGATATTTCTTTTATTTACTTGGTGAAAGGAAATAAAAAAACCGAGTCGGATATCAGCTAAAAGTGTCTTAACACTTCGGTACGTTCTTCTGGTATTCACTCAACCAATCTGCCTAGCCTTTTCCCTACTACGTTGGGATCGACTTCCAGTCTAACTGGATGCAGCTGAATACCAGTATTTTACATGAGCGACTGCTATCTGACCTCCACAAACCAGTTACTGGGTAATACGATACCCCTTGGTAAGACTGGTTGTCAGACTTTCGGGCTTCTGACTACCCTGTCAAAGATCCACGAATGACAGCCGGAACCAACGGCTTAACGTGCTTTCCGAGACATGGAGGAGTCTCGGTATGTAAAGATGGTCACCCATACACGGACCAACCACGGCAAGCGTAGCTTAATTAACCTGATGGATCGACCCGTGTTGCTGTTATTACTTAGGCACGGGCTCCTCTCTTCTGCTGTTGACACATTTATTCAATTACAATAATTATCTGCAAGAATTAGAGTAATTATTTAGCTAAATATAAATAATTTTAAATCATTGCAATTTGCATTCAGTAGTCGAACTCAGGCACCGCTAGCCTTTAAGGTAACTTCCAGAAGGCGTAGCATGATGGCGCTTTCTATCTCTACGAAGAATAGACATAGCTTTTTCTATACAAAGTGACAGTTCGTTTCTTCATTTTTGACATCCACCGTAGAAATCTTTCTACAATCTGTCATTTTGTCTATCATTTCTAACGATCTTTGTCTAGGTCTTTTTATATGTAGACTATTTCGGAAGAAAGTTTTCTATCCTTACTGTCAAAATCAAACTGACAACCGATAAATCTTATGATAAAACAAAGAATTCTGAGTCGAATTATGTAAAAGAGTGAATTTCGTAAAAAGTGTAGTTGACTCTTTCTATTTTGCTGCCGTCTCGTTCTGTCTACTGTCTATAGTAAACGTCATTTTTGTCTACTCTTCCGTCGACAAAACGGTGCTCATGCTACGCCTGCTGGCGAGTTTTAATGTTTCCGTCTCAGCCAAAGAGCTAAGCGCATGTAGCAACATTCATAAGGCGTTCTAAACAGCGAAAGTGACGCATAATTCCAAGTTCCAACCTTCATAGCCCAACAGGAACAGCATAACTATCTTAGTAACCAGTTTGAAACGCAATTCATTGAGAGTGTGTTGACCGCCATTCATGCGCTTACTAGCATGATTTATGAATTAATTCTATTATGTGCGATAGCGCGGTCCGGGCGTTGCGAAATGCGAGGTTATGGGTCAAGCTATACGGAGATAAGGGGCGTTATGTACTTGTTTAGTTACGTTTGACACATCGGGTTTTAGAAAGAGATACGAGTGTATGATACTCACAGGTACAAGTGACGGAGACGGTGCAATACCAAGCTGAACTGAGGCCCTAGACAAAGTGTCATTCTATCAGCGATAACGATGATGGAAAAGGAAAAAAAGTATAGTACTGACACAAGCTATCGAAAAGCTTATGTCAATCCTGTTGAAAGTCGTTGTAGAAATACGAAACGCGTTCGAAGCGATTGTCATTTGTCTAGGCCCTCTGTTCCCAAATCTTGATGTGCCGTATTTTCTGCCAGGTACTGTTTAGACTTATCATTTTCATGTTGGATTGTGGTCTGAGGTAAACGGGTTTAGTTAATCCTGGGTCAGCCTTGCGGGAATTCGCTTTCCGTGCTCCCTAAAACGTTCATCAAAAACCGGGAAACCGGCCAAGTGCGTGTCGAGCGACACACAGTGAAGGGTTCCGTAGTTGGGATGAATTTATCTCAAGAACAAACTTATCATTGTAGTTGAAAAAAATGTTCTCGCATAGGGAATGTATCGGAGAACATGTTTTTGCAACTGCAAGTGTAAGTTATCGGTAACTTGAAGAGCCTACTCAACTTTGCTGTGATAGTTTTCCTTTTAATTTAGTTATGTATACTACTGCCGTGAATTTTTTCACATATCCTGACTCCGAGCACTTTAAGCTTAATATTTCGCAAACAGATCCCTGAATCCAATGGTTTTCACAAACTCATATTAGTTTTTAACGTCTTTTCCAACCATGGGATAGACGAGAAAAAAAACCTCCCCGTTTTACGTGTAAGGGAGCTACCCTAAAAAAAAAATATATTTTATTTTATGTATAAGGGTTCCTTGTTGACTACGGAACCCTAAAAATCGTAGACGTTTGTGGTTATGGGTTTTGTAATATCATGATCATGAATCATGAATACTCGGTATTTCTTTGTTTTCATATCGTCAGCTAAGGAAAGTAAACTACACCAGTCCCTTCTATGCATGGATGGATATTTTCCATCATAATATTTTTTCAAGCTATTATGGATTCTAGGGAAAGTGATCTACGGTAATATCATGGTAGCTGTGAACATGATAATATTTTGGAACTCTTGTTCAATATTATACATTTTTCCTTTTGTTGTCGTTTCCTTCAAGTGTTTGAATGTTTCCAGGAATCTACGTACTCCACTTCTATAATAAGTGGACATACCTATTACCGCTTAAGTAGTCAGTTGTAAACATTTTACGTATTTATTATTCAATGGAAAGCCATGTCATGTAACAATGACTTATAATATCAGTACTTACCTACTTTTATATTCAAGTACCTACTTATGTGTTTTCCACTACTTGACACGCTTTAGAACTAATTTAGCTACATTTAATCAGATTCGATGATAGTGGTTTACGACTTCAACAAGAGAGAAAAGGACCACCTTGAAGTCAGATTAATCATACAACTAAAAAGTCTTCATCATCAAACAATCCCCAGCTATACTTACATAATATATGTCATATAAGTGACTTACCTAGAAGTAAAAGTTAGGCGACTTTACCAGCCAGGGTTGCGGGAAAGTCCGAAAGGGATACCGGGACCCTTGGCAACAGGCAACTGAAGGAACACGGGTGGGTTTTAGTCAGTAAAAGTCTGACACGCTCCGCCCAGAGCGGGAGAAGTCATTTGATGATTTACCAACCTCAAAAAAAAAAAGGCTACTTTACCAAACTATGCTGGTTTTGTTTTAAGTCTCGCGAGAAGCAGCTTATGGCTGGATTTTGTAAGCTGGGGACCCATGTGGTTGCGTTCTTCAAGTAACAAAATCGATTGGTCAAAGATCGGTCCGGATTTTCTGTTCACTAAACATGTATTCTTGGTAGCGGACTTCATTACTGAATGTCGTGTCCCTGAAAGGACTGGCTTCATGTATGATGTTCTTTCACTTCGTTCGGTTCTCGGCTTCTTCTCTCAGCAGCAGGCGTAGCATGGCGCTTTCTATCTCTACGAAGAATAGACATAGCTTTTTCTATACAAAGTGACAGTTCGTTTCTTCATTTTTGACATCCACCGTAGAAATCTTTCTACAATCTGTCATTTTGTCTTTCATTTGTAACAATCTTTGTCTAGGTCTTTTTGTAGGTAGACTATTTCGGAAGAAAGTTTTCTATCCTTTCTATCAAAATCACACTGACAGCCGATAAATCCTATGATAAAACAAAGAATTCTGAGTCGAATTATGTAAAAGAGTGAATTTCGTAAAAAGTGCACTTGACTCTTTCTACTTTGCTGCCGTCTCCTACTGTCTACAGGAAACGTCATTTTTGTCGACAGAAGAGTAGAAAAATATGACGTTCCGTGTAGACATTACAATAGCAGCAAAGTAGAAAGACCCAACTGCATTTTTACGAAATTCACTCTTTTACATAATTCGACTCAGAATTCTTTGTTTTATCATAGGATTTATCGGTTGTCAGTGTGATTTTGACAGTTGGGATAAAAAACTTTCTTCCGAAATTGTCTACATATAAAAAGACCTAGACAAAGATTGTTAGAAACGAAAGACAAAATGACAGATTGTAGAAGGATTTCTACGGTGCGATATCAAAAATGAAGAAACGGAATGTCACTTTGTATAGAAAAAGCTATGTCTATTCTTCGTAGAGATAGAAAGCGCCATGCTACGCCTGCAGGACGGTCGTAACAGAGTCCAGTGAGGGTGGTTACTTGGTGTGCTGACTCACTAAACAGATCCAATTGTTTAAACTGTCTCCATTTAGTTTTACCATACGAATGCTGGATTGCAGTTTTCTACGAATGCTGGATTGCATACTTTTACTTTTCAATACTTTCCATGCACATATTCAAAGAATGCTAAGCTTATCGAGTGACGTCAGTAACATTGACAGTCACAGTCCATCATAGTCTCGTTACGATGCGAGCATACATCCACACTATCTATGTAGGACAATAGGTTTCCATTGACGTACTGAACTAATAAATGTATGTATGTGTGTCATATTAAATATAGATAGTTTAATTTATTTTTTGTCCTGTATGGCTTTCCCGTACTACTAACTTACCTGACTGATGTATATCTACCTATTTATTTGTTTCATTCTATGCCTGCCTTGGTTCCGATATCATATCGACAAGCCTGTTGTACCACGCCTTTGTCTATCCCACCCACATCCATTAATACCTTTTAAACGTGTACACACGGCTACACATCAAGCTATGCATTTCCAGTATAAGCTGACCTCGCATTGCACGGAACTCCTATACAATGCGATATCAGCATAAACTGGAAATGTCTAGCTTGATGTGTAGCCGCGTGTACACTTGTATACCCCACCTTGATCTGTGCTTTTCTTGCGATGTAAATGTATCGAAATATTTACATACTAACTTCCGCCCGTGGCTTTTCCCGCGTGGTTTGTCGATAAATAGTAGCCTATGTTCTTTCTCAGGCTCTAGACTATCTGTGTACCAAATTTCATTTAAACCGGTTCAGTAGTTTTGGCGTGAAAGCGCGACAGACAGACCGACAGACAGACAGAGTTACTTTCGCATTTTTTTATATTAGTAAGGATTAAATAACAACTCTTTCTTTACAATTTTACAGCTAAGCCGCTTGCAGAAATGAAAGAACGCAATAAATCTTTACAAAATGCATGTGTAGTATACAATGTATTCAGCTTTTTCCATTCGACAATCTGAGCTCAACGGTTTAATGCAATAACGTAATCCGATTTGGAGATTGCACAAAATACTTCATATTTGTGCTTTTGATTGCATAAAAAATATCAGAAAAACTAGTGATGTTGTAGGGGGTAACTTTAAAATATTGTTATGCTCCGGTAAAGCTAAATGAGTAACAAAAAACCCTCTCCATAGCCTCTCCTGTGTGTCATATTTTAATTGAATGTCCTGTCTAGCAACAGCCTTGATATATATAGCAGGCGGCGAGTGTCTAATTTCATAAAACACTATTCAGCATGGCTAAAATTTACTTCGAAAATAATTACGAATTTTCATTGTAAGCTGCATGAGGTCGTTTTGATCTTTTGAGTACCTCTTTAAAGCTCACCTACGTTTCGTAAGCAGTACATAAGTTTAACTATTGTTTAGTAGAGTTGACGTAATACTGTGCTGAAAAGACCAAACCAATTAATACGTTTCCTGTGTAATTTAGATGGGTGCCTTATCGTACTATATTGTTACAAGTATCGTCGGTATCTTATCAGAAAGCGGGGCATCTGTCTGAATCGTGCTCGTGCGCCATCACACATCACGACTTGTGGTCTACATTGTACTAGGCACGCACGGATTTTGTACAATGTGGCTGAAAGCACGCGTGGGTATGTGTGTAACTTAGTCCTTCTACATTTTAGAAGGAAATCAATAACTGTTTTATAAGATTGGGAATGAACGTCCGATTTCAATTTGACAGGAAATAGGGTCGGTCCCTTCACCATACAAACACTCTCTTAGCCTTAGAGCAATGATTTCTTTACAGTAAAATTAATATCAACTAGTTCTATGCCCTATGTTTTCCGTTTTGATGATACATATCTGTAGAAGCACTAATAGAACCCTCAGAAAATGTTCAAAATTACGCCGACCGCTGTCATCTGAGGCCTACTGTACAAATTTGATAACTATTCATGAAAAAAGAAAAACATAGGGGCACAGTATGTATATCCTTCTGATTCAATGTGTAAAATATCTTCCAAATTGGTCCAATATTGGAAACTCAAACTCAAACTCAAAGCATTTATTTCAAATAAACCAATTACAGGCACTTTTGAATTGTCAAAGGGTCGGTCAGTCAGAAAATATGAAGCTAGTTGCCCATTCCAAAGCGTAGTAGGTTCCTATGGAGAAGAACGGGCAAGAAACTCCACGGACACTCTTTTAAATCAGAATATTGTTACAATATGTTGTTTACATCATTCATGTTGGAATCATACATGTGAGTACAATGTAGAAAAACGTGCAGGTTAAAAGAGTCCGTAAATAAAAGATAAAACGATACAAAACAATTCAAAAATTAAAATAAATCAAAATAAGCCGTGGCAGCTAAGAGATGACCAGTCCCTACTGATGGCGCCCGTTCACGAACATGACGCATGGATCAGCACCATTCAGCTCAACCATTTTGAAGGGAACTTAATGATCCAACACACACGCCACCACCAGCGAGACATTAAAGTGAGCATGACATGCTTTTAGCCGCCAGGGCACATTCAAGCAAGACCAGCGCTGAGCCAAGCATTTTTGTCAGTGATGTAATCCCCCAATTTATAATATGCTTGGCGGCATAGTGTGCGTTTTATACAAGATTTAAATTTTGTTTCATTCAGTTGGAGTATGTGGGGAGGTATTTTATTGTAACATTTTAAACAGTACCCCATGAAGGATGAGTCTACTTTAGCCAGTCTGAAGCCCGGTTGAACTAATTGGTCCCTATTCCTAGTCCTATAATTGTGTTTTTCACCTCTTTTACTAAAAAGACTTAGATTTTTCCTTACGTACATGATGTTTTCGTAGATATATTGACAAGGTACCGTCATGATGTTAATATCTTTAAACAGTTCCCTTAGAGAATCGCGCATACGGAGGCCATATATTGCTCTGATAGCTCTTTTCTGCAGAATAAAAATAGACTCGATATCTGCAGCCCGTCCCCATAGTAAAATACCGTAAGACATGATACTATGAAAGTAACTGAAATAGACTAGCCTCGCGGTATCTACATCAGTGAATTGACGGATTTTCCTCACAGCATATGCTGCTGAACTTAACCGTCCTGCAAGAGATGTTAAATGAGGACCCCATTGCAGCCTTGAGTCGAGTGTGATCCCCAGGAAAACAGTCTTATCGACGAATTCTAGTTTCTCCCTATTCAATATTATGTCACAATCACTACTTTTAACATTCGGTAAAGCAAATCTCATGCATTTAGTTTTTTTCCCATTTAATACTAAATTATTAGCAGTGAACCAATTTTGGACCTGCAGTAGGGCGTTATTTACGTCGTCAAGATTTGATGCACGTCTAGTTGCATAGATGATAGCACGTCTATTGCGTAGATGTCACGTCGTCGGAGAAGGAAATACGCGAGAGCCGAACCTTGAATTATGACTTTTATTATGGAGAAAAGACCTACCCTATTTGCTCTTAAACCTTCTCCGATAGGCCCCGAGGATGTTCCGCTTTGCTTGTGTTATCATCAGTATCTACAATCAGTGTTATGCCTTTTCCTTTACTCGCATTTGTGTCAGTCAAAACCTATCCCTATTCATATGCCTCTCTTAAGGTCTGACCTCATAATCTAGTCCAGTCTTAGCATTTTCTATTCTGGCCGAGTTCTTCGTGTCCTCGGTCTTTCTTTTTTGCAGTTTTACAGCGCTCTTGCCGACTTGTCGTTTCCAGTAACCAAAATTGGTAAAAACAAAGACTGTATTCAAGGTGATTTCAATGCGCTCAAAATTCGCACATGGCCTAACCATGTACGGTCGGTACGTTATCTATAAGGGAACCATCTGTCGCACTACTCACAGTCGTGTGCGCTTGAATCCATGTATCACGACTTGCGACATTGTTGTCATTAGACTTTAAACATGGATGCTCTGAATGAGATCAGAGGTCCGGTAAGGAGCGGCTGTCGAGCTAAGTGTCAGAAACGAATTGCTTTATATTTGAGTGGTCATTGAAAAAGCAAGCGGTATCTGATGTAACTCAAGCTGGGGAAATGAGAGATCCATATTATTTGGTTTGAAAATCTCGTGTTGGACTTTAGGGTTGTTTGTTTAACGAATTCAGATTCATTTTATAAGGTTGTAGGTATGACCGAGTTTTAGGACGCGCAATACGTACTAGATATTAAGTAAGTCTTAATTAATTGAGGAGTTATTTGAAAACTTTAGCAAATGAGAGTAACTAATGGACGCCGGCGTCCGTACATGAGATAAAAGAAAAACTTTCCTCAATAATCGTAATTATCTACAAAAATATCAATAGTTCAGCTTGTTGTTTATTTGTGGTCGCGACCTTACCCACTACTTGCCCCCTCTATCTCTTAGGCTCAGACGCACTTGGTGATAACATGTCATGTTATACTTGACTTGGTAGTTTCATACGATCGTTGCCTACCGACCGAACTCGCACTTACACACTGCGCAATTTTGCGTTTGACAACATTCGGAGGAGACTTGTTTCCATAATCTTTTGTGTGAATATTGTGTGCCTTACCTGGGTCAAATAAATTTATTTTCTTTCTTTCAGAATCAGAATCAGAAATCATTTATTTGCAAAGAATGTAGGTAACAAAAACATTGTTTTGGTGGTGTAAAAAATAAAAACACAAGGATCTTTCTTCTTTCTTTTTGTAAAATTCATCATTTTTGCACCGTTAAAGATGCACTGGGGCAAAATTTCCGAAAAATGGGCTCCCTATTTGGCTAGATTAATAGATTCAACGATGAAAGTGTTTAGGAAACTGATTAGGGATCTCAGGATGTAAAGCTATGAGAACAAGATGATTCTGCTAACCATAATCCCTTAATTCATGGGCACCAAGTGGTGTTTCGTTCGAGTTTTCATTTACGAGTTACGACTCACTGATTAGTTTTAGGAACTGAACTAATCAGTGAGTTCTAGATCTGCGTATACTTAGTATGTAATGTATGTCAGTCATGACGACACGCCCACAATTGATACATTGTATCGCCAGCGAATGGGCGTTTGTTTAGCTCATTATCTTAGCCGCGGTCGCGGTGCAGTGCCAAGGTGCCAACTGCTACTGATGCTTGCATAGCACAATATCGTAGTCGTAGGACGTATAGCTACGTCTTATCGTTCTTGAATTTTGGCGAGTTTTTGGGTTCACGTCTAGTCCTTGTTGAGGCGTGATTCTGATAAATAAATTAACCGTGGCTTGTCTGCACTAGGACTTGTGTCCAGAAGTGGACTCGACTAAAATTCGAAATTGGGGATGTTAGCAAGTATTATGAATGTAACATGTTCCCGAATCCCGAAATGTATCGTAGTGCTGCCTGGTAAGGCGTTCTTGTGTGTAACTTATCCACTAAAAACATTATAAGGTACATTTTGATTACACAGGTAAGTACTTATTATGTTTGTTAAGGGAACCGTAGTCAGCTGGAAACCTTCCCGTGTTTCATACGTGTTACCAAGGTAATGGTAAATACATAGCCTAATAATAGTATTGCGTACTTATATCCTGTAATTAACTCGCCCTATGGTTGTGGTTTGTGGTGACAAACCGCAGAGTTCTCCTGCTCCTATCGACTATTACATGTACGTATAATTGTGGTCTTACTAATGTCATTGATTTCATGCACGATAAGGACAGCGGGACACGAATTTTGTCGTATCTCGCAATATCTGAAACTAGCTGTTGTCCGCTGTTTCATTCACATCCTAGAGCAGCTATTATTTTTAATATCCGGATAAATAGTATCCTGTGTTATTCAGGACAACGTGTGTGTGTGTGCCAATTAATTCCCAAATCCGTTCAGCCGCTGTTTATGCTTGATTGAGTAACAAACATCTTAACAATCTTGAAAGTAAGGATTAGTGGAGTAGGATTTAATTTCACGAATGCTTGGGCAAAATATGTGAGACATGTCTTGTCCTTTTGCGCTGTCGATATAATTACAAGTGTAGATATTTGTTTATAGATTTACGGTATTGTTAATGGTGTTACAATGATCGAACATTTGTAATGGTCTTTTATTTAACAAGCATTGTGATCTAACACTTCGTTTCTTGTTGAAATTATAAAATTAAGCAACTACTTATTTGATGCTCATTTATGACGCTCAACAGCATTACCGTGTCTGTTTGATGGGTACGGTATGGGTGCCGAAGACACGGATGATATTCCTATAATGTTCCCTTGGCACACAAACTAGCGATGGTAAGGGGTGGTTCCTTTTGGTTGACTATCATCTTGTGTTGCCATTCCAGAGATCAAGCTGAAATGAAATGAAATGAAATTGTTTATTCTGTAAATAGGATATTGGAATCACTTTTACACGTCATATTAAAAAGTTGTAAAAATAAGCTAGATGAGGTCGGCGTTTCCTATCTGACTACTCTGAGAAGAAAGGCCGAAACAAACTCAGAGGTCACCGTCTCCTTTAAAGTCCAGACATAATCTTGGTCAGGCCATATGAGGACCATGTAGATAAGAGTCTGAAATGGTCTTTTGAGGAAAGAACCACACAGATTTGAGTGGACCTGTCCAGCCAGTGCAAGCATTTGTCAGTAATAGTGGAGCTCAACTCAGAACTTAAGGAGCTCAACGACTCGACGAACAATACCAAAGAAAGTACATTCGGGTAGGTCGCATAAAGTTCTCAAATTGCCAGACCTTCGCTAAAACTAAATCCGAGAATCCTTGGCACATGATGACGGCTCACCGGAGAGGATGTTACCTCTCCGGTGAGCCGTCATCATGTTTGCATATGGCGTAATAAAAATATAATTTCGACACCTACTTGAGGCGCTAATTGAACGGAACGTGTAGATCATCTAGGTAGGCGTTACGCGTCATGAATGTGTGGCAAGACTATATTGTTACTACCTACCTGATTTTGGTACTTTAGAGGCGTTGGAGATCTCTACTTAGGCCGTTAGTTAGCTTAGCACGTAATGCACGCACGGCTTGGCGTTTAGCATGGTCTGCAAAACTAAAATGGGCAAGTAAGTATATGCAAATAAAGCATCGGCGACAGCTAAAGCATAGTTCAAAATTGCAAAACTTATAGGATAATCCCAAATTAAACAGCTGTTGTGGATTCTACGCGTATAAAAACACCGAAGGAACTTGTATAAAATATGCAACTCTGTATTAATGCTATAAAAACTTGATTAAGTAGTAAAGCTGACGTCAGGAAATTCCTCTTCGTCCCATAGTGCCAGTAAGAGGTTTATGTTTAGAGCACTTACGTCTAGAATTTTTATTATTTGCTATTGAAATATTTGAATAATTGGTTGATTATTTTACCAGTCCGTTTGACAAAAAATAAGTTCAACTTGATACTAGGATTTGGTTTTAGCAAAACCCTGGAAAATGTCAGTAGATGACGATGATGAGAGTGATAAGGTACCACGTGCTTAATGGTACGCTTATTCTGGTTCAGGCGAAGACTTCTCCGAAACTGGAAGACTTCGGGTTAGCCTGAAATCTCCGTGGACCGTTATGTTCTACCGGAGATTCTGTTATCCTGTACCACCTAATAAAATAACATAACACGTATTTTATTGAGTACTTAACATATTCCGGTATTCCGCAGTTTCTTCGTAAAACTTGACGTTCACTAATTAACATCATTCGTTAAGGTCTCGTGTGTCATAAAAACGCGAACTGCCTAGATAATGTGGAAATAACCCCGCGGTTCACGTTTTAATATATTATCCTTATTATGAATAAAACATTAGTGCCTACAACACACATAATTCACTAGGGTCACGAAATTCTTCCACAACTGTGGTAAAACATTATTATTCTGATTTTATTTTGGATTTTCTGTAAGAGCAGCAGGAGTTGATAGCAGAAAGGTATAAAAGTCCAAGCCAGTCACCACATCAGTCACTACATCCCATTCAGAGTAAAAGATCAAGCCTTTTATAGGTAGTCTCATCTAACGTTGGTCCTGCGCCTGATCTCTTTCCGGTCGTATCGGATTGCCGTCCCATCAGACTGTGAGTGTGAGGGAAGAGGGAGTGCCCACTCCTGCCTACTTGACAAATTTTCGTTGAGATTGGCCGTCGTGGCCGAAATTCTGTTTGGAGGATATTACTTGTCTTGATCCTAAGCAGCACTGGTTCTAGATGCTCTAAAATTGAAACTCATTGTTTTGTGCCACAGCCAAAACCATGGGTCTGCCTTTTAATTTCTCCTATGTCCTTATTTTCAGCTACTTCCAAAATATAGTCCGGTCACCAATCATCTGCCTAGCCATTTCCCAACTATGTTGGGGTGGGCTTCCAGTCTAACCGGATGCAGCTGAATACCAGTATTTTTCATGGAACGACTGCCTATTTAACCTCCATACAGTCTACTACACAGTTACTTACCATGGGGTATTGTGTTTGCCAGTACAGTTACTGGGTACCCCTGGGTAAAACTGGTTGTCAGACTTTCGGTCTTCTGACGACCCGTAACAACTGTCAAAGATCTACAAATGACAGCCAGGACCAATGGCATAGCGTGCTTTCTAAGACACGGAGAGGTCTCGGTATGTAAAGATGTTCAGCAGCGTACTTACTCGAAAACCTAATAAGCATTTCAATTTTCATTTCCCCTTCTATAAATTAAATACCTATTAGGCACTAAAACATCATTCAAAATGAATCATCACCGTATCGGTAGTCGATAGCGACGCCATTAACGAAATCGTCATGAATTTTTATCTGCGTTTATTAAAAATTCAAATATTCACTTTGTCGCGGCGATTTTGAACTATGACCGAGTCGACCCGACCATTTATCTGTCAAACCTATCGAATGTCGTTAGCGCGACACGCCCACGTCTCGTGTCCGTCGTGTCGTCGCCGGTTCTTATGTAACCCGTCATAATTACTGGTAGGTAGCTGGCCCGCGACTTGACTCCACCATTTTTATGTGCTCCTGGTAATTTGATCATTTCGAAGTCCTCTCCGAAGTTATTCTTTTGTCAAACTTCTGTCTTTGTGAAGAGTAGTCCCTTGAGACATTGCCGTTGTCTACCCACAAAAATCATCCTCAGATCCATTCATTGGTCTGAATTTTATAACAGTGAACCGACACACATGGCCGTTTCTGTGCTTTCTTAATGGTTAGATATGAGATTTCCAAAATACGATAGAAGCTCTAATTTGTTTAGCAATAAAGTTTTTATTCTCATTTCGGAGAATACCATCATGTTACCGTTTTGTTGCCTTATGTGTGAAATGTTTATGTCACCTGCTCAGTGAGTCAGAATGCACTAAAAATGAATCCTCGCCGTATTTCTGTGTATTAATTATTGAGGATATGATAATTAGTTTAGCAGCAATTCGATTCGATTTCGAAATTGAAAGTTAAATGGGTAAATTTGCACAATTTGTTAGAAATTGATTGGTTTGATCCATTTTGGGATTGTTAGTGTGTTTTGACAGATGTTTGTTTGTAAAAAACATACTTCGTGTTTATTTAGTCTCAGGTATTCAGTTTGGGTTTTCCCAAGGCAGACGACAGACCGTAAATACCATAGCAACAGACCTATTTGCCTATACCTACTATTCATGAACAGGCGTCTCATTCGAAATAATCTTTATTATAATAGATAGGAATTGACTCACAAGATGAGCCGGCGGTCTAGATTTGTACGAGGTTAATAGCAATAAGCTCAACCACTTTGAGACTTAAACATATCTGCCAAAATGTGTGTAATAATATGATTAGCACACCCCAAAAACCCTTAAACCTCCAATTTGCCAAAAAACGAGCGAGTTTCCGCCATGACCTTCCACCGCCACAGTAATCCTGCGATATTCCGAGAGCAGTCAAACACTCGTTGCGGATGTACAAACAGTGTTTATTCCGAATCAGCTTGATTAAACGCATGCCCCGTGTTGTTTCGATGCAAATACAGGGCTGCTGCGTTATAATTGTATTCGATTATTATCGATCGATTGCTGCCTGTTAACAAGGCTCGGTATTTCTGCGATAAATCATCACAGGTTAACAATTAATATTACCGTTCTAGCCACGTTTTCCTAGCGGATTAATGCAGTAAGTTGGGCACAAATGTGCCCAACTTACTGTCTGGCTAGCATAATCATCTCTCAGCATAATCTATGGATTTTTATATTATATCCAATAAAAAGTCGTAAAGCTGTTAGAAGCAATCAAGCAAATGACCTTAAAGTTGTCCCGTAGAGATTAAAAACAACAAGAGTTACCAAAGGGCCGAAATCCGATCTTGCCAAATGAACTGTTACTTCTTACCATGTCCTTCGTCTGCTGCTATTGAAAAAGCACCAATTTGATACAGCAAGTTTGACAGGTCGAAAGTCGTGCCCATGGTATTGCGGCCCAGATTGGCACACAATGGAACAGATTTGGTTTGACAATGCTCCAAATTTGGCTTATGCTCTGATTGGAGGACAGTACAAAGCTTTTGTTGCTCCTCTGAGCTGATTGCGACATACTAGGTGCTGTCTATGTATAATATTCTAATAGAAAATTTTCGATTTCTAACACATAGATTTGAATTGAAGGATTTTCGTTCTGCAATGTTGGTTTAAACTTTCTTTTTGCAATCACTTTAGATATTGTAACCAACCAAGTTTGGCAAATACAGATTTCAACATTTCACTGATTTTACGACGTCTTTATCGAAATCGCAAAAACAACGGGAAAAAAATGCCTCAGATAAAGAGCACACCAGAGACATTTTGTGCGCGTATATTGTTTTTTTATAGTCCTCAAGTGCATTTGCCACAGACGAGTAGCCACGAAATATTTAGATACGAACAAGGAAGGCAGCCCTAAACAAACAAACAGCCCAATGATGCTGTATACACGCCGTTGTTAAAACAATGTCTAAAATAAATCAATATCCAATCACAACGGACCTGCGTAGTTTTCGTTTGCGGTCGTTGAAATTTGGGTCAGCGAATAAAATTGTAATACGATATATTTCAATCGATACAACCCGATGCGGGCTTTAAAACCCAATTGTTTCTATCCATCGGTTGGCTTTTAATTTTAAAAGGAATTATATAACTGTTTGCGAATTTACGATTTCACATTTATACGAGCGTTCGGCAGCCCCAATCGAAATACATTTGTGTCGTTTTTCACTTCCGCGTTAATTATGGCCCATTGAGCGCTGATTTCTTTTTGATTTTAATGCAATTAAGAGAGATTTATCGAAGAGTTCGCAGAATTGATAATGATTGTTTTATTCCGCTCTCCTTCAGACCATATTATTGAGTCGAGCTTTCAGCATAACTTTCTTGGACTTTGAGACTTGAGTTTGCTACAGATTGTATTTGAGTTTAAACGTGTTCAACATTTCGCTTGTGCTTCTTAGAATTGTTGCAAATATTTGTTACCGAATGTTGTAAGCACACGAATCATTGGACACAAGGCCTTGAACTACGCAGCGATAAAGCAAATGAGTTTATCACGACAATAAAGGGCCTCCCAGGAGGAATAGCGATATATCTCGCACACATTCGCAGGAAATGAACGCGGAACACATTCTAGATTCCTGATAAAATCTAGATTGCGTTTATCGGGAATTTATGTCGCTCGGAAATCGGAGTTTAAGCTGCGCTTATAGCAATCTAAAGATTGCCTAGGATTGTAGCGAGTGTCAGACTACAGTTGCGTGGCGGGTGGTCCGGTTTGCATGTGTTGTTTGGCTTTCTATGGAACTTTAAATAAATTCAAATCAATGAAGAAAGTTTGAAACTTCT
Source organism: Lithophane semibrunnea (assembly GCA_947363905.1). Taxonomy (NCBI): domain Eukaryota; kingdom Metazoa; phylum Arthropoda; class Insecta; order Lepidoptera; family Noctuidae; genus Lithophane; species Lithophane semibrunnea. The sequence continues at coordinate 15,067,479 of OX376208.1, read as the reverse complement.
CTTCGGACCAATCCCACCAATCGACGCGATTCAAGTCTGGCCAAAACTGCTTGTTTTTGAGTAAAACTGCTTGTTTTTGTATTGTCACTGTCTAAGTGGGCACACCCACGCTTTTTTGTATCACTCCCTACATTTTATGTTAAGATAGGTATCCAGGTGCCAGGAAGCATGGCATGTACATCGATTTGTTCCACCTATTTAATGCTGAACAAAGAATTGATTGAACAGAGTTTCGTGTTACAATGACTAGGCGAATCTTTTTTTACATAATCTCTAGTTGCAAAAACATTTTTTTGCAGTGTTCACCCATTGTTGGTCGTTTTCATCATGTTAGCCTCGATCTCAAGGTCCGCTTGCCAAACCGCTGCCGAGTGCCGAGTTGCCGAGCCTCCGTGCCTCCGTGGCACTGCGTTTGCGTAAAGATTGTGCCAATTTTTATACATTTCGTGTGGGAATGGGAATGCATGATATATCTGCTTTGGGTGCAGTAAAATGTTCGTTACAAAACGGTTTCGGCGATTTATGGTACTGTTCTTGATAAATGGTTTTTGTAGATATGCGTTCCTGGTTTGTTTTGTTTTGCGGACCGTGACGCGTACGATCAGAATGTGAAATATTGATACGTTTTTGCGACCGATGACCGAAGTAGGTATGCTGATGGTGGATATGTAAATGTATAGCATTATTTTCCAGACATGGTTCGGTTTTGCAGTCTATAAGGTAAGGTTTAACCACAACACGTTACTAGCACATTATAATAATTCCTTGTGGTTGTAATACATTGTTATTTCGTGCTTAGATACTCTTTGAATGTCGAAATAATCGCCTGTTGAGTAGTACGCCGGATTACCAGCCGCCAATTATGAACGCCTTAAAACCAGTTCAATGTATTGTCAAATGTATAAGTCGGCGTCTTTGCTTTGCAATTCACTTTTTTAGTGTTTTTTTTTAAATCGGTTGTTTTTTTTTTGTGTAAAAAGTTTTTATTTTTCACTTTTTAGTTGTGGTACCTCCTACCCCACACAAATTCGTATACCGTTATCTGCTATGTAAATAACAGTGACGCGAGTCAACTAAGATAATAATGTCGTCTACATACGCAAAGTGGAAAAGATACGTAATTATTGAAGCTAACTCAAAAACTACGCAAGTAAAATTAATAAAATTTATATGGGACCATCTCTGAAGCATGACCTACCAAACAAAAAAAGAATCATTAAAATCGATTCGTAATTGGCGGAGTAATCGCGTAACATACAAACAAACAAAAAAAAAAAACATACAGACGAATTGAGAACCTCCTCCTTTCTGAAGAAGTCGGTTAAAAATGAAACTGTATCGATTGAATAGGGCAGGAAATCCACTCTGTATATTATGCGAAACCTATACTTAACTCAAAGAAAGCGTGCAGAACAGAACGCATAAGAAATAGAGGTGAACTACCATGTTTTGGATTCCACAGACCCTTTGGTAGTCAAAACATAGTGCAGAAAGTCTTCGCGACTTCTTAATTGGGAAAGAAAAAACCCTACCTTTACACCAAAGTTTCAGAGGTAAACGAACAGTGTTTTTTTTTTTTGGGTGGGAAATCATCAAATGACATCTCCCGCTCTGGGCGGAATGGAAGGGCGTGTCAGACTCTTACTGACTAAAACCCACCCGTGTTCCTTCAGTTGCCTGTTGCCAGGGTCCCGGTATCCCTTTCGGACTATTCCGCAACAAAACAGTGTTTAAAGTTGGTTTTCTGTAAGAGCTTTTAATGTGCAGTTCCGAGCCAGTTCAGTAAACAATAAAAAGTCAAAACATTTTAACGACGCCTTTTATTACGAGACTTATTTTATGGTACCGATCTAGTTCGCGGGTTCCTATGATCCTACTGTCATTATTTGTAAACAATTCTTCTATGTTGTAGAACAGTCTATTGACTGGCCAGATTTTTATAAAGATATGACTATAATCACGGCCCAACCCTTCAGGGAAACAAGGCGTGATTTTATGTTAAGTTTTATGGTTATAATCATTATGTAGCATTTCTTTATAACGATTCGATCCATGGACAAAATTAAGTGAATTATTTCAAGGCTTTCGCAGTGTGTAAGGTACACACGGCTACACATCAAGCTATACATTTCCAGTATAAGTTGACCTCGCATTTTACGGAAATCCTATACAATGCGAGATCACCATAAACTGGAAATGTATAGCTTGATCTGTAGCCGTGTGTACGTAAGAACCACAAGAATCTTTATTTAGTCATGTGGTATGTACTGTGGTGACACCTCCTACATTTAAACATACAATGCGCTCAAAATTGTGCATGTAACGTATTCCGAACCTCAACGTCTATTTTTATCTGTGCAAAAAATCAACATAAAAATTTCTAACTCTTTGTAATGGCCTCACAGCGTTGGGCCACATTTTTATTCCAGAATTTACATTGTCGTAAAATACGCCCCACGTAAACCAACGTGTAATAAAAATGACTAATATTCCAATAATTCTTACTAAAATGACAGCTTGAAGTGGTTTTGCTCGGAGTTCAAAGGTTGGATTTCAAGTAGCGACCTTTAGGATACAATCCTGTTTGGAGCTCGAAAGCTTTTATTACTTCATGCTTGAGACTTTCATTAGGGGAAAGACTTCTTGATGTAGTTCTGGCTATAACGGAACTTTCAAGAGAGTTGTCCATTACCTTTGGGTAATAAAATAAGAGTTGAGATAAGCTGATTGCATTCACATTATTGGGAAATCTTTGAAGTATCCAGATCTGTCTCATTGGCGTTGTAACTCCTAGCCAAAACTTCTGAACATTTCCCCTATTGCCCTATTACACGGTAAACTGTATTTGCTCAAGCCAAAGCTAAACACCATTTCGTTAGCGAAGCACTTACGATCACCATACCAATCAAGGCATAATTAAGTTCAGGAAGTACTTAAAACCTGCATATTATAAAATCATTAACAACAATTAAACATTTTCAGTGAATCATTGCAGGAGTTCCTTCAGTTCTGCCATATTGCAGAAGTGCAAATCTTGGCGATATTTCTTTCCTCAGGTCAGCTCTTGTTGATAGCATAAAGTATGTGTATTTTGTGTTTTATGTGTGTGTATGTGTTTTGTAGAAATACGCTTGAATGAAACTGTTGAAATATATGCCTTTGTTAAATTATGCGTTGGCACAGTGAATCACTTCTTTAATTGGGACCTTCTCGAGAAATACTGAATTGCGAATCTTCAAAACCCATGCGTTTTAACGGGGTTTGTCTTAGTAACAATATCAGATGCTTTGTCCAGCATTTCAGCCGAAAGACGTCCACTGCTGGACATAGGCCTCCCCCAAGAACAGACATCGCCACTTCGACCGGTTCTGTGCTTCTCGCATCCAGCGGATTCCTACGGCATTCACCAGGTCATAGTTCAACCTTGTAGGGGAGCCTTCCAACGCTAAGTCTTCCGGTACGCGGTCGCCACTCCAGACCCTTGCGGCCCCATCGGCAATCTGTTCTGCGAGCAGTGTGCCCTGCCCACTGCCACTTAAGTTTGGCAATACTTCGGGCCATGTCGGTTACCTTGGTTCTCCTACGGATCTCTTCATTTCTTATTCGACCACGCAGGGAAACTCCGAGCATACTCTCCATTGCCCTTTGGGTGACTTTCAGCGTTCTAATCAGGCCTAATGTGAGCAACCACGTTACAGTGCCTTATGTCATCACTGGCAATACGCACTAGTCAAAAACTTTCGTTTTGAGACACTGTGGTATATGATAGACGAGAAGATGCTACGGAGCTTCCCACTTCGTGCTTTGTCCACAATCATTGAATTTTTGGTTTGAACTAGTGTTTGTGCTACGCGATAAGTTTGTCTTACACAATTAATAAAATAATCACGATAAATTCAAGTTGCTGGTAGCGTTTATCCCCACTTACTAGGATCCACTAGGCACATCATGCTTTTTGGTAGACAACACCGAACTTGCGTGCACATTACCATTTGAGTCCCACAAAATTTTACTTTTAAACAATATTGTTACTACCTTACAACATGTCCAAACTATTTCGAAAACTACGAATATCGTGTTTCTTACTTAGAAAAGTTCAATGTCTTTTAACGTGTGACGAATTTCCTCCAAGTGTTTTCGAAAACGTTTAAAATATTTAAGTTAAATGTTAACAAGAAACGCCGGAAGGTTTAAAATAAAAGTATTGTGTTGCTTGAGTAAATATTTGAAAACTATTAGCCGTTTTCATGCTGACTTTGACTCGCTAAACCAAGCGAGAGTTGGAATTCTTATGAGATTTGTAAAGCATTTTGTGTAGGTTGCATTCTCATTGTTTTTGCTTGAAGTTTGAACTAGTCAAGCGAATGGATGAATTTTCAGTTTGGAATTTTTTTTCAGCACCCGTTGTGTACGTGGCCGGCTTACTGCATGGGACTTAACAGACCATTGATCTGTCATTCAGTATGGTTTCTTGATTGCCTCATAGGCATGGTATGATAGATGCATTGGTTTAGTATTTATCACCTCTACTCTAGGAATATGAATACCTATCAACTCAGCTTAACTAAATCAATTTACCATTCCGAGGCATGAAACCTCTGCATACAATTCCGTCATCAATGCAAATTGTAACCAAAATTATGATAATTCAGATTTCAGACATGCGACCTGATTTAAATTATTATTTAACATAAGATTAATGATAAGTAAATTCGATATTGTTGTATTAATCGTTTTACTGCAGTGTAGTGACGCATTAATTTCCAACTGATTGACAAATAGTGGTCATTGTAACCACAATCGTGTAATATTTTCCATGACATTGTGTTAAAGCTTAATTTTGTTGATAATTTCACGTTTATTTTGACAGATTTATTGGAATAATTGGATACTTAATCATGTTTTAATTATTGGATTTCTGGTAATTATATTAATGCGGTTACACTCACGGGCGTCGACCGCAATGGATAATTGAGGCAATATTTTTTTAGGGGAAATATACAGGGTGTAAAAAGTCCCAAATCCTCTAAAAACTTATGTACCTTCTAATGATGTACACTTTTTTTTAAATAAATGAGTCTGTTTTTGTCTGTCTGGCCTTTTTTCACAGTTGGTCCAGTAAATTTAGTAAGATTATTACATAATCCATTTGGACTAGGTTAGGTTAGAACTGTGACCAACCGCGGTCATCCAAGTTCGCAGTTACTTAACTATTTAGTATTTTTAGGATACCAAAATAGGAATAATTTGAGGATCACAAAAAGAGGTGCATTCTATCATTAGTGTGTAATACATGTAAATTTTAACAACTTTTCATTCACAATTATTAAGCTTCGTGCAAACTGGCGCGATATCACGGGCGCGACAAATATCGCGCTGGCTGTCGCGCCTGTTTGTACGAGCCCTTACTCTTACGAACCAACTTCCACCAATCTCATCACTAATCAATGTTTCTGTCTAGATTCTGACATGACAAATACTAATAAAGTCTGGTTGGCACGCCTCTAGCATTGTACTATTGTAATGTATCAGGCATGGCTCATCTTTCACGACGACAGGAAAATATTACTTGGAACTGTTCGTCTTCAAATCTCGTCATAACATGGGTAATTGATGATTCTTATGAAATGCCGTTCGTTGTCTTTACGATTGTTTCAATCAATCAATAATAAATCTTTACTGCTGTCTATCTAAAGTGTAGAATATTATTGGTTTTGTGTTGAGTTATTTGGTTTCTTATAGCTTAGTGACCTTTGCAGGTCCTCCTTTCTCCTTCCTGTGTTTTCATGGCTTCTTCATCCTTTATCCTTACGTACATGTTTCTGGATTAGCCAAAGGGAGGCCCTAATCGTTACAAATTGAGAATTACCTTTTTCTTTTTTGAGCGTGGGAATCATCAAATGACTTCTCCCGCTTTGGGCGGAAAGGGAGGGCGTGTCAGACTTTTACTGACTAAAACCCAACCGTTTTCCTTCAGTTGCCTGTTGCCAAGGGTCCCGGTATCCCTTTCGGACTTTCCCGCAACCCTGGTAGGCATCGGTCCTTGCGGACCCCGCCAATTGTGCTGACATCTCTTTGAGGCGCGCGTCGAACTCAACGCGCCGTCGACCCGGGCCTGGTCCTTATCGGACGGCATGCTACCTATTGCTCGCCGTCCGCAAGCCCGCGCCTACGGTGGCCGGGAATCCGCCTAGGATTCCCGACGCCCAGGGAGTCTCCTGCGGCGGCGGTTAGGGGCGTGAGGGCGCAAAACTAATTGAGAATTACCGGAATCATTACTCTAACCTCTCCAATCATCACTTACAGTTTCAAATAACCTTATAAAATGTTACCTTTGTATGGAATTGGAGATACAACTGTATTAAAATAAAGCCTTCTTGAAATCCTAATATTTGTATTGACGTCACGTAGCATTGAAGACGCGCCTCTCAACCGGTGTCCCTCCTAATGGTGCTAATCGTTAGATTTGCTCTCCAGTTACTAGGTTACTTAAGTACACCGTGACTTACATGTGACCTTCTTGGTTTAGCGGATAGCTGTTAGGTTTTCCCTATTAATTATCAGTCTTACATCGTTTTTGCTATATTTGTTTGCAAAACCTGCCAATGATTAGGTGATGTAGTGGAATTCAAGAGGTCTTGAGTTTCTTAGGAGAGACTCTTCAAGTGTGCGTTGTCTGCCTGAGTTTTCTGTGTGAATGTTCAGCTGTTAATAGTTTTGCACTATGGGCATGAAACTTCCATGTTATGATACATTCTAGCAAATGTCTTTTCAATTCGCTTTTGAAGCTCGTTTGATTACTCTGTGTTCGAGCTAACGTACTCTGAGCTATGGTATTGAATACATACAATTCAATATGTAATCATCTATACATAATATAAATTAGTCGCTTTTCCTGGCTGCTCTGTGACCGCGCTGTTCTTTTAATTAATGATGCGATGGATTTTAAAGCGGTTTTTTACAATCATTTAGGGAATTTAGTCCGGAAGGCTTCTGTGTATATAACATTAATATTAAACTTACATATTTTAATAAAGAAATCTCGATGTTGAAAACCGTGCGAAACAGGGACGGGTTGCTAGTAATTATGAAAACCTTTGCTATAAGTTCCAACAGCTGATTTATATCACAAAATTAAACAAATCTCGAATCTTGTATCAGCCTCCTCCGTTTATTATCACAGCGTTGGTATGTATTCGACCTTTAACCTACATTTCAATGGCAAGCACCAACTTTCCCTGAAGGTCCTTGAACAATTAAGTTTGTAAACTTTCCCCCCCTACTAAGCAACACGTTTTGATCGAGAAACCTTACCACTGACGGAATTGTTCTACTGTTGGCGATAATTTAATAAGACTTTCAATTTGCAAGTGATGTTATGATTAGGAAGTAGGTCACAATTTCGCGGTTTTGACATATTTTGCTGTTGCTATAGCTACTAAACGCTGTGCGGCCAGTACAGCAACGGTCCTACAGTTGACGTCAATTGTATGAGATGATAATGTTGACGGTACTTAGTTCCCCAGAACTAGATATAGCATAGGCCACTTATTATAGAAACTTCAAATTGATACTAAAGAGAATGTACAGCACATACTCTATTTTTTTCGGGAATCGATGTACCTAAATCTGATGTCTCTCCGGAGGTATTGGAATGGTTTTCTTCTTATCTTCGGGGGCGTCAGCACTCTGTTCATGCTGGAGACTCGTCGTCGAGTTGGTGTGACCTTGCGGCTGGCGTCCCTCAAGGCGGTATATTATCTCCTCTTTTGTTCTCCATTTTTATTAATCTCATTACCACCGTGCTTTCAACTGCGTATCATCTTTATGCTGACGATTTGCAGCTTTACTGCCAGGCGAGCGTTGACAACATTTCCGATGCTATCGAGGAGCTGAACCGGGATTTAGATACGGTTAAGAACTGGTCTGATCGATTTGGGGTGGCGGTTAACCCTACCAAGTGTCAAGCCATCATAGTAGGGAGCCCCTATAGCATTAGGAAGCTGAATGGCATAACTGTTCCGTCTGTAATATTCGATAACTCTGTCATTCCGTTTAGCTCGGATGTAAAGGATCTTGGTTTGCATGTCGACACTTGTCTTGACTGGCGAAAGCAGGTCACGACAGTTAGTAATAAAGTTACCGGAACGTTGCGGTCGCTCTATCGGTTGAAAAACCTTCTCCCATCACACATAAAGGCAATGCTTGTACAGTCCCTAATCTTTCCCATTATTGACTATGGTGATGTGTGTTACTATGACCTGAATGCAGATCTCCTTAATAAACTAGATCGCCTTCTCAATAATTGCATTCGATTCGTTTTCAATCTTCGTAAGTATGACCATGTATCCGCGCATCGATTGCTTTTGAAATGGTTACCCATTCGTCAGCGCAGAGAGTTGAGGGCTTTGTTCTATACTCGACAAACCCACTTCTCCCTCTTACCTGACTTCCCATGTTCAATACTTATGCTCTACCCATACTAAAAATCTTCGTTCTACCAACAATCGTCTTCTACGATGTCCTTCTCACCGCTCTGGTTTCATTCACTCTACTTTCTTCGTCCAGGCGGTCTTTCTTTGGAATGCGCTCCCCCTGGAAATCAGGACGGCAACCAGTCGCTTATCGTTTAAAGTCAAGGCACGTGAACATATTCATAAGATGTTGGCAGAATCATCCCGGCGCTAATTCGCTGGATTCGTTTTCTCCTCTACCTGTCGTTATTTCTCCTGACTAAGTTTTTTTTCTTTAGTTTATATTTATGTATGTATATGTGTATGTATTAATTAGTATTCAAGTTACATGTATTGTCTTATGTTGCACCTGCCATGTCTGTCTCTGCACCACCCTAAGGTTGACTGGTAGAAAATGCCTCAGGCATTAAGTCCGCCTTTGTACAGTAGTTTTTTACTTGTGCATAAAGTTTAATAAATAAAAAATAAATGTATCCCCGACGCGCATTTTCGGTATCCATTTGGGTGTCTTTATCTCCACACGCGTATAGCTATTGCTAGGATTATGGCTTAGCTTCCTCATTTCCATAGCATGTAGTTTCTTTTAAATAACGCTTTGTCTTTAGTTCATCATCATCATTTCAGCCGAAAGACGTCCACTGCTGGATAGGCCTCCCCTAAGCACCGCCACTTCGAACGGTTCTGTGCTTCTCGCATCCAGCGGAGTCCTGCGGCCTTCTTCAGTTACGTAATGCTACGGCTACACTTCGCGTTATCGCGAACTTTTCTTCGTGCGCTCTCTGTTGCTTAGCGAGTAATCGAGGGGTGTGCGAGAGAGAGCGCACGAAGAAAAGTTCGCGATAACGCGAAGTGTAACCGTAGCATAACAAATTCCAAACGGCAAAGATCTATCTAACTTCTAATTTAATTTAACTTATATGATATGGATGGATGGATGTTTTGTTACTCTTTCACGTAAAAACTACTGAATGGATTTGGATGAAATTTAGCAAACAGATACTTTATAACCTGGATTAACACATAGGATACTTTTTATCCTGATATTCCCACGGGATCGAGACTTAGCGGGTGAAACCGCGGGGCGCACCTAGTCACAAAATATTGCGCCACTGCTGGTGAACCCTTCAATAGCATACCGACAAGAACCAATCCTCAATTAAAAGTCAAACGTTTATAAACTTTTCCGTGGCTCACGAACTTTTTGTCGACGAAACCCCATTAATAAACACGCTTACAATTCTGTTCAGGAGTACCAGGAATTAGGAAAAATCTTTACAATTTTCTCCCCAAGTTTTGTTGCTGCTAAAGAATTGTGTACCCGTTGATTCTTATAGAACCTGCCACGTGGAGAAACTTTTTTTTTCACGTTTGTTATAGGCGGAAAATTTTACACAACTTCACGCCTGATTTCCAGAAGGGTTAGTCATACGTGTTTATATGGTTACACCAGCATTTCGCCAGTTGTTACTGAGAAATACCCTCAAGGCTAAGTTTTGTAAATTGTAATATAAGCACCGAAAGTTACCTCCTATTGGTACCTGATGCATTATTTTTTTTACCTATAGCAAGTTTCTTTATAAAGCCAACTTTTTTTAACCAAATTCGATGAAGAAAACCCGTAGTCTACCCACTTTTAGCGGTCGCAAAATGTCAAAGTATAATCAAAATGGTAATTATTAAATTAAAGTCAAATGATTTAAATGCTGTTATAAATAAACGTGTCAATTCTCATAATATTTTTTTAGTATTAATTTCCTCCTAACGGTAATAATAGTTTTGACAATTTATAGTTGATAGTTTTAATTTGAAGACAGATTAGGAATTAATAGTGTGTTGTATTAATTTGTGGCTTGATTCGTTTAGTGTGTCGAATGATGTAATGCTGTGAGAAGTTTCGTGTATAAAATTTTAGAATCAGATAACTGACTTTTTCGTCAGAATAGGTGATGCTGCGCGAATGTGGCGCTATCCGAGTGTGATAACATTATTGTCAACCTTACTATCGATTGACTTATCCAGCTGCATCATCAATCAATCAATCAACGCAGCCTATCGCAGTGCACTGATAGGCCTCTCCTAGCTAGAATGAATAAAAAATAAAATTCATTCAAGTAAATTATGAATGAATAATTATTTATTATCTTTGCGATAGGCAAACAGATAAGTGTTCGAAGTGAGAAGGTTTAGTTTAACTGTAGAAGAGTGTTGCTTTTCAGTCTTTTCACGTAATTTATCCCATTGTCGCAAAATGACTCGTTGCCTGAAAATGCCTCAGTAGCAGCCTGGAGTCTGCATTAGTGCCCGGTTGATGGCAATAGACTCGCCCCATAGAGATATAATTTATATCTCTATGACTCACCCGCTATTAGATGGGACTTAAACAGAACTGGCGAAACGTGGCGTGGGTGTACCTACTATAGGTTCACTTCTACGGCTCTTCAATAACCCTTCGAGGATACAGGCGTGATTTTTAGTCGCAAATACAGTGTCTTCTGAACAGCAGGATTATTTTATTTATCACAAAATATCCAGGCTTTTAAAATCAGTTATTTATAAGTCGCTTTTTCTTTTGCTCTCTGATAGGAAGTGCTTATTTTTACAAAGCAAATAAATCAAGCGGTCTGTCATGTCGCATCCTGTATCATATTTGTTTGGTAAGCCATAAAACTATGGGAAAAGAGGATGACGTCACCGGAAGTGACGGGTCTCTGATCACAGTTCGTATAGCTGCCAAATATGAGATGACGTGGTACCTTGTTTGTTGTGAAAGTAATAGTGGGAGTGGCTGCCGCAGTGATGTCTCTCTCCTTGTTAGAGGAAACGTAGGTAGAAAGGTATAGAAAAAAACGTGCGCGGTCGGGGAATCCCCGTCAGGAACAAAGTTCCTTCTCAAATCTCACGTATGATTTAAAACAAAAACAAAATTCAGAGAGAGAGAAATTATAAATTCGAAAGAAGAAAGTCGCTTGGAGGGGGCATACAAGTATGAACGGTTTTTCGCGTGACGATGTGTACTTAGTCAACTCTTACCGCAAGCAGGCAGTCGCTCCATGTAAAATACTGGTATTCAGCTGCATCCGGTTAGACTGGAAGCCGACCCCAACATAGTTTGGAAAAGGCTAGGCAGATGATGATGATGAACTCTTACCGCAAGCCTCGTTAAAGAACGTCGTTCCAATTATTATCCCGTAGTGTCACAATGCAGTGCAAAGGCAGAAGGCTTTCCTCCCCTTCTTCCAGTTACCCCTACATTTTACTTGTCGTTAAAGAAAAATCAGTCTCTTCTGGGAACCACAAGATGATGTCTTTACGGATTATTTATTTGTAAAGACATCATCTTAACTGCGAACGAAACAGTTATCCTGACATACGCAATCCCTTGTAAACTTTTACTTATACGAGTAAGTCCGATTTACGTGTTCTCTGGCTAGGTATTTTTTATGGCATTGAGCGGAGCCGTGGGCTCAACTAGTCTAGGTATACAAACAATGGTCCTATTATCCGCGGAATGTATAGAACGAACGCCATCTAAATACATGAATGTCAGATTTGCAAGCCCACCTACGTCATACGCTTATCACTCGCTTTAGAATGATTGCGTACCGAGCAGGTGTTCACGTGACCGAAATATTAAACATAGGAATAGGTAGCTTTGCAATGTACTTGCTTTCATTATTTTTGCTCATTTAACTTTCCTATACTTACAACGTATTTTTTTTTTAAATCTCGCAACTCTAGGGTGTTAATGAGACCATGTCAATCAGACCGTAACTCAGCTTCAATAACATTCTGAGTGATTTTGAAGGATATTGCTAATACATTGCTTCATTATGTTCGAAAGATTTGTCTGCTCAACAACGGAAATAACGCAATGAATCTTGTTAAATTGTCAAAATGAAAGCCATTGCTATCGCTAGTGTGTTACGCAATTATTCCGCAGGAGACTGCGGAATAATTGCGGAACGAGAGGCAGATACGACCAGCTCCCGCAGAATGGGCATCCTCAATTTCACCAAAAATTATAAACGCTCGTCGACACAGTCCATGACGATATTTTAGCTGAAAAGCCTACTAAAGCTAAACGTCGAACCAGCTATAAAATATTCATCAAACAACGTGTAACTGTCGAATGTTTTACTAAATGCGGATCGATGCTATCTCCATCTAGTGCAGCGTTTACACGAACTAACAGCACTGTGAATTAAATATTTGTACATTCCTAGCTGTATACCGGTGCTACCGCCGGGGGGTAGGCAGGGGTGTCCGCCCACCCTTCGATAACAATATTGAGTCCCGATTCGATGCCTATCGCCATTTTATCGGACACAGTTCCAATCACTGGATATAAGTTTGTTTCATACAATGGCTTTGTGTTTTCAATTTTAGTTTTTTTGTTTCTATTGTCTATGGATGCAGCGGTTTTTCAAGCTCTATTCTCCTGTGGAGTGTTCATATCAGGAACACACAAAGCTCACCATTGGCTAAATTTTTTACATACAAATTCACGATAAAATTTGAATGACGTAAGAGTAAAATTGCATAACTTACCTTAGTCATCTGCCTAGCCTTTTCCCAACTATGTTGGAGTCGGCTTCCAGTCTAACCGGATGCAGCTGAATACCAGTATTTTACATGGAGCGACTGCCTATCTGACCTCCACAACCCAGTAACTGGGTAATACGATACGAGGCACGGAGGAATCTTGGTATGTAAATATGGTCACTCGTCCACGGACCAACCCCGGCAAGCGTGGCTTAACCTGATGGATCGACCCGTGCGGCTGTTGTTACTAGGCCACGAGCTCCTCACAACACATAACAACGCATAACTTACCTTAGCACCGCCTCCAATTTCTGGAAATTTCTACACTTCAGCTAATCCTGAACTATTCTTTAATTTTGTCTGGCCTCAAAAAAAGACGACGTAGTGGTACAAAATTATTCTTAAAATACCTTCTTACTGTGATTCAAAGAGGCATGTCTACCAACCTAATTGTAATGACATTTTGAATGGCATGAGTCATAACACGTTTCAGCTGGAATCGATTTCATACTCAACAAAAACTAATAATGAATGCTAGTCCTTAGGAAAACAAACATGGATTTGAAAAAACGGTTATGTAACGTCTATAAGACTAGTAAGCCTATTTTTACGCATGAAATGCAACAGTATATGACGGCTATAATATATTGATGTGTAAAATATGATAGCTTATTCCAAGAATTTTTAAATTTAAAGGTGATAATTATGGTAAAATGATAGAGTTTACCATAATATCTTCTATAAATCTATAGAATTGCCGAAATCTTACAGATCGACAGCTCTATAGTAAATACGGTTGACAAGCTTCGAAATTATTGAAGTTTGAGAAATATTACACCAAAATTTACCTCACATGTCTTTTTTATCACTACTTTGTTTGATCACTTGAGTGTCCAACTGATGATGATCTAAACTCTAGACTATAATATGATTATCGATCCGCAGTCCGACTTAACCCACTGTTAGGTATAGGACTCTCTCCTTGTGTCAAGTTCCACTCTTCACCGCCACTACTTACTGCTTTAATGTCGATGGTCATAATTATACATAATGCAACGAGCTGAGATTAAAAATACTGCTCAGTAATCTAAATACGATGGGTATTTAGATTACTGAGCAGTATTTTTCAAAAGCATTTAAAGAAATCAGACGTTTCAATCGAAACACCGATAGCAACATAAATGTTGCTGCTGAATATAAAGTACTAAAAGATATTTCCCAGAATCTATTCTTAGTTTACAAGCACCTCAAATCATATTTTACCTTTTCCCCGAAAACAGGCCTTGCCAGTTAGATATAATAGATACAAATATACCTTGAGTCCTTTACTTACATCAAAATATGAGGAACCAATGGAGCCCATAGAAAAGGAAGGGCTTCTAACTGAATTTATATTTTATTTACTTTGCCGCCTACTCGATACGATAGTTCGCTTAATATAAGTATTTGGATAACAGCGAAGTGGTCAGGGTTGGCGGTTGGCAGAATAGCTGAGAATAAAATTGAGCACGAAATGTTGCCCTCGATTTTATCTTTAAGATTGATCAAAGTGCTTCGATATTTGAGTGGACGGAAATATTTTTGTGCCTTTCGAGATTCTGTGCTCCTAGTGCTTCAATACCCCTTTATATCTTGTTTAGGGTTTACAGGATAACGCCTTACTAGTAGTACGTTTTGTTTTGATAACTTTATTACTGTACGATCGTTTATCAATTAACGGTAAGCTTGTAATTCTCTCAGCTCATCTGATAGTTAAAAGATGTGGATCTGTGATAAGCTCAGTTGCCTAGATTTCTCTTTTCACTGCCGGTGCCCTTTTATTCTTCGATTCGAACATTAATGTTACTTACGGCTCTTTAAATGTCGACACTCCTAATGTCGGCACCTCTTGAACTTTGCCATAAAATGCGCTAAAATAATTGCCTAGAAAGGTGCGAAACTTCTCTAGACGATTTGAGACTTCAAATGTATTTTTCCTCGAAAATAAAACATCGATTTTAAAGTCAATTTCGTCGGTAAGTTTGCTAACCCTATATGAATTAAAGGGACGTTTTTTATAGAAAATAATATTCAAACGAAAGCCCGTTTCGGCGAAGTGGGAGGGGGCGGTCGGGGTGGTTGCCTCCCCATACCCGCCATGCCCTGTACGCCCGGGGAGAGGTTGATACAAATCGTAGTCATTAATGTTTAATAAATATTTATTTTGTACGAAATTGTTGATGTTCGGCTTTCGTGGGTTCCGTCGATAATTTGGATTTTTAATTTTGTTTTATTGGTTTGTAAAAATCGAGACTGTTGGTTTTGATTTTATAGGGTAACTCGCTGTAGCCTCCTGCCTGCACTCTGGCTACCGGAAAGCAATTGCCTACTTTGGTATTAATTGCTTACAATTATACTTTAAGAGTCCAGCACCTAAAACGTTTTACCTGGCAGCATCTTAAGCATTGAAAGGGACAATAAAATAATGCAAAATGGGTAGTAGGCATATAAGGTTCTACAATGTTCTACTATTCCTTTTAGAACCAATATGTAAGGACTCAAGAGGAAGGTTAGCGAAGGTTCTTCTTGTGTTAGTACTGCTAAAAGCTTTGTTCATTCTGTTGAATTTCCAAATGGATTTTCTTCAAATACATAAATGTTACTCATATTTTGCTTCCTATTTAATAAAGACCAGCATTGCTATTCTGTAACCATCTCAACGTGAAAACTTACGTGGAGTGAGCGTGGAGTGAGCGTGGAATGAGCTGTCATTGTCATCGATACCTACTGATGCTAAGGCAATGACAGTTCACTTCATGCTCACTTCACCTAAGTTTTCACGTGGAGATTTTTACAGAATAGCACAACTGGAAAGATTCTTTGGTATTTTTAATCTTGATATAATTTGTATTTGTGATAATTGCTTATTGTAGGGTAGGGTTGGGTTAGGTTAGTTGATGCGTGCTTGGGATTGGTGCTCGACAGCCGTTGGGACTTTGGCCACCATTTCCGGCGTCTGGCGCCCAAGTTGATGGGCGCGGCGGGCGCGCTCGCAACGCTGCTTCCCAATTTGGGGGGCCCGAGCACTGCCTGTAGGAGATTGTACCTGGGGGTCTTGCGATCCATGGCCCTGTACGGGGCCCCGGTGTGGGCCTCAGACCTGACGGCCGGCAGCATCGCGATGCTGCGTAAACCGCAGAGGGCGATGGCCGTCAGGTCTATCAGGGGGTATCGCACAGTCTCCTACGAGGCGGCTTGTGCACTGGCCGGGTCGCCACCCTGGGACCTAGAGGCGAGGGTCCTCGCGTCACTGTACCGGTGGCGTGAGGG
Organism: Lithophane semibrunnea; assembly: GCA_947363905.1. Lineage (NCBI taxonomy): Eukaryota > Metazoa > Arthropoda > Insecta > Lepidoptera > Noctuidae > Lithophane > Lithophane semibrunnea. The sequence continues at coordinate 15,051,154 of OX376208.1, read as the reverse complement.
AGTGCGGATGCGAGGCGGTGGACCGATGCAGCGAGAGATCGATCTGCGTCGGTCTCAGCTCCGCGAGGTCCTGGTGGCGGAGTGGCGGGAGAGGCTATTGCGCCCTTCCGCCGGCCTCGCTACCATCGAGGCGATCCGACCAGTGCTCGAGGAATGGCTCGAGAGGAGGCACGGCTCCCTGTCATTTAGGGCGACGCAGGTGTTCTCGGGGCATGGTTGTTTCGGGAAGTACCTGTGTCGCATAAACAGGGAGCCGGACGCTCGGTGTCATCACTGCGTCCATTGTCTGGAGGACACGGCGCGGCATACGTTGGTAGAGTGTGCCGCATGGGAGGAGCCGCGCCGTGCCCTCGTGACTGAAGTGGGAACCGACCTGTCGCTGCCGGCCGTCGCTCGCGCGATGGTGGGAAGCGCAGAGTCGTGGGATGCGGTGATCTCCTTCTGTGAAACGGTCATCTCACAGAAGGAGGCTGCGGAGAGGTTGAGGGAGGTCGAGACCACTCTCCCGACCCGCAGCAGACGTACCGGGCGTCGGCGGAGGGCGGACAACGCCCTCTTCCAGCCCCCCTAAACGGGTCCAGAGGGACGGTGGACTTGGGGACGTCCGCCGCCCCCCCGTATAACTGGACCCGAGGCGGTGGCGCGTAGTGTTCCACGCGCGCCCCTATTGGCGTTGCGGAAGGAGTACACCTCACTCCCCCCGCAGACTTGAGGAGGCCCGCAGAGGCGGGCCGGCACTAGCCGAGGATCGTGGAAGGCGCACAGTTCCCATGATCCCCGGTGCAAGTGTGGGAAAGGAACACCGAGGTGGTTTTTAGTCAGTAAGAGTCTGACAGACCCCTCCGCCCGCCCCAGGGCGGAGGACATCCATGAGGATTTTCCACCCCGGCAACAAAAAAAAAAAAAAAAAAGGTTAGTTGATGCGGCTTAAAAATATGAAAAAAATTTCAGTATATACGTTTGGAGCTCTGCTATGAAATTCTCATACCATGCTTTCATAAAAATCCCATTCTGTTGTAACTTAATTAATACTCAGCCAAATTCAATTTCGAATTTTAATGAAAACATTGACGCTAATATTGACGTACTCAATTAACATTCTAGTAGTCTTTAGAAACCTAAATTGAATAGGCAAGTAATTTGCCTGAATATTTAGACACAAAACCAATTGAATTGGGTTGTTATGAAGCCATTTCTCGTTCGGGTCTACCTCGAAATGTTGATTATATTGATTACTTGTCCATTCTTAACCATCGGAGCGTCTTCTGACTTATTGCTGGGGTACGCATTGCCAGAAAATTGTGGTGAATGGATTCTATGCCCATTGAACACAGGCTGATTATTTTATACTGGTATGAAAAGAGGTTTCTGTGCGTGTGTACTACTTGTAGAATTTCTGCCTCTTTTATGGTCCGATAATTATTTCAATGGCATATAATCTTTTTTATAGTCGATTTATATAGTCGTCAAAAACGAAAAAGAATTAGTCAGTGTATCCGAAATCGGCATGGGATGTATGTATGTATGTAATCTTTTCTAATTTTGATAAGAGTAATTCCGTTTATGGCTTAAAATGATAAAATCAAATCGAAACTTTGCAAACAGGTTGCTTGATAGTTGATAAGCGGAGAAGGACTAACGAACCGTTTTATCTGTATATCGACATAAAGATATTGATTAAGATAAATTTATAAACTCGCTAAACACGATGTTTATCTCAAATAAGATAACCCATTTAACGTGCTCGGATTTTACGATACAATAAATAAATAGCCATTAGTGATTCATATATTTACTATTCAGATTGAATAGCTGATTCATAGAATATTCAAGAAGGTGTTTTGTATAATATTAATAGCCATGTATTCTCAGCAAATGTTATAAATATTAAAGATTACCGTTTTGCTAGATGCTTCTGTTAACTCATTTCGTAAATGATTACTAAGTAAATTGACGAAAGTCATTAAAATTTTGAATTATAGAAGTAATTGAAAGTCCTATGCAATGTTGATAGCAACTGTACTGATAGAGTTTTTCAACATTGCGTCTTGTATTTAAAAACATTATTTTTAAACTACGAAATCTTTATAATTGCCCGATGATTCAACCTCGGCAAATATTGGCTGCCAATCGTCCTTCACGTCGATTGCCTGTTTGCTGCTCGCCAATTGGTGGATGCTATTAAAAAGACATAAACATCGGCCGCAAACCGGACCAAACCGGTTGTGGCATCAGCTGATAAGTAATGTAATCACAATTATCTGTAGAACAACATTTGTGAAGCAATCTGTAGAGGCATGCTGGGTACGAAAAAAGAAAATGGATTGTATGTTTATTTTTGATTGTGATTGTGATCCCTTTCACTCAATGGTCCTACTGTTGGGACGAAACGTTAGGATGGTAAGTAGCTACAGCTAGTTAGATATAACTTCGTTTAGGTCAGCCCAGCCAGTTCTTCGGGGCGTCTCTAAAGTTTATCTTTATGATGAAAGTCTTCTCCTTACCTACACTAGGTATTAGCGTTTAGTCGTCCATGTTTCGCCTTCATACATCCTGCCCGTAAAATGGCTTCGTCAAAATATTGATGTAGGCAACACCGCTGCAAAATCTGATACTACGGCTTTCATTTTGATATCATGTTATCAAAATGTGCGTGTACATGTACGCATAATATCTATATCCACCAGACCCCTCCTGGGGGAGGCAGCTAAAAATCACACACATGCACAGACATACATATATAGGACGGTTGGACCAGCCCAGACGACCCAACATAACCACGCCGGCATCACAAAGGGCCGGCAATTAGACCCGGCACGTCACTCGTACGTATCGATCGGATTGTCCGTCCGTCATTGTGATCCGACGTGTTTGCATATCTGCGCCCCTGGTAGCTGTATGTATGTTTATATGGAATACAGGTAGGTGGTATTTATGGTGCTTTTGGGATGGGGAATGTCTGGCGATGTAATTTTATGAGTAAAATTTTAAACCCTGTTGGGCGCCAATTCACGCATAATATATCAATTTGTTGAAGGAACACGGCCTTGCAATTTTTATCACAATCATTAATTAAAACGGAGGTCGGTAATTGTCAAAGATAGTAAATTATACAACTCTCATATCTATGGATATGATATCGTTATCCTACAACTTATCATAATGGTGTCTCTTTCATGCGTCTCAAAGGACCAAACTGGGAATCTGATACATCTACTTGGTCCAAAGATACAATTTCTCAGTCATACCGTCTTAAAGCGTATCCTTAGTAATATATCTGATAAACATGATATGTTTACCACACAGGAAGTGGTTACGTGTTAAGTATTGATGACCGGTAGTCGAGTCATATTTAGTAGCTGTAACTCATATAATTCAGTGTTTAGAACCAGTTATTAAGGATTAAATTGATTGACATGCTTCAAAGATTTTTAAAAACGAAACGAAGAAAGGCTACGTAAATCTTTATAGCCTGTGTTTAGCAGGAAATAATATTACAGGTGAAAAACAACACCGGAATGAAACCACGGAACATTTTTAAAGCAATACCACCAAATTGAATTTGAAGCCGAATTTATTTTATTCGACAAAATTGTACAACGATATTTATTTTGTACACGAAGGTTAGCGAGGAAATCGAGTTAATTTACCCGGGAATTTACGAGACAAATCGAATTACCTCGCTGCTTCACCCACAACTTGCGACCTACGAAACTAATTTATCTTAGACAAACATAATGAAGTTATTAAAATGAGATTTAATATCACGAATATTTGTTCAGTAGATAAAATAAGTTGATATTAATCGTTGTTTGTTCTTAGAAATTATGTTGAATTTTAATTATCTTACTTTATCCTTAAATGTTTACTTCTTCATTGTTATTAAAGCCTATTAGCCTAGTAAGTTGGTAGATATTAATTCTTAATAATCATAATCTGTTTTTTATGTGGTTACCTACCTATTAAACAACATCTTCTCAGATGCCTATCCTTTCGTCCACTGTTTACGTCATTTAATCGCCAGCCGCATCTCCCCTGCATGTTTATCTGTCATTTGTCTACTCTTCTGTCGACAAAACCCGTTTCTACGGTGGTCATGCTACGCGTACTGGACAGTAGACAGGACACATCTCTAGGGGTGTCATTCAAATTGTAACACTTAAACCTACCCTAATCCTAGGGGCTTCGTACTAATCAGTATTCCGAGTTTACTTAGTATATTGACTCATTCGGACTGCTATAGCTATTCCTACACGAGTATACTCCCGTGTATATGAGTATGGGGGGATATCTTCAAAGCCCCGGATATCGTAAGCCATGAGAGTTGGAATAAGTAATGGTGACAGTTGTTGATCAGGTTGTTTCGCTGCATTGACGTTCATGTAGTAGTACAGAAATTGTTTCTGAAATTATCATAATAATTCGTCAACGTTTACTTCTGAATATGGATTTCCCAAAATCTGCTAGAATGAAAGTTCAAATGGGAAACAAATTCCAGCATTGGTAGACAATAATGATCATGATTTCGTGTAATGGCAGTAGAATGGTGCTTGCTACTCATCTCTTCTCGACCTCTACCTTCTCTCCTCTCCTCTCTCTTCTGTTCTTCACCTTTGTGATTGTAAAAACTTGACTGAAGAGGTGCATAATGCGTAAGACAGTATGTTATCTAACGAAGGGCGTTCCCGTTAATCTGCAATAGCCATAACCATTAACAAAAAGAAAGTTTTATTTACTTTTTTTTATAGTAAAATTTTCACAAAAAATAATAAATTGATACGGAAAAGAAACACTCTGTCACGTCACTTGTCACGTCTTGTCTTTCTGCGTTGAAATACAAGTGTGCGTATACAGAGTGTTTCATTTCAATTTAATAGGTTTGTGAATATTTAACAACATAAACTTAAAAAAAAAAATTGATAGTATTTTTTTTTGCATGTATGGACGCTCTTTGTAAGCTAACATACTGTATAAACCTTTTTATTAGCCTCTGTTTTAAGATAAGTAAGTAGGTAACAACTTAACTGGTTAAATTGTCCTCCAACAAATACCGTTTCATTCCTACAACAAAAAGAACTAGGACAGTACCACAGTTCATTGTACGTGCTATACAATGAAAGGAACACGTCATCGTGTTTTCGCACTTTCGTGATGTGCCGACGATCGATCGAAGCGTTGGATGGAATTGGATGTTTATTATGACGTATGGATGTAGCAGACATGGAGATATACGTCATGGATAAAATCGTGAAAGGTTTAGCGGCGATGCGATGAAGATTTCAGAGGTAGTGACGTGTAATTCTAAATTTGGTTAAGTAGGTATATATCTGAAAACAACCACGCCTTGTGGGCCTGGTAAAGTCCTGAGATAAGATAGATACACATACTGCGTGGATATCTTAAATCTTATTTCTCTTCAAGTCGTGTTTTGTTTTGTTTGGTCTATACATATAGTATACTTACTCGTTTAAATAAACGTTAGTCTATAATACTTGAAAATGATAATCATGCTAACTGGCCGTACCGAAATTAACGATTCTAGTTTGATCAATACGAGTAGTCAAAAATTTGGTCCTTCGAGCAATTACTTTATAAATACATAAACATAACCACCCGTCGCATCTCATCAGCCGACCAGTCGCCATATAATAATCAAACACCTAAAGCCTGCGTGACTCATTAGCACAATCGCTCGACACGATCGCTTAGTCGTAATATGTAATAAAATATTCATTAACGTACAGTGATTATCGCGGTTGGGCGCCGATTTCTATGGGAGAGAGGGTCATGGCCTATAATTTGGTAGAAAGTTCCGCGGAAAGGGTGGTTTCTGTATTCACGCATATATGCCATTAGGGAAGCATGATGTTTATTTTTACTACCGCGGTATTCAAACGACGATTCTTACAGGTTCTTGCCTAAACGGTTCTGTCGATAGTACTATCCAAGCAAAGAAAACAAAACCACTGAAGGACCAAAGTGGTTGGTCCTTCGGTTCGAATAAAATGAGTGCAACACGTCAAGCAAAGTTTTAATACGAGGGGTGTTCAATAAATAGTGAGAATGCCATACATACTCCTTGAAAAGAAAAAAAATAAATACTGGCGCAGCCCAGACATTAGTTGTTGATAATAAGAAAAACAATCAATTCTCTTTTGTTTAAAAAAAATAGAAGACATTTGTTTGCGTCGTTTCGGAACGTGTTCTGTTGTTTGTTTGTTTCACCAAGATAAGGCCCCGGGTACAATAATTTTGATAAAGGTTTTCAAGCCATACGTCTCAAACTTTTAAAATAACATAAATTTCCTCGCCATTACTTGTTTCAGGGTTCCTCACAGTATCCAAGTCGCGTTCACATTTTAATTATGATTCTTTTGTGTTATAAAATTAATTAATTTCACTATTATTATTCGCTGCTCGTAGTTTCACAGCCTTCCCTTTTTCTAAGTTATTTGTAGGTCATCCTTCATTAATGGGCAGAATTCCAAGCGGAATTACCTGAAGTCACGTACTTATGTAGACGTGAGCAGTTTAAAAATTGCAAATGGCGCATTAGTATTGATTAGTTTCTTGATTTATTGATCCTCTATGGATTGACATTGTAATTGTCGTAGCATCAAATGTGCCTTCACGAGTTTTATCGTGGAGGCTCATTCGTTCTGTCCAGGGTGTATCAAAAAGTAGTATTTAGTGTATATCAAATGGAAAGTTACTTATAAATATCGTGACAATTTTCGTCACACAGATTTTGGAAACAACATTTCGTATCTAGAGTTCTTTTATTGTTTTTTTTTTTATGTGGGAAATCATCCAATGACTTCTCCCGCTCTGGGCGGAGCGGAAGGGCGTGTCAGACTTTTACTGACTAAAACCCACCCACCCGTGTTCCTTCAGTGGCCAATTCCGACCCTGAAGATGGAATGACATGGAGTGCTATAACCTGAGTTTGATTGTGGTGGAAATAACCATAAAAGTGCTGGTCTGTTCCAGGAAACTGATTTACTAATAGAAGTGTGGCTCTGATTACTGTCTGACATTACTAGGGATCATTAGCCTCATGTTATGAGTATTTCCAAGTATTATAACGGGCATCGATATCCGAGATTGCTTATCATATTTACTCTTACGTCAGAACCCATCGAGATATGTCTGTTTGGTTGCTATCTCTAATAATAATACGATATAGCCGTCGATATTATTGGAAACAATAGCCCTGATTCTATTGGACACCGACTAGAGTCAATACGTTTTGTTGACGTCACAAATTCCACCATAACCATTTTTGGCCATCAACATTGGCTCGGAAAATTAAGTAAACATGGAGCAGCAGCCCAATACTCAATCGTTTATTGCATTCCACAATGTGCGCTTGTGTCTGTTAGCTACTCAACTTTATGTTATAAGACGCATGAGTGTGACACGACAAGCTGCACGCTGCTGCTGCTGCATATTAAAAGCCCTGTGCCATCATGGCACAAATAAACACATAAAAAAAAAACAATCATCCGAACGTAGTACCTACCTCCTCCTTTTTTGAAGTCGCTAAAAAAACATTTTTTTTTATTAAATTTCAATCATATTATTATCTCCAACTTAATTTCAATTCTAATCAACTAAGTAACTCGCAAACAAAAGCTAAAACGTTTCAATGTTTGCGTTGAATTTCCATATCATTTGCCAACTAAGCAAAGAGTTTATTTACAAAAGTGTCCTGTTTGATATTCATGAGTGTTACCTTAATTCTGTTCGTAAACGTTGGCAACCCGCCACAGTTCACTTTCCGATTAGATTTTCACGACCTATAGATGTCTTGAATAGCTGATGGCGGAGCAGTGAAAAGCTATTTATGGTTTTCTCGAAATTACCGAGGAGAACACGGAATTAATGAAAATGTAGTGCTTCTGGGTAACTGATTAACTGTTCTTTAACACTCGGTGAATGAAATTGGAAACATCGTGAAGAGACTGGGCTTAATGGTCAGATGTTGCTAACACTTAGACAGTATGATTCCATGGACAAACTGATAAAATCCGTTTATTTCGGATCTTGATTTGTATCTGGTGGTCAGTGCTCGGTCCTTCTCTCAGTCAAAGGAGAAAAGTTTCGTTCCTACAAAGAAAAATAAAAAATCATCACTTTAGGAAGCAAACACTCTTACAATTAATCATTAAACCCACTCATAAGTATGTAAACATCAGAACTACGCAGTTATAATTTTTTGTAAAACGTGTCAATCCCACTTAAACTGTTCTTCAAGATACAGGATTTTCCTAGTTTGAAGGGCAGAGGTCTTACTCATTTATAATAGCCATATCTATTCCATAATGAAACAACACTGATGTTACCAAGGCTAAGTTTTTGGTAAATAAAATGATTACTTACTTACTTAGGAAGAAAAATATACAGAAATAACTCCTGTTTTTCACAGGTATTTTTTGAGGTTCTGTTAAAGATAACGTATTAGATTCTTTAACATCTCCCTTCATCCTATCAAAATATGCTTAATATCCAACAGGAATAGGGTTGAATTTTCATCAGCATGCTCAAAACCGATAAACCATTACTCTTTCACAGATGGATGGTTGTCGTGAAGAGGAAAAATTTCAGTGTTTTCGCAGTAGCTCGCTTGTGTTCCGAGAAGGTCCTTTTAATGATACTTACGGTACGGTGCGACCCACATTATAAGGGAAAATATTCGCGTCAAAATATTTACCAACGTCTTCATAGGAGACCGTACGGTCAGGAATCTTTATTACGGGGATGTGGTGTGATATTTAATGTGGCATCAAAATATTATAATATAATATAATAGTTTTTAAGTGCGTGCTTTAATGTTTTTCATTCATTTGCGCGTTAAATGAATGAAGGGTCAGGTATATTCATCAATTATCCTTTATTTAATTTGTTAAATTTTTCGCGGGGACTCCGGGCCTTTATAGTTCCAGGAAAAGTCTGAAAAAGTTTTTAATAACATAACATCTCTTCCAGTTTCCCCGAAGGGTTAGGCGGAAAAAGATCCTGCCTTAATCCATGTGTTTAATCTCATTTTCTTTTGTCCCTTAGCTGGCGGGTATGGAGAAGGCCAAGGCGTACATAAAAAGCTCGCTGGCGTCAAAACCGGCGTCGCCGTGTGCGTCGCGCGACAAAACGACGCCCGCACAGGACGACGTGCGCGTGTGCTTCGTATGCGGCGGCGCCGGGTTAATCGACCAGTACACCGTTAGAGTCAAGCCTGATACGCAGGTAATATGATACCAACTTTCATGTGACTAAAGGCCCTGTAGTCACAGTGAGAGCGTGAAGTGAATTGGCAATCCCTAGCATCAAATGGAATGACAGTTCACTTTAAAGCTTTACAGAATAGCACTACTGATCCACTAGCTAGCTAACGTGTTAACTTCGCTTTGTATAAAAATGTAAGCGGGATCGTCCACTGCGACCTGCGACTGCGCTATGCATGGTGCTGTGCGGTTCATTTGATGCGTGGTTGGCAAACAAAGCACCATCCATCAATCAATCTGCCTAGCCTTTTCCCAACTATATTGGGGTGGGCTTCCAGTCTAACCGGATGCAGCTGAATACCAGTATTTTACATGGAGCGACTGCCTATCTGACCTCCACAACCCAGTAACTGGGTAATACGATACCCCTTAGTAAGACTGGTTGACTGTCAAAGATCAACGAATGACAGCACTATCCATCAAAAGTCACAAAAGATAGTTGCTACGAACTTTGAGTGCAGCTTTTCCGTGTCAATTTGTTATTGGCAGCATCAAAGAGAAGACTAACACCCAATCTTGGAGCATGAATTGGGTTTATTAGCCAAAACCACACGGCATCGTTCAAAGATCTAGCTGTGAAGAAGATATGACATAGTCTACTACTCTACTACGGGGACCCTTCAGAGGCCCTAGACAAAGTGACATTCTATCAGCGATAACGATAATGGAAAAGGCAACAATGTATAGGACTGACATAAGCTATCGAAAAGCTTAGTTAATCCTGTTGAAAATCTTTGTAGAAATACGAAACGCTTTCGAAGCGATTGTCACCATGTAAGTTTCCTCGTGTCTTAAGAGAGCAACACGCATAAGTAATCACTGACCTACTTATTAAAATAACTCAAGATATATTCGATATTTTCCCCACAACACACAAACCATGTTTCCTCAACAACAAATCATAACACATCCATCATTTCGCAACGATGTCTTGACGTTCCGAACGACATTGTCACCCGATTCGCGTCTTATTACATGTAGTCATGTGTTTTGGTTCCGTGCTGGTTCCAACCGGATAGCAATTGATGGAGCGCCTAAAGCGATTGACATTTGACACGTAATTACGTCCAGTGCATGGGTGTGGCGGTTATTGGTTGTGTACTTATGTGTTCCTGGTACTTTGTGATTGTATTGAAGAGAAAAAATAAGGGATACTGAGGGATACTGATAAAAAAAATATGGCTATGGAAGTGTTTATCCAAACAGTAGGTAGGTGTGAATGGGGTTTTGAATTATTAAAGGCTTGTGCAAACTGGCGCCATATCGCGGGTGCGACAGGCAGCGCTACCCTTGTCGCGCCTGTTTGTGGGCCTTTATGCCTCGATGTGTCTACGTGAGATCTAATAAGGGATATAGGCTGGATCATGATTAGGGAAGAGGATCGAATCGAAAGTGATTTTCGTTCTTTTTTATTGGCATCTCTTGGAAAAATGTAGTCCATTGAATGTTTGCATACTTTCTTATTAATTTTGCTGTCCCTCTGTTTTATACAGACGCAGAGAGCTTTCCCTTGCTTTTTAACAATAAATTCGATACAGATTATAATTTGTAGACATCGAAAGTAAAATATGATAATAAATTCACAATTCATAAGAAAGACGATAAAATCAGATTACAATATTATAATAAATCTGAATGTCAAGCAGAATATATCCATTTTGACGTGAACTATACTTATGATAATGTTCCTTGCCGCATAATGTGACCTAATTCTTATACAATAATAGATCAATTTATTTATCAGTAGTCTTCTGTGGTCCATTTTATGAGCCCATTCATTATGTATGGAGTGTTTATGACTTGGCTCACGTGCGCATTTCGGGGAGTCGTGTCACGTGGTGAATTGGTAACTGTAACCGTACCACGAAGTTCTGGCTGGTTGACGCTTTCTTATTGACATCAAGTGATGAAGGTAAACATTACCCCATTTATTCATAAACGTTGCTTATGGTTAAGCGATGTTTAAACGTCAAATTGTATGATTAAACAGTCGGTAATCATTACTTAACTTTTAAGCAACGTTTATCAATAAACCCCTTTATGTATGTGAACAGGCTCATTATCATCATAAGCAATTAAGCAGCCTTGTTCCACCCACTGCTGAGTATACACCTTCTCCCTTTTGTGCCAGAATTTTTTGGTCTTTTTTTTTTTGAGATTCGGAAATCATCAAATGACTTCTCCCGCTCTGGGCGGAGCGGTAGGGCGTGTCAGACTTTTACTGACTAAACCCACCCTTGTTCCTTCAGTTGCCTGTTGCCCGGTTTCCATTTCGGACTTTCCCGCTGCCCTGGCAGGTCTGTCTGGGTTTCTTGGTCTGTAAATACGTTACGATTAGGTACATAATGAGCGTCATTTTGACTGTGCTGTGTCAAATTATCACGGCAATCCACTCCCTTCTGCAACCACTCATAAACATAAGTATTATCAGTTTATAATGTTCGCGTTGCTGGGGCACAGGCCTCCTGTTGGTGAGAGGGAGTGGGCCGTAATCCACCACGCGGGCCCAGTGGTGGTTGGTATACGTAACATGCCCATTGCCCAAGCTAAATGACATGACCAGTGGGACTATGGGCGCCTGCATAGGTGTCGAAATCAATGTGCAGCAAATATTGTTTTATTTTTGCAATTTTTGTATTCTACAGTTTCCATATAAAAAAGTTTCACGAGTCTAAAAGATCTGGAAACTGAGAAAAATAAAGATAAGTATTCACTAAATAACTCTGCTTTTCGATATGAGATGGCGCTAGGCGTTGTGGTTATCGAGTTTAAGACAAGTTTTTGACATTTATTGTCGCTGAGATGAGATTGCGACTTGAATTTGAACGTTTTTAGTTACGGGAATTAGGCAATCACCGCCGCCCATAGCAGGGTTTTTGCTGATGCGTTGCCACCCTTTCCCCAAATAAACGCTGCTTTATTAAGTTTTGCTGGCTCACATGCAATCGAACCGCTGTGTTAGACTTTATACCTGCTGTCTTGTTGTTAAATAGTATTGTTCCAATGTAGTTTAAGTACATACCTGATTATTTAACCACCGGGAAAGTCTCGCTTGCAGGGGTAAGGTTGGCATTGAAATAATACGCCTTTGAATCCGCCTTACGAAATATGCCACAGTTTACGCACCTCATCATAATATCCATTTAATCGAATCGTAGAGCAAAACAGATGAATCCTTTTTATATTGAAGATATCAGTTCGTAAAGAAAAAACAATGGTCGTTAGAAATAGAACACAAAAATCGACAGTACACAACGAACTGTAAACACAACGTGACGCCAAGATCGGATGTGCAAGTAGGGATGGTGAATGGCGATCTGAGATCGATAAATGATACTCGATTTTTTCCCGAACACTAAAATCGAAATCATTTGACTGCCTCGTCGGTCTAGTGGTCACAAGCGCTGTAGCGCTGTACCTACCCGGGAATCGCACCCAGGACCTGAGCATGAGGTCCTGGTTGCGATTCCCGGATTCAGGCAAAGTGTTATTGGGTTTGTCCATCTGGAATATCTCAGTAGCAAGTGGAGTCCGGATTTTTGCCCGGTTGATGGCAATAGGCGCGCCCCCTATTGCACGGGACTTACAACATAACTAGCGAAATGAGGGTGTATAGGTACACCTCTCCCTTCAGGGATTAGAAGCGTGATGTTATGTTATGTTATTATTAAACAAACACAGTTACAAAGGGTATAATAAAATATCAATTCAGAAATATATTTTTTGTGAATCGATTTTTCATGCTTTGACTCGAATCGATTAATTGGGTATTTTATGGAAAAGATTGCTCCCTTAATATTGCCTTTGATCCCGCCACTAATGTCAGATGCATTGTCAAAGAAATAGCAGTCCTTTATACACAGTGATTAGGTACCTATTATATGGTGTTCGATCGTCACAAATATCAATAAAAACCTAACCTGTAGGAGTGTAAATAAATCAAATTAATTATAAACAAAACATGCATTATAATTATATTCCATGTCATTTATTCTCTCGAAAATAACTCGTTTTTAGTTTATATTATGTGTAGCTTATTATGGTTACCGGATGGTTATAGATACAATGGAACGTCAAAATCGGAAAGTACTTATAGAGTACGTTTCATAATTATAGTTCTTATGCCGTAATGTTGGCACATTAACAACGGACCTATTAGGTGGCGCCGTAACGTACAAATGTACGTCCTACAACAGTGGAACCAACATTACGGCATAGGAACTATTTGATGAAACGCACTCTAATAGAAAAGCGGAAACATTTAAAATACTGTTTTTGTAGATATTTTAACCTTGACTTTATTCGGAATAATTTATCCATGATAAATTAGATCTTTATTTTTAAATCTTAGTGTATTTACTGTAATCCTGCACAAGTTCCCGAATTCGAATGCAGGAACTGGTCATGTCCTTTGCATCTTTCAAAAATTTAAGATTTCCAATTTAAGATCACTCAAGTACCTAAATATGAAAAAAAAATGATGTATCCTAAACAAGGCCAGTCTCTCCGTAAAGAGGATTGGATTCTACCTGCCTGCGCCCACTTCTCCAGGTTTTGCAACTAATATTGCATTCTTAACTTGAGTAATACCTAGAGAATGCAACGTACCTCCAATACCTAATAGCTCATCGGTTTAAAACACTGTTACGCGATGTTCCCATGAGATAATCGACGCATCACAACGTAAGGCGTAGCAATAATTCACGCTGTTTTCCCATAAACCGTTCCCACATAGCGATCTGTGTGTAAAGACGTGTTTTCACTGGGTGACAGAATATTGAGCAACTTGCTGTGACGTCGACAAGGTGGTGCAAGATTTCTCTAAAATAATATTTTAGTAGCTTTTTGGTTATTTATAGTATAACTCGCATCTTTCCTGTTACTAATGTTTGCTCCGCACGCTGGGAGAAGAAGATATGCAATTCCACCAATCCACACATGCTTCGATCAAATATACTTTGATAGGAGCACATCACATGCACGATCTGCGACGGAGCAGAGTATCGATCCCGATCATGTATTATGTTTATGCTGCTTGGAGCTTTGATCAACACGCCAAACATTGTCGAAATATGTAGTTTTTGCAGGCGCAAAAAACAAAAGTACCCATAAATGATTGGAGCCATTAATTTCGGAACTCAATTATGCGGAACTGTAATTCAGATAATGGGCTATAATTAGGGAATTGTGCTCATACCTCGGACGGTAGGCCTTTAATTTTAATTGCCATGGTGGATAAAATTGTCCATCAGTTTGCCAACATGTTGTCCAACACGTGTCTCCAGTGTATACGCCTCTTAACGCGCGTATGCAATCGGTAAGTGAATAGATAATAGTTATAATTCAGCGGAACGTTATGCATTGTTTTCTTAAAGATTTAGCCTATGTATTACTCGATAATAGATCGATACTTCTGTTGTAAGATTTCTCTGAGTTTTTCAGTATTTTATTTAAATTAATTATGTGAGGTGAGTAGATAATTATTTGAGTGTAAGTATGAGCTCGCAAAATAATCTTATGTTTATTTATACTTTCAGAAATTTTGTATGATAGGTACATTTTAGCACACTACAGTGTACGCAAAACTGCAAGTAACGGAAAACATTTCAGACAAGCCCTGAGTATTAATTTCGTTTCTATTTTTCGCTGCAGGATTATGTGTTTAGGGACCCCCAGAACTACCAAAGAATTTACTCTTTTGTTTTTTAACCATTTTTTCCCCTCTACCCCAGTGCACGGAACCATACTTCCCGTTCCTGGGTGCGCACGCTCCCCCCGCCGGTTACCGGGCAGAGGGCGACGAGGAGGGCACCGTACGATGCTGCTGCGTGTGCTACACCTTCCTGAGGCAGCAATGGGAGCAGTACGATCGAGAGAACAAGCCGCACAGCCAGAGGTTCTACTGGATGAAGAGGCTCGATGGGAAACCTTTTATAGGTTAGTATAATTTTCTAGGGTTTCTAGAGTTTGTACCATACATGGGAAGCAAAATGTGTACGTTGGTATTTGTTGTCCCAACTATAGTTTATGGTACCTTGAGTTATTATTCGTGCACCTAAATGATACAGTTTAAGTAAAACATCACGCCAAAATAGAAGAGCAATATGATAATGGAACTTGAACCACGAATATTCTGCGTCCGTTCAACCAGAGAAACAGTGTTGGAACGCGTTGCAAAGACTTATTGCTAATTTACAGGACAAAACTCAGGTTGGGAAATCTCGAACCATCTAATAGTAAGCTTGAATGTTTCTCACAGATTGTTTAAATGTTACAAAAACCCAGTGTCGTATTTAGCATACCCCGTAGACACTACATAAGCACAACATGGATACGTCTTTAAATCTTCCCCTACAATAAATAACTCGAAACACAATGTCTTCACAACGTATGTACCTCTTCGACTATTAAACGCATCGGATCAGTCGGCGTCACTACGAATCGTACAACAACGTTGCATTCCGATTTACTCCGAATAGCCGTCGTAAATCCAACGCCTTTCCGCCTCGGCTCGCCTCGCCAGATAAATAATATTAAAACAAAGGAGACGAGATTCGTGTTGTGGACATGGAAGAAGTATTTTGTTTTATTTTTTGCTGCGAGTTTTTTAAAATGGGTTGGATTCCGTGTCCCGCAGTGTATGTTAAGTCAGTTGTCATGGCTTTGACAGTTGTTATGGCCAGTCAGATGCCGAGAAATGGGACATCCAGTGTAATTTAAAAGAAACGGAAAATTAGGTCGCTGTTTTCGTAATGACGACAATTTCTTAGGAGACAAAAATGAAGAACTTTTGTTTTATTTTGTACGTTTTGCCTTTTGATCAAAGAAAAATAGACCAAAATTCCTACTTACTTATCTAAAAATTATCAAAAGAAAATTCTTAAAAGGTTGATTAATTTAAATAGATGCGGCTTCCCTTACAAAGCTGATCCACGAGCCGAGATAAAAATGTAACATCCAACATTTTTTTAAGCAAAAAAAAAAAAAACATTCCGCGAAAAATGTCCTTAAAAATTGTTATCAAACATTATTTCAACTGTCAAAAGGGGTCGTGTCGTACAAAGCGCCCCCTGGCGGATTATCCGGGAGGCTGGGCCCTCCTACGGCACTCTTTTGTCTCGGCTGAGCCAAGCCGTGATAGACGCACGGAAAGTGTCCTATTTTTTTGTCCTTTTTTAGGACATGCTGTATAGGTATACGGAGTACGGAGGTTGTATTTTGCGTGGCTTTTTTGGTTAAGAATTTTATTTACATCATGTTTTTAAAATGAACTGGGATTTGTGTTTTTTAAGTTTATTATTCGAGGGAAAGATTTTAATATGGTACGAAGAAAACTCTTTTTAAATGCAAACAGTCACGCTGCACTCCGCTCGCGTAGATTCTATGCTCTTGCTATCACACGTCTGGTGATGTATTGATGAAATTAAGGTGATACATCGATCATTAATGCTTGTAACTGTGAAAATTTCATTAATAAATTATACTGACTGAACATAATTATTCGAAAGTCTTATAAGAAACTCTGGCTTGGCCTGTCTTGGTGTGTTGGGTATATGGAAAAATATTTAACCCTTTTTTTTTTTGAGGTTGGGAAATCATCGATTGTCTTCTCCCGCTCTGGGCGGAGCGGGAGGGCGTGTCAGACTTTTACTGACTAAAACCCACCATTGTTCCTTCAGTTGCCTGTTGCCAAGGTCCCGGTATCCCTTTCGGACTTTCCCGCAACCCTGGAAAATATATAACCCTGGGTTCCACCCTCGTCATTTGCGCTTGCGTCAAAAAAAGCCATTTGCTAGCTTACTAAATTGACACAAACACTAAAATTACAGCCACATAACATGTTTACTTAGCATTTCGTGGTACACCATTGTGGTAGCGGCCCCACCATTGAAACAATGCCTTGTTTTGTTACGTGTCACCTGCGCAAAGAACTAACTATAGTACCTACTAACTACATATTATGGCCTGTAAGTACACGGTACGTGACTGGTTGTATGCTATAGGTCGGTATTTGGTAATGGTCCTGCAGGTTTGATGGATAAGTCCTTAAAATGTTGAATGTGCGCTACTCGACTGCCCATGAATAACAGAAAGGATTTTGATGTAAGAAGCCTACAGATAGGCCATGCCGAATTAATACATAAAATACTTTTTATATAAGCGTTTGAGTAACATCATCCTACGTTTTCGGTTTTTACAAGCTTTATATTAGCTTGCTCTGTTCGTATGTCTTTCCGGATAGTAATATTGTACTCCATTTTTCGAGCACTTCCTGGAATCCGATTGAGCTAAAACTTGGCATACTTATACAACTATCGAGACATTTTTATTATTTTAGTGCTGGTAATGATCCAGATGACATAACGTATTTTTCCAAAGACGCAAGTGATACTACGTGCAACAACCAGTATAAATATAAAAACTCTGTTTATACAGAAAATGAACGACCACTCCTGCTCCTTTCCGTGCTGATTTAATGCCATGATTTTCCAAATTTTATTTAATGCGAAGGCCAAGCGAAAATGATTTCAAAAATATTTCTATGGATTCTTCTACGTACTCGCGTGAAATGCTTTTATTTTTTCCAAGTACCAAGTCGATTTTCTACCGAAAAAACATAAAGTTTGGTATTTTATTTATCGTTGAAAATGTAGCTTATCACAATGTAACAAGTAAATATTTACAGTTGAATCGTTTTCAGATGCCCTATGTGCACAATGCGCATCGCTGTTCATATAACATGATGCATGCACGTATGTATTTAAACACAAATGTATAGCATCGGGGACAGAGGGACAGTCAAACCGTTTGCGAATGCTAACCGCTGCGCAGACATAAGCCCCGATAGTAATACGTTCTTTGATGTTGTATGGAGTAAACACGGCGGACTGTCGTCTGCAATGGAATGATAGGAGACTTATGTGTGTGATTGACATGTAGCATAGATAGACGATTATGTTATAGATATAAATTATAGAACAAACCTATAGGGGCGAAGTCTAAACTCGGGAGTTGAAAGTAGTTCCTGTGACCTGGGGGCCTAAAACGGCCACATTAGCAATTCCTCTAAAAGGATTTCATTTCCTGAATTTCCAGCTGTCATAAGCAATTCCTCTAATTTGATACATAAGCAATTCATAGTGTGTGGACCATTTTACAAATCTTCATAGAAAACTGTCAAACAAATGAATTATTTCGTATTATGAATCGCACGCAGATCATAATTATGAATTGTCAGTTTGTGACATTTTACTATGATTCATAATATTTTCCTATTATGATTCTGCCAAAGTGACTGCATTAAGCGCCCTACAGCCGTTTAATACACCCTGTGTTCATTCTGTGCTTAGCAGTCTACGAAACTATGCCATCGCTTTGCAATACTTAGGTAATTTTACTTCGGTTGTCTCCAAAATACTAGAAAAAGATCATAATACTTTGACAGTGAATCTTCCAGAAACTTAAATCAAGTCAAACCCTTCCCAATAAACGGACTTCAGAAATGGTTGGAACATTTCCCATAAAAGAAAAAGTGCACCCAATAATTTCCACAACGGGAATTTCCATCTAGCAAGAGGTATGCTAGTGGTAGCGAACATGTCATATGTCAAACGTTGATGAAATATGAATCACTGGCCGGCCAGACGACGGGGTACCAACTCTTTGATGTTATATAAATACGCCTGGCCGCCGCTCGGGAGGTAAGGATGCCACGCGGCTCTAAACAGGACGAATAGATGTATTGTATGTTTTAGAGGTACAGCATTCCTGGTCCTGTGAAAGACCTTTTTTTTTTGAGGGTGGGACATCATCAAATGACTTCTCCCGGTCTGGGCGGAGCGGGAGGGCTTGTCAGACTTTTACTGACTAAAACCCACCCGTGTTTCTTCTGTTGCCTGTTGCCAAGGGTCCCGATAGGAAGTAATTTTGACCTCGCCTGAACATAAACATTCATGTTCTGGATTTATTCCTGGACAGCTCTTTAGTTTGTCTTACCAAAATCCTGATCGATGCAGGAAGTTGTATATGATGGGCAGGAAAGAAGATGCGTTGGATTTACTATGGTATGCATGCTTTTTTTCCCGCTCTGGGCGGAGCGGGAGGGTGTGTCAGACTTTTACTGACCAAAACCCAGCCGTGGTGGTTAGTTGCCTATTGCCAAGGGTCCCGGATCCTAGTATCCCTGCGGACTTCCCGCAATGGTATACATAAGTGAAGGAGTGCACCGTCTTATATACCTGATGTTGCCCTTTATTATGCGACATGTATTGTGTTCATCTTTGTTGGAGATCCTAATGTGTAAACCAGTAACAGCGAAAACGAATGACCTATGTATTTGCAAAACTGTAAAATTTACCTTTAATCAGCAAAACATCTGACATTTTCTGTAGCAGTTTACAATGTTTCATAGCTGAAAGATCATAATCTCCCATTAGAAACCAATCAATCCCAACTATATTGTGATCGACTTCCAGTCTAACCGGAGGC
Organism: Lithophane semibrunnea; assembly: GCA_947363905.1. NCBI lineage: Eukaryota > Metazoa > Arthropoda > Insecta > Lepidoptera > Noctuidae > Lithophane > Lithophane semibrunnea. Next base: position 15,031,385 of record OX376208.1, on the reverse strand, counting down.
AGCTGAATACCAGGATTTTACATGGAGTGACAGCCTATCTGACCTCCGCAACCCAGTAACTGGGTAATACGATACCCTAATATGGTTGTGAGACTTTCAGGCTTCTGACGACCCGTAACGACTGTCAAAGATCCACGAATGACAGCCGGGACCAACGGATTGACGTGCTTTCCGAGGCACGAAGGAGTCTCGGTACGTAAAGATGGTCACTCATCTACGGACCAATCCCAGCAAGCGTAGCTTAACCTGATGGATCGACTCGTGCGGCTGTTATTTCTTACTATTAGAAACTAATCATCAGCCCTAATAGCACACCGACAATAGTTTTAACACATAGTCTAAACACTTACAATGTTGCTCAAACAAAACAAGAAACACATTCGTGTCAGCACAGCCCTGATTGCATCGAATTAGTCTCTGTAAATAAAAGTGAAGTTCCACTAAGCGGCTCCAACCGGTTCTAGACGTTGCATATTGAACTTTGTATTGTTCACGCGACATGACTAATGCGATAGTTCGGAGCGCTTTAGTTCGGAATCGCGAAATTTGTTCATGTTATTTGATGAGTTAGGTCGATGTTCTTTTCGCTTGTTCGATCGACTTTTGGTAATAATGCAGCAAACGTTTCTCTGACCGAATCGTTCGGTCCAGTCCGAGGATTGGCGATCATGCTCTACCTATCTTTATGTCGAAGGCATGTTCTTACCACTTGTGCTATAAAGGCCTTTGCCTCTTTCAAGAGTCGACTTACCTCTAGGCCCACTAGCAAACTTTAGCCAGATCATGGTTGCAGAGCAAATTATTTCGCTAAATAAAACTAATTTTCTGATCGTCTCCTGCCAGGGCTTTGAGGTTGGTATTTTCAGACTTATGGAACTGTGGTATCTACATCGCCACATGCGAACTACGCATCAAAGACCTGACGTCACACATAAATCCTGCATCGTGCAATGGACATAAACCTATACAAGAACCCAACATCAATCGTTGGGCAGTTGCCCTTCAGACACAAAACCCGTCTAGTAGGAGGATCCTCCCTTTTCTATGGTGGATGAGTGAACTTTACACCCTGTTCTGTTCCTCATACCCCTAAAGAACAAACCTCGTGTTTTTTGCAATTCTACACAATACGTACTATATTTATTTAATTGTATAACCTATTTATATGTCGTTGTTAATTCTTCATTTGCTGGTCGATTTCATGGTCAAATAAACAAAAACAAGTTTACTTGGTAAACCTCACCGACTCGTGAAAATACATAGCTTTGCGTTAAGTAATTGAATACTAATGAACTCAATTACATAAAATAAGTGCAGAACTACCACCGAACTAGCACTAGCCCATAGTTCCCGAGTTCTACGAACTATTCCGCCCGCGAACTGCACGACACTACTCGTAATATTGTCTTTTTAGACTAATAGCTAAGACCTGAGATGTCTGTCTGCAAACGTATTACATTACCTAGTTAGTTCGTTTTGTTGTTAGATTAGGACGTGCTGCGATTCTAGCGTGTTACTAGGTTATTTCGTATTTGTAAGTTCTCAACACAGAATTTAGGCCGAGTTTACACACAAAGATTCCATATGGTTATATTGCATAGTATCGAATCGTGTATACGTGTCATTACCGATGGGTTTTTCCTTTCAGTGGGTCAGTGATAGATTTGGTCGATAGCCAATAAGATGTTTGCATATTAAAACAGCTGTTACTTATTTCAGTCCAGCTGATTTTGTGTGCTGTACATGCTGTGCTGCTCCACAAACGATGGGACATTTAAGAACGATCGTGTCCTGCGTGTCCTATTGTCTGCAGGGTACATGAACTGATGGATGTTACTTAGGATGCTAAACTGGTAGCTTAATTCTGGGCAAGCTGATATATAATTATGCTTCTGAAGAGTTCGGTTCTTTGTTTGTTTGTTTGTATGAACGCGCTAATTTAGGGAACTACCAGTCGGATTTAAAAAAGCCTTTTTGAATTTGATAGCCTAATTCTTGAGGAAGGTTATAGGCTATTTTAGATCACGCTACGACCGAAAGGAGCAGAGCAAAAAGTAAAAAAAAGTTAGAAATAACAATAACACTACGCGAAAACGAAATAATAGAGCGGGCGGGCGATGCGATGCGACGGGGTGGGACGTGGGAGCAAGAAATTCTAAGCAATTATCTAAACTATTCTATTTTTTTTTATTCGAGGCGTCAGAGCCGCCAGCACACCACTCCGTCTTGGTCTCACTCAGGCCGCGAGTAGTATGGTGCGAGCGAGATAAAATTTGAGGTAGGGTAGATAGGTAAGTAGGGCCTAACTTGATTGCTAATTCTTCGAAACAGCCTAAAACACCTTTGCAAAATCATAGTCTCTATCCCAGAGAACTGGTATAAACTATAACTGGTATTAGTCTATAATAATATGCAGGCGAGGTTGTGTAGCTCCTAAAACAAATGCCTAAACTATAATAGTGTCCTTTGCACAAGCTTTTATCAAACGACGTACTTTGGCTAACAATACGAATATGGCCCTATTCAGCACAGCTAAACTATTGTACAGTTATAATAAACCATTGTTCTGTGGTATTCGCATGGCTATTACAAATTGCTAAACTAATTTCACTTCACCGCTTTATTGTTTGAAGTTGGAAAAATCCATGCGTGAATGTTCAGTGCAGAAATATTTAATTTGGCAAGTCAAACAGACTGGTTAGTGGTTATTTTATGTCTAATTCAATAATGGTAACTAGTTACATTTATGAATTTAATTGGTTTTAGTTTCCTCTACGTGAACTTTGCCTGCATTTGGCGTTGACTCTACAAAACTTTTTATGAGCACCTTTAGTTGACTGGTATTTGTTACTTCAACACTTCCCCCGCGAAAGATAGGTTTGTTCCATATGAACAAATCTCTTATGGAACGTTCTTAGGGATCACATCTTACTTAGAGAGATGTGTTAGTGATTATAATGATTATAATTCTGTAAATATATAACCAGTGGCCTATTAACCCTAAGGCAAAAAAGGCACGTGTCTAGGGGCGCGAGGATATAAAGGGGCGTGCGCGAGGAAGACTTAAAAAAAAAAAATGAACATTACTTAATATAATATTTTTTTTAAATCCCCACGTATATTATAACTGCGAAAATGCGTGTGTAGGTATATATTTTTCATGCAATAAATTACTGAACCGATTGTGATGAAACTTGGTAAGTATGTAGGTAGATAGACAGAGAACAATTTAAAAAGTAATAATAATTTATAGCCGCTAGGGTCCGTCGATGCGTATTTGGAATCTATACCTTCACAAAACGCTCTATAGTGTTGAGTTCAGGTATACAATAAAAATATATACGCCCGTGTTAGGGATTTGAAAATATACTCGCCCGAACATTTTTCTGGGGTATACTTTCATTTAGGACACTCCATTTTGCTATACTGTAATGTATACCCGTTTCACTGTCTCTCCACTTTTAATTACGCTAATACAGAGACAGACAAAGGGACGTTTAATTTTGTATGTTAGGATTGAGATAAAGTATACAAGAAGAAAAGAGGATAAAACAACGTTTATTAGAAAGGGAAATGTTTTTACTATAAAAATACAATTGGCATGAATTAGTCAAATTAAAAATAAGAATTTTTCGCGCGTTATGGACAGTCATTTTAATATTCTGTCCTAAATCAAATCAAATGATTTATTTGCTGGAATGTAGGTATACAAATAAGGTCGTGAAGAAATAAAGTTGACCCATACATTCTGCCCAAGATTCGACATCATCATCATTCTCCTGCCCTTATCCCAATTTATTTGGGGTCGGCGCAACATGTCCCTTTCTTCCATACTTCTCTTTTAGCCGTCATCTCGATAGTCACCCCCTTTCTAGCCATATCATCTGCACCATGCCCAAGATTCGACATGCAAAATTTACATGAGTGAGTACGATCGATGCTATAACAAAAAATAAGATCACTAAAATCAGATAACAATTAACAGTTCAATACAATTAAAATGAATTCATTCAAAATGCAATGAATAAATAAACCAAAATAAGATCTTAGAATACCGAACAATTGCTTCGTTGCGGTCGGGTATATTTTAAAATACCTACGCGCAAAATCCTAAATCCGAAAAGTATACCCAATGTCAACTCGGCCAGTGACGTCACAAATGTTAGGTAAAGATACGCTTTAATGAATTAATTCTTGATTTCTGGATTTGAAAACATACCCGACGACAACATGGTCTCTGACGTCATGAGCGTTGTGTGAAGGTATAGATTCCATATACGCTCCGTCGATAAGGTGCTTGCCTAGGGTGCCTTGCCTGCGCTCTCGACATTTAATCTGCCACTGTACGTATCTGTAATAGTCGCGAATCATATTTATATCAAGATACAACCTGACACTGACCTGCAAATAGCAAAAAATGTAAAAAAAATAAATAATCGCGGACTATAACTGCGGATCCAACTTCAGTGTACATTCATTTGTTTAATTAATACCTCTGGCACAAGGACGGTATGCGAAGAAAAAAAAAATGGCAAGGAGGGAAAAACATGGTAAGAATAAGAAAGTATGTCAGCATTTCCATATCTGACGGACCAGTCATACGGCCTATTTCATCGTAATAGGTAATCTTGACTCAGTACATTTTCATCCGTTCCGCCCTTTCCTCCGACATTTTTTCCCCAGAATCGTGGAACATAAAAATAATTGCAGTAATTATAATAATTGCTTGCCTTAAGAGCGTTTCCTCGGTGGTCCAGTGACCTATGTGGCCTTATCGCGCGGCCGTGTTCTAGTAATGTTTGTAGCCAGAAACCTGCTGCCGGGTCTGTGGTTTGCTCAAGTATGCAAGGGTGAAATACAGAAATACAACTTAATCGTGTTTTCGAAGCTCGTCCCTTTTATATACAAGGATAAGATTGATGTTAATCATTGATGCTTCTGTTAAGGTTTTGCTTGCAAAGGGATGATTTTGAGTTATTGATTTTACACTTTTATGCGGTATGGCCTAGGCCTAGTATGGAAGAAGAAGGCGTGCTGCGCTGGCTTCAAATAGGTTGGGATAACGGCTATAGAGTAATAATGACCTAAGCGCGAATTAACGCTTTTTTCTTTCTTATCTTTTTGGCAAAAAGGAGTTTGATACTTTATAGCCTGTCTCATTAAAAAATAGCAATTTTTTCGCTAAACATGATCAGTCGATATTGCATCGTCCTGCCATCGCTTTTGTGAGCTGTCTCTACGCTGTGTCGGGGCTTCAATTTGTCGTAACATGAGCCTAAGGTTTAGACGGCATGCCACAGACGTAGACCAATTTCACTTCAGCTTGCAGCGCAGCGGCTTTACAGGCATTTGAACTCTTAAGTCACTTATAATTTAGACTCTGTGTAATCCTTTGTAAAGTTCCTGGAGCGAGCTGTCCTCTTTGTAATTATTTTTAAATGTCTCCAATCTGATCTAAAGAAAGCACAGTATACTGTGTCACAAGTAATGATTTAACAAATGAATGCATTGCATCAGTATTTTATCTCAGTTGCATTATTGATCTTGTAAACCCGAAATGGGACCTAGTAACACAAATAATTTCATTCAGAATACAAGAAAGCTTCTCGAGCATTTATAACTCTTGTAAGGTAATGAGGTGTGAAGGTCACTGTATTAATTTAAATCACAAAATAGACGGGATACTTTTTAGTCGTGTTGAAGCCGAAATCCACGTTCGTTACCTACTTACTACGACCATAACTTTTAAAAACAAACAAACACATAATTCCCACGCTAAAAAGTAAGAGTACACAATTGGACTACTGCACATAGCTACATAGGTCAGTTGAACTCAGTCGGTCAGCTGATTACGGTGGCACTTTCACTGCCACCGCGCCGAGGTCGCCAGCGTAAGCGCAGCCGAGCCATGAATGACTGTACGTACCTGCCTATGGGGAGGTTGGTGGGTACAGTTGGCAAAAGAGTTGGGTAGCTAGCTATACTTGCAAACCTTTTATCTTCTTCGCTATTATTATTTATGTTGGGCTTGAGTGAGTTTTACGCCACTTCTTCCTAACTAAACCAACTTTATGAAAGGCGGGTGTTTTGGGAGCTTTTGTCTTTTTGAATACTTAACCGATATTTGATTCTTATTGTGAGTGTGTGTGTGTGTAATAATAACTATTTAAGCTTAAGGAGTCATGTAAACTACTTCTTAGCACACGCACTACATTTTTTAAGTAGGTAGTTGCAAATTAGCCGCCTGTATCCTTTCATTTTGTTTGACTGTACAATTATCTGGTAGACGTACCTACACGTTAATGTATGGGAACGTAATCTTAGGATGATAATTGACTTGTAGTCGGTTAACTTCATAGTAATTGGTTGGTTTTGTGTGTTAAGCCAAATATTTTTATTTGATTGCTTTGCGGTTAAAAGGAGAGTGTAATTTGAGATCATTTAAATTGTTTTGCATAATAATTTACAAATGATACTTACTGGTGTGCATCATGGATGTCTCTACTCGTATAATAAAATAAAGACAAACCGCGGCAAGCGTAACCTGATCGATCGACTCGTGCGGCTGTTTAAATTACTTAGGATAGCAAGAAAACGTATATATAGGTACTCACGCCTTCTTCCCATGGGGGTAGGCAGAAACTACAGAACGCCATCTGCTACGAAATGAAAACGTATTACATATACACTTCGTGTAGAATAAAAACTTCAAAGTCACACTGTAAACTTTTAGCTTTGGGGCGTATTATACAGGGTGTTAGGGTAAACACCGTTATCCTTGAAACCAGTGGTTTGGTTACATTTAAAGAACGTAAAATCAATGGAAAACTACAACTTTTTTTTATATCTACATTTTACCACAAGAGTATTTCACCATACGCGCTAGGGCAACGAACTTACGTCTCAACACGGGCGGGGGGCGCGGGACGTGACCTGACCGGTCGCGAGCGCGACCCCTATTGTGTATTTATGCAGGTGTTGTGTAGGTAGGCAGGAGGGGCGGCGACCTCGGGCGCATATCCATGAATTTGCGGACGGTGTTGGATATAAACTTTTTAAAATCTTTTAATAAAAATAATCTATTTTTTTGTTGTGACTCTGTCATTTATTTTTATATTTAAGTCTACTACTCATGGTTTGAGTGATACCGGTGTTTACCCTTACACCCTGTATGCCCAGTTGTGCTGTTCAACTTGTGATATACCTACCTTTTTGGTTAGCAGCTGGAGTCTCACCCATAATTTCTATCATTGCTAGATACTGTCAGTTCTCAATCAGAACGTTCCTACAGTAAAATCACAACAATGAACTAACCAATGATTGCCCCTCCTATAATTGGCGAAATGTTTCATTTTTTTATCCACACCCTGGAAACTCTTGACCTGCATCTCACCTGATGGTAAGTGATGATCAGGCCGAAGGTGTAATGTGGGTGTTCTGTGGGTACACCTTTGTCAAACCCTTCGGGTAATACAGCCGTGATGTTATATGATGTGTGAATTAACCAATTGCTCTTCTCAACTTTCCAGGAGCCGACATGTCGTTCCAAGGCGAATACGCGGCGCAAGTCCTGGGCCTCTCAGGAGAAGGTACACGCGAGGAGGCGGCGTCCTCCCCGCGCCCCACGTCCCGCCCGCTGTACCCGCTGGACGCGCCCGCCCCGCACCCCGCGCAGGACTCCTTCCGGAAGGAGGAGAAGGAACAGAACCATGTGCATAAGTTTAATAATGTGAGTTTTTTTCTTTTAATAATGTATAGTCGTCTTCAGGTCTCAAATGGAGAAGGAAAACATCGTGGAAAAACAAACATTCGGAGACATGTGACATCCACACTAATCTGCACAGTGTACTGGGCCCGGACGGTGGATTAGGGCCTGCTCTCTATCACAGAAAGGAGGCCTGAGTCCTGAGTCCCAACAGTGAGAATGTTATCTACCTATTTTGAACAAAAATGGGTAGCTTCTTCTGCCTAAGGTTGTTCATCACAACCCATAGCTAACTTTATTAGATAGACATCTCCAGCAGGCGTAGCATGGCGCTTTCTATCTCTACGAAGAATAGACATAGCTTTTTCTATACAAAGTGACAGTTCGTTTCTTCATTTTTGACATCCACCGTAGAAATCTTTCTACAATCTGTCATTTTGTCTTTCATTTCTAATGATCTTTGTCTAGGTCTTTTTGTAGGTAGAGTATTTCGGAAGAAAGTTTTCTATCCTTACTGTCAAAATCTCACTGACAACCGATAAATCCTATGATAAAACAAAGAATTCTGAGTCGAATTATGTAAAAGAGTGAATTTCGTAAAAAGTGCAGTTCACTCTTTCTACTTTGCAGCCGTCGTACTGTCTACAGGAAACGTCATTTTTGTCTACTCTTCTGTCGACAAAACGGTGCTCATGCTACGCCTGCTGGGCTAACGGATAGAAACCTGCTACACGGATGATAGAAACCGGCTAGCTTTAAATTATTTTTGGTAATTAGATTTTGGTTGGCAACCTAAGGACCACCGTATTCCGTAGGCAGCAATTATTTCTTTACATAAGGTGTGCGATTTGCTAAATTATGTATTAACAAGTAAAATCTTTACTTTGTTTACTTGAATACTGGAAGTTGGAACAGTTTCCAGATTTAACTCGACAAGAAAGTATTAGAATGTTTAAACGGACGAGAGATGCTACGCGACATGTTTAAATATTTGTATGTTATTGAATTAATCTGCAACTGTCTGGCATTATTGATGAAATGAACCTATATGACGCACCCGTGAGCACATCCTAAATATTTCAATTTTATGTTGTTTTTAATTTGTTCAAACGTGTTCCTTGTTCACGGTACTGAGCCAAATAAACCGTTTTCTCTCTTTCAATAAACTAACCCAGTCCTTATCACGTATTCCAGCAGCGGTTCGGCGGCGCGGGCGGCGGCGCGGCGGGCGGCGCGGACGAGGCGGTGCTGGACCTGCGCGCGCGCGACCCGTCCGTCATCTCCGTGGGCTCGCAGCACAGCGGGGCCTCCGAGCCTGCGGGCTATCTGGATGCTGTCAGGTAACATACTGCCGCTGCCGTTACCCGCGAAGGGGACGAAGAGGGCATGTGATACCTTATGGCTGCATAGGACGTCCTAGAGACTATCAATAAAGGGTGAAAAAGAAAATAGCCAAGATCACCAGGCTGATCGCAGAATGTCGTTAATAGCCTTAATTAGAGCATTAATTAACCTTTTGACCTATAGCATACTTAATTCTACGAACAAATAAATCTGTCCCCTTTGATGGAAGACAAGGTAGATGCTGCTAACTTCTGCCAAATCACTGAAAAACAACAAGTATCGATGTTTTATATTCCTTCGTTTCGTTTTAAATTCGGCCAGTGCTTAAACACGACCCTAAGGCGCGGGACATACACAAGAGGCGAGGTGAGACGGTGCGGCGCGGACGTTGCGCCGCTTCTTTCACATTTCATACAAAAGGTATAGACACGACGATACGCACCACGCCCGCGCCGCACCGTCGCCTCGCCCGCCCCACTCGCCTCTTGTGTATGTCCAGCACCTAATGGCTAAATTACATTACGAAATTAGTGACATAGTATAGGGCGACTTTTTCGTGCAAGTGTGCGGGCGGCGGGATCGTCAGTCACTCGCCCGCGTGGACCATGTTACTGTCACCAACCAAAATGTCGCCCCACATTTTAATAATTTCAAGCCACTAATTTCGTAATGAAATTTGAGGCTTTAGTCATGATAGCCCTGTGTCATACATATTTATTGAAAAACGTACTCAAAGTAGCCACATAAATTAATGTATTTCCCCCTGCATTCCAGATCAACAGTCTCCGTATACTCGGGCAACTCCAACTCGAGCTCCGACCGGGACATCCTCGACCTGTCGATGCCGGACAAGAACTCGATGACGGAGGTGTGCTACGTGTGCGGCGACGAGTACAAGCGCGGCACGCTCTACAACCTGCACACCAAGGAGCCCAAGGACAAGTCGGTAAGTGTGCCATGACTTAGGGTGAAAAATGGGGGTAACGAGTATTTCCAATTAGGGAGGAGTTTGCGAGAAACAATAACGAGTTTTATAAAGTCTTGTCAAATTATTTCAAACATACAGATAGTGCCATCCACGAAGACGCGCCCCGCTCCGCGATTACTGTACAGGGAGCCTACCGCCACCGTTCAGCAGTATTATTTTAATCTTACTTTAGTGGGGGAAAGAGATGGAGCTATAGGTCCTGTAGAGCTTCATCTCCTTCTAAAACTGAAGTAATCCTACTAACCCTACTAATATTACAAACGCGAAAGTTTGTGAGGATGGATGGATGTTTGTTACTTTTTCACGCAAAAACCAGAGAACGGATATGGATGAAATTTGGCACACAGATAGTTTATAACCTGGATTAACGCATAGGATACTTTTTATCCCGATATTCCCACGGGGTCAGGAGTTATGCGGGTGAAACCGCGGGACGCTGCTAGTATTCAAATAATACTGCTGTAAGCGGTGGTGGTAGGCCCCCTGTAAGCTGTACTTTAGTACGGAGCAGAGCGGAGTGAGGCGCGTCTTCGTGGATGGCACCATCTATACCTTGTAATGTAACTCGTAAAACTCTAAAACGACCGCGAAAGGCCATTGAATTCGGTCGTCATCAGAATTATGTTCCGTGTAACATCTGTAAATCATATTGAATGTCCATTCCATTAATCGAACTATACTTGGCGCATTTGTACAAAGCGTCACTTATGCAAAATTTATTTTATACAAGAAGTATTGACGTAAACAGAGTGGCAGGGACATCGGCGCGCAACGTGGTACCATAGATTTTGTACATGATTCTGAACCCCCCCATTGCAATCTATACTGAATCCATGGTAACAGGTTGTGCGACGATGCCCTCGCCACCCTTTTGTATAGGTCGAATAAAGCGAGTATATGTTAGAAATACGTCAAGTAATCACACCGATTTTCCAAAAGTTTAAATGCTCGTAAGGTATACTTTTTGAACTGTCATCATATACCAGTCCCACGGTCCCTAAACTCCATGCGTCATATCCGTGTCTGCGCTTACACCTGTGCAAACTGTGTCGCCGTCTGTGCAAATATTAGCACAACAATGTCTGGCTTACAATCAATATTGTGCTGACGGAAGTATTGTTAGTTAGTTGTAGTTTATTTTGCCGAATATATTTAAGTAGTATTAATCAAAATAAGTGTTTGAGCTATCAACGATTTGGCTGCTTCTCCGGGCAATCAGGGCATCTCGCGCCCAACCGAATGTTGACTGTGTCTGCACATCGTGTCTAGTTCTGTCGCGAGATATTCAATCTGCTTAGCCTTTTCCCAACTGTGTTGGGGTCTGGTTCCTGTCTAAGCGGATGCTGCTGACTAGCAGAATTTAACATGGAGCGACTGCCTATTTGACCTCCACAACCCAGTTTCTGGGTAAAATGATAGGTACGCCTATATTACGAGTACAAAACTTTGGTAGGTAATTCGTTGTCGATACCATGCTGTGAACATGGTAAATATTTGAGAATTAAAATAAAAACAATATTAATTGGTAATGCCTTTGATGAACTTGCGGAACGCATTAGTACAGCTTAGTTTTCGACTGGAATGAACCAGTGATTATTACCGAGTACCGATTCGTTATCTCTGAAGCAAGTAGTTCAAGCGCCTACTTCTAGATGGCGTTAGTAGTCACTTCTATAGCGGACCCTAGCTGGACGATCATGCGGCATGGACATTGACAAGCGTTACGTGCTGTCATGCATGCATGACCGTTTTAATCTAGACACGGCACGCGGCAGCATGTCAAGCCAAGTTCAAGAAAATAATTGTATTGACTGATGCGAATGACATGCTAACTACGTGGTGGCAGTTGATTGACAATTCCATAGAATTTAGTGAATTATCATGTTGCATGATGGACCCTCATGCAGTGTTCTTCATGGGGTATAATTCACGTAACAAACGCATGTCATGCCGCATGATCGTCTAGGGTCCGCTTATCGGTTTCGCGGTTACCTTCGAATGGACCCACAGCATCAGTCTTGCTTGCAAAGGTCTCATCTGCTGGATTCAAGCAATTTTTTTTCCAAAAAAATGTTATCAATCAATTAATCTGCCTAGTCTTTTCCAAAGTACATTGGGTTCGGCTTCCAGTCTAACCAGATGCAGCTGAATACCAGTATTTAAATGGAGCGACTGCCTATCTGACGTCCACAACCCAGTAACTGTGCAATACGATACCCCTTGGTAAGACTGGTTCTCAGACTTTCGAGCTCCAAAAAATTGTTATCATTATCAATAATTTATATTTATGTAGGTAAGTATCCACATTGTGTAGGTAGGTATCCACATTGTCCACTAAGTTGAAGGAAGGAAAATATAGTGAGGAAATGATTTGAGTAGTATCAAGTGTGGTGATCAATACACACCATATGAAAAGAGACATTTGCTTTGCAATGGAAGAATTATTGGTTGCTATTCCTAATATTTTGTATGTGTCGCAGCCTTATCGTATAACACGCCGTATTACAAATAGGCGCGCCCGATTGAAAAACGTCGCTGTTTTGAAATGCGGCTACCTTTCGTGCAGCCGGATTTCAATTCGGCTGAAATAAAGTACGCCGCATTGTATGAGCAATTCACGTTCGTCAAAACGGCTTAGTAACGTGATGCCCACATACAAACGGGCGCATCTTCGATACGCCGCTTTGAAATCTGACACGCGCCGCATGATCATTACTACAAAAATGGTGTCGCAATCGACAACGGTGTACAACAAAGTGAAAATAAAATTGAATTTAGAATTTTGTTTTGTTCCCATTTTGTTAAGATAATTATATAAATAAATAAAATTTTAAATTAAAGATAAAAACAAATTTTAAAGATTAAGATAAAAACATTCAGAACCTATATTTGATAGCATAGTATTAAATGTCCAGTACATATTCTAACAAATTATTGTATGCTTGTTAGCATTTTAATATAAGAAATGTTTAAAAAAAAAATACTATAACCGCCTTACTAATAAACGTTGTATAGCGCGTGTATAGTTACACAACGTTTATTAGTAAGGCGGTGAGACTTTTTTATTTTTATAAAAATTTGGAGATTTCAAAAATTTTGCCTTTTTTGGATTTGTTATTCATAATTTATAGTCACCCTACATTGCTTCTTGTTGACAATAAAGCTAAACGTTGAACGCCGCTTTGTAGAATGTATCGCCACCACGATCCGGCTGAACTAAAGGTAGCCGCATTTCAAAACAGCGACGTTTTTCAATCGAGCGCGCCTATTTGTAATACGGCGTGTTATACGATAAGGCTGCGACATATACACAATTAATTACGTTCTATTTATACTGTAATTATCAGTAGGTAAATACGGAATTAGCCGCGGTAGTAAAACTGGTTTATAACTACTTTATTTCGGATAAAGACAATGTCAGTAACAGTTATAAATGTCAGCTGCCTACCTACCTATATACCTACTTAATAAAATAACAAACAGATACCAAGTACTGTCCGCCTTTTGTATAAATAAGGAAATTTATAGTTTTGTTTTTAAATCTGCGCACGCTCATGCAGATGCTTGTTTAAAAAAAAAACATTTTTTTTGTATCTAATCTAGACATTATGTTTTCTCTAATAGCTTAGCAGTACTGGATAAAGACAATGAAATTTCTTTGTTATCTCGAATATGGACTTAAAACTACCGATGGACAGCCATTTTGCGCCTAACTCAGAAGAGCCAAACATCTTATTTCGCTACATGGCTTCTAAATTGTCACAAATTGCCTTTTAATTTCAAATCTAAAACTTTCCATTTATTCAATTCCAACCGACGTGTCTGATGGGATTTTCCATCGGTAAAAATAAAGCAATTCCATCACCTATTCAACTACATAAGGGGATGAATAGGTGATGGATACTCACCTTCTGCAAAGATTTCGGGAACTTTTTGTGCAAATTGTCATTCTTCTCGATCCAGCGGTTTATGCTGTGTTTTCTGTCGAAGAATGAATGAATGAATTTAGGAAGTTTTAGATACGTAAAACCAAGACATTCACATAACCGGGCCACATTTCTGACGTCACCAATCTCGCTCAGCAGTGAATATAGCCAATAAATTGAAATATCTCCGTAGAGGCTATCGGGGCCAGCGGGGCGGGCCACAGGCCACAGGCTATCGCGCAGTGGAAAATATCGCAGCGTTGTCTTGTCGCTGACCTTGCGATCCTGGTTCACGGGTTATCTGAGTGACGTGGCTGGTGGTAGAGTGGACAGCCAAGTTCCGTTTAGTTTTACATTGGAAAATATGAATTAAGGCTTCGATATATTTTAATTTACGAAAATAAATAGGACAGAAGAAACATAGTAATACAGGTTGTAAGGGAATTGGAAAATATCGCAGTGTTATCTTGTAGGTAGCTGACCTTGCGAACCTGGTTCACGGGTTAACTGTCTGACGTGGGCTGCAGTAGATTGGACAGCCAAGTTGCGAGATGTTTTATTACAGTTCATAATAGTTCGCAAAATGCAGATACATGTTCGTTTTTGGTGTTACCCGATTATTTTCCTCAAATGGAGGTCCTCGTATAGTTAGTACAATGTCAACCGCGAATAAGACTGCAATGCTAGGGGCAAGATTTACAGATCGCGCTTTAACTGTGATGAAACGTCTCATACTAATATGAACCTTATTTTTATGAAAATAATGTTTAATATTCGTATAAGCGAATGTGATCAATCGTTTTATACAAATATTATCATAAATGTTGTACAAATAAAGTTCATATTGGTCTTCATCATCATCTGCCATCTGCTTGGTTCGGTCTAGGTTTCTGGGAAAACGTTATCTTGTTGTAGCCTCTTTAATTGAAGTTGTTTTGATTGTAACATAAGAGTCGATACATAACCAAGTTTTCCTGCGGAATGTAGATACATAAAGTTTGCACTTCATTTGAACAATATCTTCTGCATATTTTGAAAAAAGTTTAGATTATATTCAAGTGCATTCATGAATGAGTTGCAGATAATATCATTGTTAGATATAAACTCGGCATCTTGAATTTTTCACCAAATACCGTGAAGAGGGCATATAGTTTAGTATTTGGATTTTGTATCTGTAAAAATGACGTGCGGAAAGTTTTGGGTATGAATCTCGACGGCTATAAGAGTAGGGGAAGACCAAAGATGGATGGACTGTGTGAAACATGATATGGCTAGAAAGGGGGGTGATTACCGATATGACGGCATTTGATAGCTCAATTCTTGAGGAAGGCTTTTCTTTCATTCATTCTTCATCATTTAAAATCTCACTTACGACCCTTAGAAGCCGAGCAATGTGAAAATAATTGTTATGGCAGAAAGAACGCTAAGCGAAAACGAAGTAATAGCGCAGGCGGGCGATGCGTATAAATATTTAATTAAGATCATGATCATAAATTTTCATTTTATATTCTTCGGGGAAGTGTTATTTACGTATAAAATTGCCAACAACAAAGTCGCAATCCAATTACAATACAACACACTTTTGTTTCTAACGAACTTGACCTATGCACTTCCGTGCCCCCTCGTAATTACTGAGAACAGTCGTTACCCTCATGATGAGATGTATAATTAATCGTGTTTTTATGTTAAAGTTCTGTATCAATATGGTATGTTACTGTGGTATTTACTATTGGCGTCAACAGAATTTGTAGTGATGGTAAAATTTGTTACAGAAAATATGTAGTTTTGGTAATCTATTGCTATTATTCTAGCTGCCTTGGTGACGTGAGGTTGGGGTTCGATCACCGGGGCGGGCAGTGTTACAGGGGTTTTTTGACAGGAAGTTTCTAACTATGTCCTGTCTCTATTACATGGGTCCTACTGTAGCTGCTTTTCAACAATCATGCTTCAACTAAAAGCGTCCCGTTCGACGAACAAAAATATACCCAACAATATTGACCCCTACATATCGGGAGCAATAAAGAAAATAATAATAGTACATTGACAACAATAAACTTGCCCGTTATCTAGGTGATGCACTGCCGACCCCTATTACTGTAGCAGCGTTAAGATACCGCTCCGTTCTACGTGTTACATTGTAGTTTATTTACGTCTATTTCTGTTTTCGCAGTTAAATGTTTAGAGGTTAGATGGGTGACCAAGGTTAGGTAGGGTTTACTTATTATATACTAGCGAGTCTAGCGACCCGCCCTTGCTTCGCACGGCTTTTACGACTTATTTAGATATATGTAAGTTTTATACTGGAGTTTTAAACACACTTGGGTTCCGTACACACCGTGATGCGACGCGACGCGCACTTTTTTAATGACTCAATACAATATCGTATTTATTTACTACACAATAAGGTACACGCGCTGCGCAGCTCCGCGCATTTCAGCGTACTTCGACACGTGTTAACCCTCGCACTGAAATTATACCTTTTCGTGAAGAAAATAAGTTCGATAATTGTTAAAAAGTGCGCGCAGCGTCTCTTTCTTCACGTCGCGGTCTGAACTGACCCTTACTTTCCGGAATAAATTCTCTAAATAATCGTGAAAACCTCATCAAAGTCAGTTGCGAAGTTAAGAAGAACAACGCATTCACACAGACACACACGAAGTGACTTTATAATATTTATAGATTACAAAGTCTTAACTTAACACACACCATACAACAACACATAAAAAAAAGGACAAACATATTTGGAAACTAGTGCACAACAGTTGGTTTAGTGATTTATCTATGGAAAATGAAGAGTGCCACTGACCTACTGCCGGTAGGTTCATTTTTTTTACCGACTTTAATGAGAATAAAGTTTCCAATGCGATTTTTTTATGTTTGTTATCTCAGAACGTCGTCATTTGTGAACCGATTTTAATAATTATTTTTGTTTGGAAGGATATACTCCTGAGGTGGTCAAAAACAAAAAAAGAATGATTAAAATCGGTCATGTTCTAATGAGTGGTTTTTGAGTTAGCTTCAATAATACGTGTTTTGTTCCACTTAGGGCGAATTTTACCAAACTTTTATAGCGAGTATAAGTCTTATCCTGCGAATAAATTTTGAATATTTGACAGTTTTTTCATACAAAAACTGTCAGACGACAATTTTATTCCACGTAGTAAAGATTGATAAAATCAGCTCTTAGTGGTTAGTGGTGTTGGTGATGTTATAATAACTTTCTGTCACTGTTATTTACATAATATTTAGTAGTGGTATACGAATTTGTGTGGGGTAGTAGGTATCACAAGTAAACAGTGTAAAATTAAAACACTTTTACAAAATAAAGATAACTTTTGAACGTTATCTTTATTTTTCGGAAGTCCGTGTTTTGGTTGGAAGTCGGTTTATTTTTATTTTTCACTATAACCGACGAAAAATGTCGGCGCAATTACTAAATCGATGGTAACAGGTTGCGCGTTGATGTCCAAACGAGGGTGACAGCACCCTGTATAAACATTATCGAGACATCTGTTTAGTGGTGAATTCAATTAAATTTGATACTCAATACAACATTTACGGAATCGAAATATAATCTATGTTCAATTATTAGATGTTTTCCAGTAAGATTAGTGCATCATCAACTATAAGAGTAGGAGAAAAAAAAAGTTTTTATTCCATTGATAATAATTAGTAGGTATAGTGATTGTTAGTAATTAAGTCAATTGGGTCACAAGATACGGATATTTTCGACTTTGATTATACAAAAAGTATGTTTTTAATTGACATCACATGACTGATAAATATAGATTTCTCACAAAATGTTTTATCTATTCGAGGATCTTTTAAAGCAAATAAGTTATATAGAGTATAGTGCTACTACTTCTAATTATTTTTTGTACGGAATAGTACTACGACCATTTCTATCCTTAAGAGGAAATGGGGTCGGTCTTTTCTCCATACAAAAAGTCATAATTCGAGGTTCGGCTCTCGTCTATTTCTTCCTCCAATATTGGACCAATTTGAAAGATATTTTATAAATTGATTAAGAAGGATATTTACAGTGCCCCTATAGTTTTCTTTTTTCATGAATAGTTGTCAAATTTGTTCAATAGGCCTCTGATGACAGCGGTCTAAACAGGCAATTTTGAGCATTTTCTGAGTGTTCCATTGCTTCTACTGATAATGTATCATCAAAACGGAAAACATAGGGGTATAGAACTAGTTGATATTTATTTTACTGTAAAAAATCATTGCTCGAAGGTCATAAACCAGAGAGAAAACAGGCGAGAGCGTTTGAATGGGGAGGTGATCGACCCTATTTCCTCTTAAAGCAGTGAACGGTCACAAAATGATGGCTGACCAAATTCAGAGCGTATTTTCACACCTTTAGAGTCCATAATACCTCGGCTGAAATTCACTCTATAGCTCGCTCGCACGATACTGCTCGCGTGCTGAGTGAGAGCGAGATTGAGCGGCGGGAGAAGGCTCCAAGGCGCCAATAGTTTGGGTACTTTCTTTTTATGCCAAAAATAATGGTAATTATAAACAAAAAACATAGTATCTGCTTTATAGTTAGTTCAGTTATTATGTAAAATTTTATGATGTAATTTGAAGTTTTTTTTTTTTTACTCTCGCTGTTTATTGTTCGGTTTGGTTTTTTATGTAGAGTTTCTACCAACTTACCATATAAATATTTATGGTAAAGTTGATAGAAATTACAAAATTAATGCTGCAGTATTTTCGGTATAACAGAGGATCAAGCTAAGCAATTTGATGTATTATAGGCTCATTCATAACAGTTTTGCTGTGACGCAGTTTTATGAGTGGCGATATGCAACTTTGTCTCAAAGAAGAACAATGCATCGGGAGTTCCATTTTGTTGACCTTTCCGTCAGATGGGCCTTTGCCCTATTTATAAAGAGATAACATTAAAAAAATAAAGCCACTTAAGGAAAATTATATAGTACCAGTGTGCAACACAAAAGTTTTATTTTATTAGGGTTCCGTTTTGAGAACTGTGGAGATCAAAAAAATTTACAAAAAGTAAAGCACCTGTTTGGGTTCGAACCTACGACCTTATAACTCGTAAGTCGCAGCCGATACCACTGGGCCACCACTGCTCTCAGTATTTATGTATTCATGTTTTTATGTAGGAAATGAATACTGACACATTGAGATTACGTGTAATAGAGATGTATGAAAGAATAAGACGTGCTGCGCCGACCCCAAACAAATCGTAATAAGGGGTGAAGGATTATAATGATAACAGATACTTTTCTAGTCACATGCACCCAGTATCTATTATTATGAACAATTTCTCATGAAAGGTGGTGTGCGTGTGAGCCACACTCATGTTATCGGCATGTTTTCTTTGACCCGTGCACTTTGTGCAGATGTTTACTTACAAACAGACGGCGCACTAATGTGTTTATATAATTAGCTGCCAGTAGGGGTACCGGAAAAATTTGAAAGTATTTTATTTGTTTCTGAACGTTATATATTATTTGGCATATCTCATGTTAGAAAATTGGTTGTATTGATCTTTGCCAACCAACACAACGAATATCATAAGATTCGACTGCAGTCTTGGTTTAGGTATAAGAGACACGATCAATCACAATATTTATGTATCATTTTGACAATTCAACATTCATTGTTGTTGAGCAGCAAATTTTTCGAACATATTAAGCAAATCAAAATCAAAAATCAAATCAAAAATATTTATTTGCTAGAATATGGTACATAAGGTGTTACAGTAGGTTTATTTCAGCATATCCTGCCACAACATGGCGTGCAAATGTATTTACAATCAGCGATGTCAATTAGTCTAACTTACCAATTACCGATTCTATTGATCTGTCTTCTAAAGTCCTTAATTGTATAATAACTTTTAAATAGTAGTGTTTTAAAAAGTATTTTTTTAAACATTGTCAGCGGTAGGTCTTAAAAACTTTTAGGTAAATGATGCAGTATACATTTTTCTTAAATAATTTTATTTTCTCTTAACAAAAATACTTATTTCAAAAATATATAAACATGGCAGAGGTAGAATTTTAAGTTTATGAAATAGTGGCTTACAGCTAAAAAGCAATGGAATAACAATAGCTATCCTTCAAAATGATTCAGATTGTAGACAATTAGGGTGCAGGCCTCGTTCTTGATGAATTTAATCCATCTAGAAACAAGTTTATCGGAAATAATTTTCTTTATTCGATGAAAACAGTTTAATTATTATAAAAACTTGTCAGACCTGCCATGTTAAGAGCTAAGAATGAATAAGAACTAAAATTCTCAATAATTGATAACTCTATATGATTCTAAATAATATAAGCAATTTAACTCTTAACTTGTTATTATACTTGATTGATATATTATACGGGGAAAATCTAAAATTCGTCCGCATCGCTGTCAATGGGAAAAGTGCCCAAAAAGCTGGCAGCTTTGCCACGTTGGATGGCAATGCTGATTCTTAGTCTGTCGACCATACGCTTGGCGATGTCCCGAAATGCTCGATGAGCACTCGGGCCCTGTGGCACTAGAGTTTCAACATCAAACGGCTCAAACATATAGCTCCCAATAGGGTTTTTATGTTTGCGCCGTTTGAGTTATTCTGCACCTGCAGCAGCCACCCCATCATAGCCTGCAGTGCTAGGAAGATGGGATGGGTCGAGGATGTCGCAACCCACACACTAGGCCTACCCAACTTCCAAAGCATTATGGTAATTCCGTCAAACGTCGATTGAATTGTGGAACCATTTAACGATGTGTCGGTACAAAAAATAAGGTTTACATAACAATGATAACCTAATTGAGTACATAGCAACGGAAGTTATAAATATGAGCCGTGAATTATTCGCATCAATATTATGTTGTAATGAATATTATGTAAAGCTATAATGTATTTTATCAATATGCAATAAGCGAATGTGCTTGAATACGGCTCAAATAATGAGAGTTCAGTAGTTCAGTTCAGTACGTGTAAAAGAAATTAATACCATGAATATGTTGGATTGATCAAGTTGTTTTTTTTTTTTACAAAAATCTGTTATAAAGCACCATATATGGTACCATATACAGGGTACCATATATAGTGTACCAGTGTACCATGTATAGGTACCATATATAGTGTTATTGGTAAAACACCAACAACCTTTTAAGGAGTCATTATACTCATCATTATGAACAATTTTTACTATGGGAACAAATATGAAATCGCGGAAAAAAAACAGCTCTCGAACATAAATGTATGGAACAGCTGTTGTTTTTATTTCGCTAATGCCTACTCCCATGGGAAATAGGCATTCGTTTTTAGGGTTCCGTACCCAAAGGGTAAAACGAGACCCTATTGCTAAGGCTCCGCTGTCCGTCCATCTGTCACCACGCTGTATCTCATGAACCGTGATAGTTAGACGGTTGAAATTTTCACAGATGATGTATTTATGTTGCCGCTATAACAGTAAATACTAAAAAACTGAATAAAATAAATATTTAAGGGGGCTCCCATACAATAAACGTGATTTCGTTGCCGTTTTTATAGATAATGATACGGAATCCTTCGTGCGCGAGTCCGACTCGTACTTGGCCGGTTTTTATTTTCTCACGTTTAATTTCAAATGTATCGTTGCCGTGGCCCGTTTAGTTTTCAGAAACTATTGTTTTGAAGCCCCTCCACATCCACTCTTTGGGCTTACAGAAATACCTAAAAAAAATAATTTAACAGTCCATTTGACTTTAGAGTTTTTAAAACTATTATTAAATTTTTATAGGGGCTGGAAATCGGAAGTATTTTTTTCCAAGAAAATGTTTCCTTTTGACCTTAGTTTGTATACTGCCTATAATTCATTAAAAATTATATACCATAAATAATTGCTGAACATGTGTATATTTCGGAAAGCCTTTGGCGCGAGGCTTATGAAAAGTAATTTTGGACTGTAAACAGGCCGCTCTGTACATGGTCAATGGTCATACTCTTTATTTTCACTGGGGCCTGTAAAACATATTATTATTATTAAGTATATTTATTTATTTAACCGTTTATGTACACATATAAACAGAGAAGAAAGGAATAAAAATATATACAAAGGTGATGCTTATTTCTAAATAAATATCTTCCAGCATCTATCTGCATCTTAGAGCTCTTTTCTTAGAGCGTTGGCTGATAGGTGAGACTCTCCGATCTTGGGGCGATGGATACGACTGCATACCTCACGCAGCGCAGCTTAGATTATATGTTACTAGCTGTGCCCCGCGGTTTCACTCGCGTAGGTCTCGATCCCGTGGGAATATAGGGATAAAACGTGCCCTATGTCCTATTCCAGGTCATGGTCTACCCGTGTGCCCATCCTCTCCTCTCTAGAGTAGGAAAAGTCGCGGCGGCGCGGCGACGGCTTCGTACGGTTCGCGTATTACATTTTTAAACTCGTGATAACTTCGAAATTCAATGTCCGATTCGAATGAATTAAAAAGTATTTTACTGCTACATAAATCCCCTTGATGTTAAAACTATTTATTTGAATAAGAATTAATATAATGTTGATAAAACTCCTTCGCAAATAATGCATTAATTTCTAACAAATTTGATTAACATAAAAAAGGTTTATAGTAAGTCAATCTTAAAAGATAGACATATGCTGTTCCGGACTTTTTTTTAGAACTTTTAAAGAGGAACAATTCCACCATACATGATATTTACGTAACACAAACCGTTTACGCAGCGCACGCAACGGAAGCTCTTAAAAAGGAATATTTTTTCCCGCTTTTGCTACATATTTCATTTATGCTCCGCTCCTATTGGTCGTAGCGTGATGTTATATAGCCTATAGCCTTCCTCGACAAATGGACTATCCAACACAAAAATAATTTTTCAATTCCAACCAGTAGTTCCTGAGATTAGCGCGTTCAAACAAACAAACAAACTCTTCAGCTTTATAATATTAGTATAGATAGATTAACACTATGTAGTTTCATAAGTTTACATTATTTTATTTATACCAGCTATAGGAAATTAGATAAAAAGAGATGTAGACATCGTGTGTAAGAGTAGTTCAAGAGAAAACAAACTACATCGTAACTAATATTATAAAATGCGAAAGTGAGTTTGTTTGTTTGTTATGCTGTCACGCTAAAACGGCCGAACGGATTCAGATGGAATTTGGCACATGGGTAGACCATGACCTGGAATAGGACGTAGGATACTTTTCATCCCGATATTCTCACGGGATTGAGACTTACGCGGGTGAAACCGCGGGGCGCAGCTAGTATAATCATAAAACACAAACCCACTTACATCCAAGCCCTGCTCAGTAATCGGCTGGAGGTCTATACAGCTGCAGTGGTCACCGAGAGCTCTTATCGGGTCAAGAGTCGGCGGGTCAGTTCCGAGACCGTAACTACTGTTAATATTATATTATTGATAGTATAAGAATACTCATTAGTCGGGCGGTGCTTTGTAGGACTGCGGGCTATGGGGACTAGGATTCGAATCCCAAGTTGTGATTATGGTATTAGAAAAAAGGCTGTTTTTTTATAGTTTATCAGTAAACCCTGGGTTACCAAAGAAAGCAGTACTGACATATAACGGTGGGTTTTTGACTTAAGGGTATATAAATGTTCTCTTTTTGACCGCCATTATTTTGTCACTTCAAGCATTAGGTTCAGCGTCGGCGTTAACGCTGCGTATTATAATCGCTTGTGGTGAAAAGGATCATAAATATTTTCGAACCTTGTGACACATTATTCATTTATATTAAATTGTAGTTATGGCTGCGTTCAGACATCATAAATACGTATACGTAGTACAAATCGATTACGAAGACCAAACTTTTTTGTAAATTTGTTTTTGCTTGATGTGTGTAAGTAATTTCGATGTACTTATCTATCTAATGTTAATCGTGTGTATTTCAGAACAAGCAGGCGTACTTCCCCATCTTCGGCGAGCAGCACCCGCGGCCGCCGCGCTCGCGCCCCAAGGACGCGCAGGGCACCGTGCGCGCCTGCGCCGCCTGCCATCACCATCTGCTGCAGCAGTGGAACGCGTACCAGGTCAGACGCGACGTGCGACAATACTGACGCTAAACAGATTTAAAACATCTTTCTGTCTCTGACATTTTCGAACGATAGACAGAAATAGACATATAGGCATTTAGTGATTTGTGATGCAAGCTAGCGTAAGACTGTGAAATGCGCTCTTACTGCTACGAAATACAGGCACTGTTAGAGTGAAATTGTTACAATGGAGGTGCTTACTTACTACTATTTTATAGAAGGTAACGTGATATTACTACGTTCTAAGTGTGACTCAAAATGGCCAGCTTTAAGAAATTAAATCGAAAATTAATGTAATGATGATGCAATGTGAACGCAATTTACAATGGTACCGTTACCATCAAAATAATCGAGAAAAAGATGGGGGAATTCATATGATTTTTGAAGGAGAGTTTTTCTAGGGTTCGTTACAATGAACCTATTGGTGCAAAGTTGTCTTTATCTATAACAATAATCATTTACTCTGCTTTTAAGGGACACAACTGCAAATAAAACGAACACATTTTATAAGTAGTTGAAAAATTGAATAAAAAATTGTCTTTAAAAATGATGTCTCAACGTAACAAGTTTTAAACACATTATAGAAACACATCACTTCACTTTGTGTAGACACAGTTGCGTAAGCGCACACATTACGAACGATACGAATAGTTAAGTTATTGTGTGACATTATCGTGGGTAGTCGAAGAAAATTCTTTCCGTTTACATGAGTACTTCAAGTATGTTATTGACACCATTTTCAAAGTGTGTGTTTTATCTTATAATAGTATGTGGATTGTCATTAGTACTTACTAAGACATTTTAACATAAGCTTGCCTAGTTTCAGGCCAATGAAAAACCCTTGTAATATTTTTGGCAATAAAGTTTTAATTTTTCAAAAATAAATGTTGGTTGAATCTCCACTAGCGTCAGCCACATGTACCCGACGTGGAAGCTAACGGGTGAAGGATATATTGTTTTTTTGACAGTAGAAACCTAAATGCTAGAGTTTGTCCGAGGATGGAAAACCGACCATATCTTTCATATTTCTGTCGGTAACAGAATTTTTATTTGTTCCGTTTTGTAAAAACAAATACTGACGAACAAGGCAATAAAAAAAACTACATTTGCCAACCGAATTCCCTTATAATTACTAATTTGCTTGTGTCTGTTGACGGATAAGATTCAGTATCTGTTGGAGCCACCATCATATTTGTCTAATACCATAATCATGCTTCGAGAACTGATTTACGGCTTACATTTTTTATGTACCTACACAATACAAACCCCCTCCACAAATACTTAATTATGTTCTAAAAACCTCGAATTATTACGTCACAAACTTATATATTTATCTCTTTCTAACGCACTATGTTTGACGAGACATCACTCAAGTATACCAACGTTGCGCGTTAATCTCGGCTTAGATAAATATTATTGAATAGACTTGTAAATATTTTATATTGGTATATATTACTGTATATTTACACTGTACGTTTGTCGAGTTAAGTGCATTAGCTTGTGTTATGTAAGTGAAGTGTAAATTATATATAATTTTATTTAAAAAGGGGGAGTGTCGGGCGTGGATATACAACATACAAATATATTTGGAAATGTATAAAAATTAAAGCCTTGTTAAGCGTGTTTTTTATGATCTGTGAAACTATTTCTGTAGATGGGGAAAACCGGATTTTATCTAAACGACGACGTAAGCTTCAATTTTAGTGCCTATTTTGGTCACGAGTTTTTAGCATTCTGTATTTATATACTTTTGGAGACAGCCCTTGGGCTAAATCCCTAACTAAACTCTACCAGTACGCGTTTGAGCCAGTTGTGGCTTACAACTGACTTAAACTGTATAGAAACAATATAACAGAAATTCTTTTGCGAACCTTGATAGTTAAATGTCTTTTCAAGTAGTCAGAAGCCCAAAAGTCTGACAACCAGTCTTACCAATGGGTTGTTTTATACCAGTAACTGGGTTGTGGGGGTCAGATAGGCAGTCGTTCCATGTAAAATACTGAAAATGGAATTCATCTGCACCCGATTAGACTGGAAGCCGACCCTAAATTAGTTGGGAAAAGGCTAGGCAGATTTGTGGCGGTATCTACATCGCCACATGCGAACTACGCATCGAGGACCTGACGTCACATAAATCCTGCATCGCGCAATTAGACTTTACCGTGCAGTGAACATATATACAAAAACCCAATATCAATCATTGGGCAGTTGCCCGCCAGACACAACACCCGTCTGGTCGGAGGATCCTCCCTTTTCTATGGGGGATGAGTGAACTTTACACCCTGTTCCTCATACCCCTAAAGATTGATTGATAGTTAAGTGCGACGTTTTAAAATTCTGGTTTTGCACTCCGTGAACTTTAATAAACAGATTCAATATTTACACTCAACACTCACTAACCTAATTAATTTATACTATTGACATTTGAAACAGAAACACAGATAAAACGACCTATAAAAAAAATATAATTACTTGCAAAGGCTATAACCTTTGCTAGTAATTATATTTTTATATATATGTCACATCCGAAACCACAATGTTATCTAAAGTGAATGACATGAATGTGTCTCTCGTATAGCTGCTGAGGCTTTATCAAATAGACGCACACTACGTGTCTTGTGACGTCATAGTGTACGTTCTCTTACAGATGTACTTGTACTATTTGGTTATCTCTTTCAGGCAATGGTGAAGGTTTTTTTAGTAAATCTGGATGCTTCGAAATCATGTGAGATCAGTGTTGTTAGTTGGACTATTAGAAGTAAAGAGTAACCGCGGAGTTTCTTGCCGGCTCTACTCCATAGGAAACGACCAATTGGAACCGTGCACATAGCTTCTGACGTTTCATAAGTGCCCATGTAGGTTTGTGAGAAATGAAATAATTTGAATAAATAAATGACTGTTAGGTCATAAATGGACTGCAATAGAAACGGTTCTCTTCCTAATTATCGTCGTAAATACTACATTGTCATTATTGTCCAGAAAGGGGGTGAATACTGAGATAACGGCGGACAGTGATGTGTGATGTGCTGTGCCGATACCGAATTAATTGGAATTAGGGTAGGAGGACGATGACTAATGAAGGTAGTTCTAAGGGATCTCGTGCACTAGACGGCCACGACACTCCGGTCAGCCGTGGCCGACTAGTAGCATTGTATGATCTGCGGCTAGTTGGCCGTTGCGACTAAGTGTGCGATTCGTATCGATTTCTATAGTTTACCAGAGGCCCTAGATAGAGTGACATTCTATCATCGATAACGATGATGGAAAAGGCAAAAATGTATAGGACTGACATAAGCTATCGAAGAGCTAATGTCAATTCGGTTGAAAGTCGTTGTAGAATAACGAAACGCTTTCGAAGCGATTGACATTTGTGAGAGGGCCTAGCCCTCTGGTCGATGCGACCACTAGTCGTGGTCGTGGCCGACTAGTGCGCGAGATCTCTCAGGGATCAGTCAGCTAGGAAATGCCGACGCTAGTCTAGTCTAGTTTCTAGTTTTAAAATATTTACAAAAAACATTATTTCATAAATGTAAAGAAATTAAATCATGATAATAAATGCAATATGTATTTAACGCGCATAACAAAATTGAAATGATAGCAAATGTCGTTCATAGTTCAAACCTCAAGATATAAACTGGCAATATTCATTACTCAGTTCACCTTAATTAAGTTGATTTATTTTCTCTGTAATAGGAAGGATACTTCTAACTTATAAACACGCACTGACCTCTGGCACGGCGGTATCTCTAACAGTAGTCAAACAGATAACCTCTAATTACAACTTGTTTTTCCTCTATTCTTCGATGAGTGAGAGATATTAAGTATTTATACAAATAAGAGTCCTTCACTGATTCGGTGTTGCGTCTCAAAAATGTTTTTTTGTTCGTCATTTATAGATAATAGTGTTAGTGTAAACACCGTTATACTTGAAACCAGTGGTTTCGTTTCATTTAGAAAACGTAGAATAAACGGAAAAATACATATATTTTTTAAGAGAATATTTCACCCTACACGCAAGGGCAACGAACTTGCGTCTCAACACGGCGGCCGGCGGTAGGCGGGGGCGCGCGGGACGTTACATGACCGGCCGTCAGCTGTTTCGGAGCTCTCTCGAACGCGTATACATGAGTATCGGGACAGTGACGGATATTTACTTTTTAAAATATTTTAATGAAAATAAGGTTTTTTTTTTGTTGTTACTGGGTCATTTATTTTTTATATTTAAGTCAACAACCCATGGTTTGGTGTTTACCCTTGCATACTGTAGTATCTAAGGAGGAGGACAAAGGACTTTTTTTTAAAATGATCAATTATTGTGTGATGCAGCATGGTATGATTTTCTATAAGGGAAATGGATTCGGCTGGGGAGTTTGTTACGCCACTTCTTCCTCCCAGCTAAAGCACTAGGAAGTGGTGAAGGGCGGGCGTTTTAGGGGACTGTCTTATGTAATTTTGACGTTTAAAAAGTGCTGATTGTAAGCCTAATTTGAATAAATGACATGATGCATTTCCTAAAGACCGTTTAACGATACTTCCATAATCTTTTCTCCGGTTTTTGATGGCTAAAATTCATATTCCTTTAGTAATCATTGTGATGTAATTCATCAAAATTGATTTCGCCGTGTGATTCTCTCTAATCTCTATGGATAAATACCTAAATAAATGACAATACCTAAAGATTACAACGATTTGCATAATAAAAAAAAAGATTAATAACGACTTCAATTATTGAAACAATCTTAGAATTAATGCGTCTATAAAATACAGGTTCCACTGATTGACCGTATATCTGAGATCATTTGCTTGAGTAATGAATTTTATTATTTATTAAATGGCGTCGTAAAACATAATGATTTGCATCTGAATATACCAACTGTTTATAATGTTTATGACGGCTTCTGAGGATGTCCTCATCAGCAGTAAGGCGGTTTGGTAAAACAGGTCAATGATATCGTAATATTAAAAGCTTAGCTAAGCTTACCTTGTTACCCAGTAACTGGGTTATGGAGGTGAGATAGGCCGTCGCTCCATGTATAATATACTAGGATTCAGCTGTTTCCGGTTACACTGGAAGCCGACTCGAACATAGTCGGGATAAAGACTAGGCAGATGATGATGAGCATGAGCATAATCAGGAGTAAATACAAATAACGCGTTTAAGCAGCAAGGGAAAGTGTTGACAAAAAGCTTTTAATACTTAATTTTGTTTTGTGACTTTCGTGAAAGGTTGATGACCGATAGCGGTACCTAAATATCACGAGCTTATCACAGAAAGTCGTAAATAGAATGACAATCATTTAATAGCACGTAGGTAACTGAGACTGAGATAATCATAAAGTTGTATATGCAAAATTTTGTGATAATATATTTGATTGTAGCTTACCGATAGCCTATTTTTTTACCAATAAGGACGACACCTAAGATTGGTTTTAATATTTTACTTGTCATAAAATTTTAGTTTCGTGACGTCATGTCATTGATATGAATAATTTAAATTTCTATTTTTAGTTTACATAAATATTTAAAAAACCAGATTAAACGATTATAAGCTCGATTATGAGATTATAAAGCAACATTCTTAATCTTTGAAAAATTAATATTAAAAATAAATTAATGAAGTGATTAAATTATGTGTAAAAAATAGTGGCAGAACTGGTAGATACTAAGAAAATGCAATTCATTTGATTAATCATGACATCTAGACATCTCTAGTCTAGTGAATAAGTCATATTTTCTCTATTAAATTAATAGTTCAAATACCTTCAACAAACATTCTTCAAACTACATCCTAAACCACAGAACTTAGACCCGCGCCCGCCGCTTAGTTTACCGACTTTCACGAGTACGTCATCTGTGTAAACTCCAGTATCGTAATGTTTGAACATACAATCATTGATGGCGGCTACCGGTTGACCTACAAACGATAACGCCGACCGCTCCTCCAGTCGCGTGCGACGCTTACCAACGAGCGAACGTCTCGTCCCACCGTGTCGTCTATGTATAACAATTTCTACTGGGACCTGATAATAACCCTTGTCTGTGCCAAGACCCAAAACTATCGATAACTTATCGTTCGATAAGTCATTTTGTGTGCTCATGTGTGTTATAGTGGCTGTGTTATGTGAATTTAGTAATATAAGTGATATAATAAAATAATTAAACAGTGTTCACGTGATATTTAGTGGATTATTGCAATGTTAGTGCGAATGTGTGGGAACGAAGATAGGGCGCCGGTGAACTGCAAGGTAATGAGACAGGTTGCACGCAGCGTTGATAGCTGCTACGCGCGTGATACGTGCTAGTGCAGTTTATGTCATTGTTTGATTTGAACAGATAAGTTGTTAGTCAATATGTATAACTGTTACTTTAATGAGTGAAATATAGGAGCATGGTCCCTGCCGTAAATTATGGCGGAGCGAGTTTTCTAAAATCTTCGGCTTTGTAGGTCATAGCATCATCTCAGTTACCTTTGTGACAGTCTGTTTTTAAACCTCGAAGAGTCTCATTAACCTCTAGAATATTTTATATAGGGGTTCATCCGACATTCTACCGGTTCCTAAGAAAAATACACTTGAAACGACAGTAAATATAATCGAAAAACCGTTGAGTACTTCCATGCAAACAGTTTCTAGTAGGCGAACGTTTGACGGGTTGCTCGGGTACTGGATAGTCTTTTGTTAACTATGCTGAAAGCTGATGCGTCGTTTTCCCGCCAAAATTTAGTAGCCCGCCAATCTCTTTGACATAAAGACAGCACTAGTATTGTTATACGTAGACTCTAGTAGAACGTTATAAACGCAGTCTGTCTGGGTTCATAAGGATGAGTATGATATTAGCTTATCTACCACGTTTAAGGAAAACTTCGTCAGAGTTCGTTCAGTAATCTAACGGTACTTTTACATTATTATCGGTACAAAGATTATAGTGTGAACTTTTGTTAAGGTTATAAGACCTAAATGACAAACGATGAACTTTGTTTTCAATAAATGCCAGTTGAAAAATCTCTTATTAATGGATATATACCTCTTGAGAGACTTTAGATACCTCTTATATAAAAGAAATATCACATCCACCTCAGCACTCTTTTCTCTGTTACTTCATCTACATTCCGGCTCACTACTACTGCATTTCGTAAAAATACGCGGTTTCTAAAGCCTCCGGCTTACGACCCCAAACTTTGCATAAACAGGAATAAAACCACTTTGGATTTTCACCGTCGTTACCAGTATCGTGTGCAATTAATATGTGTAAGATTCTTGTATCTTATTAATAAACATATCATAATCAACGTCCATATATGGGTGTAATAACATAGGAATGAATCGCTATTTGAATTTCATGATCATAGCAATAATGTTTTCTTGTTCATACATCGCATCAGGGAGATTCTATCGAAGCCATCGGGGATAAGTGAAGGAAATAGTATACTTGATGTGATATCTTACGTTTTTATAGGATGTAGATAGATAAATACTTGTTACATGGCACTTAGGAGCTTATTAATAAATCTCTTATTTGAGAGCTTCCTAAGTGTTGTTTTGATATCTTTTGAAATGAGGAAGTGGTACATTGTGATTTTCATTTACATCTTGATTAAGACCCACTGTCCTGTAACATCATACTTATTTGTTTTGGTCTTTCTGATAAGATTGATTGTGTCATCGACCTAACTTGCCACCTGTCTTTGTAATCTTCGTGAGTCCACTCTCGGCTACCTTCAAAATTATGATTAAGTAAAATTTTGACAGTGTATCTCAGGAGTCTTCTTTCTCTAATGTTCTTTTGATCTTAGGCTAATAGGTACCGACTCTTTGTTCTGTACATTCACTTATTGGTCCTTCAAGCATTGTAGGTTGCTTATTTCTAATATTAAGTACTGTTAACTTAGCATTGTCTTAGAGGATTGCTTGAGCCAGGGCGTGATTTCGGGGACTGAAAATTCGGGACCTTCGGGAATTCTACTCTCCAATCGTCAGTGCGGGCCTTTACTATTCAAATTTGGACAAGCCCCGTGCAGCGTGCATAAACAGGTTGAAATGTTTATGAACCATAGTTGTTAACAAAACTTGGAACCCAGAAGCTCACAGCCTTACCTCGTTAATCTTATCACAACAAACATTGCAGCGCTCTCGCATATTTGTCCTACACCCATACTGCACCGGGTCACGGATGTCTGCCGTTCGTTTACACTAGCATTAGCCACCAGATTGACTAATTTGTTCACTTTCATCGGACTTCGGCTCGTTACGTCTGTCTGTCTCTACTGCCTATTAAGCGATATCCTTCCTATTTGTTAGCATTTTGTTCAGGTGTTTCTGCCGACATTTATCAGCCATCGACCGTTGTCATCACATTGGTATTCCATCATTGTAATGACTTAATCTGCTACCATCTTCAACTTTTGACTTAACTTCATTCCGAGCTGTAGAAATATTAACAGAACTGGAAACCCAGAAGCTTGTTATCTTGTCACAACAAACATTGCAGCTCTCTCGCATATTTGTCCTACACTCACGTTGCACCGGGTCATGGATGTCTGCCGTTCGTTTACACTAGCATTAGCGCCCAGTCTGTCTAATTTGTTCACTTTCATCGGACTTCGGCTGTTGCATGTTTTATTGTTATGTATGTTCGAGGGCTTGGTTTTTTTTTTCAGTTTATTTGTTTGGTAATAGTATCTTGTGAGATTTCAGCATCTCCATGGAAACTGTACTCCATTTAGTTAATACTGTCTTAAATCCCTGTTATAGGAAAATATTTATTTCTACGAATTTTCTTGCTAAGATGGGTATTTGTATTATGTTATAATAATGAAGTACAACGTAAAATTACATAACATAACATAATAACATAACATAATCAGCCTATAATGTTCCCACTGCTGGGACACAGGCCTCCTCTCTATGAGAGGGAGTGGGCCGTAATCCACCACGCGGGCCCTATGCGGGTTGGTAGATGTCACAGGTCTTCGAATTTTTGGTTCTAAGACATTTCCTCACGATGTTTTCCTTCACCGTTTTGAGAGTGATGAAATTATTTACACAAAGTAAAGCGCCTGTCGGGGTTCGAACCTACAACTTGTAAGTCGAGGCCGTTACCACTGGGCCACCACTGCTCACTCAAAATTACATATTAATAGGTAGTATAGTATTCATAGTTCCAACTCCTAGAGCTGTTTTTAGTTTTAGGATAATTGATATCGCTTCACTTCAATATCCAGCGCAAAAAAGATGTGCAATCATCATTCTCTCGTCCTTATCCCAATTTAGTTGGTGCAGGGACAACATCCCCTTTTTATTAAAATAATAACCATGCATCATCTTCTTTAAATTCATAATTCCTTGCCCATATTTATTTTATTAACTCAAGTAAAACTAATCATTATTGACAATTTAGTACAGACAGAACAGTATATTGTTAAAACATAATTATGAGAGATACAAATTCATGTGTTAAAATCCATGTTATTTGGTACTAGAATTTGTGTCACGTCTTCATATGTGTTCAGGTGGAAACAACATACTTTTAATGACGCACGGAATATTAAACACAAAACGTTTTGGATACAATATTTCAATTAAGTACTACTTTTTGTAAAACCATTTGATTTTCAGTAGATCTCAAGTGTGAGTAAGAAACAGTTATGAGTGGTCAGTTATGTGGCTTCATAGATGTGGTGTTCAATAAGTTTTATAAACTGTAAAAAATACAGTTTTTCTGTGGTAATTGACTTGATTGACCATAATAACAAACAACGATCATAATATAAGTTGACTTTAGTTTTGAGACTTTTCTACGTTAAGGGGGTAAGTCCCTTATTTTTGTCTAAAAGAATTTATTATATATATATACACATAAAGAACATAAATTTAATACAGGGTGTAAGGGTAAACACTCTTGTTATTCAAACTATGGGTAGTTGACATAAATATAAAATTAAATGACCGAACACAACAAAAAAAAAACGATATTTTCATTAAAAGATTTTTAAAAGTTTCTATCCGACTCCGTGCTCACTAGCGAAACAGTTGACTGACTGAGGGAGGAGTCGCGCTCGCGGCTGGTCAGGTCACATCCCGCACCCCCCGCCCGTGTTGAGACGCAAGTTCGTTGCCCTAGCGCATAGGGCAACGAACTTGCGTCTCTTGTGGTAAAATGTAGACTTAATTTTTTTTTTTTTAAGTTGTAATTTTCCATTGATTTTACGTTCTATAAATGAAACCAAACCACTGGTTGTAAGGATAACGGTGTTTACCATAACACCCTGTATAAGCAAGTACGAAAAGTATTAGTCACCACAATTAATTTCTGATCAACTCGCTATGGTGTTCATAATCATCATCATCATCAGCATCAGCATCAGCTTACAAAACTTCACTGGTGCACATAGGCCTCTCCAATTGCGCGCCATTCAGCTTGATTCTCGGCAACTCTCACCCAGCTGCAACCAGTAAAGCAATCACAATCAGTGTTATAGTAATGCAATCACGTTCATAAAAAATATACTTTGGTTAGATTAATGTCAAATTATTTTGACGAATAAACCTTGTATAATCGATTTATCTACAGGATTAACCGAATGACCCACGGCTACACATCAAGCTACACATTTCCAGTATATGCTGACCCCGCATTGTACGGAAATCCTATACAATGCGAGATCAGCATAAACTGGAAATGTATAGCTTGATGTGTAGCCGTGTGTACCTAGTTCAAATAACTGCAATCAATTTAACTTATCTTTTATTGTTGTTACTGCGAAATACATTCAAGTGTAGACTGTCTAGACATCTCAATATTCATTAAAAAGGTTGAATGGTTAGTAAGCTATGCCCTTATTTTTACTTTGTCATACTGCATAACTTTACCGATATTTTATCAGTCTTTGACACTTTATCTTTACACTTATCGTTTATCAAAGAAAATCGGCTTATGAGATTACTTATCTGTTTAATGCCGAAATACACGAAACTTTTTAGTAATAAATGTTTAGATTATATCAATTGGTAAATGGTAATCCCTATCGGAAAGGTCGGTTGTTTATCTTTCTTTGTTATAGGTACGTAATTTTGATTGTAATTCTAATTTCCCTTCTTTTTCATCAACTCTTGGTACATGAAAAACTTTTTGATTTGATATGTTATTCCATCAATGTGATTGGTTGATGTTAGTCTCTTTGATTCATAGCAGCTAACATGAGGTTTCGATTTTTTTCGCGAAAGTTAAACAGCTAAAACTAAACTTAGTTCATGGCTGATGATCAAGTCTCCTTAGTTCTGGAGTCAGTCTGTTGATTTAATTATTTTTCTCACGTTATTTCTCTCTACTATCTATTGATTTAGATTTTCGATTCGAGTGTGTGTGTGTGGTTCAATTCTGAATTGATATTACAATAGTCATGGTAGGAATGGAAATCAACCCTGTAGTCACAAAAATGATTTGGCAAAATAATACGAATTTTCTCATTTTGATGTAGTTGTTATAATTAAACATAGGCAAATTATACAATATGGTTATTCAATAAAAAAATATCCTGCACATTGGAACCCACGTCATACTTTTATTGCCTGTGTTATTTTTATCTCCATATCTCTAAATATAATATCAATACTCAGGATAAGCTGACATATGATCACTATCAGCCGTTATCAGGCCATCATCAGGCCATCATTTCGGACGTTATCTTCCTCATGACTTCGTTCACCTGTGGCAACACGTTGTTTATTATTAAATTTCTATTTATTTTTAATGATTCATTATGAATTTCTGGATACTTATTAAACTTTGGCATTTATACCTCCTAAAGATTTGTGAGTACGATGTACGATTTGAAAAAGATAATGATGATACTTTGATAAGGAAGTAATTGATGAGTCTAAAGGTATTAAATTGCATAATATTACTTAAAAAGAAGAAGGACAAGACTGACCATAATTTAAGTAAGACTGTAACAGAACCAGATCCTTGTATAAACAATCAACTTGTTTTTAACTCCTTTGAAGTGAAATATTAGGTCTTTACCTATGAAATTGCCGTTTTGTATGAAAAAATTAAACGAATTTTTTTCATGTATTTTTTATTTGTATTAATCGAAGTAATCACCCATGCAATCAATGCATCTTTGCCAACGCAGTGGCAGTTTATTGATGCCCTTCTTAAAGAAATCAGCTGGACGGGAGGCAACAAATTCTTCAAAGGCATTTTGTACTGCCTCTCGGGTATTGAATTTTTTCCCGCCAAGAAATTATCCAAATTCTGGAAAAAGTAGTAGTCTGTAGGCGCAAGGTCTGGTGAGTAGGGCGGATGACGGAGAGCTTCCAACCCCAGTTCTTGCAACTTGGAGAGCGTCTGCTGTGCAGTATGAGGTCGCACGTTGTCGTGCAGGAGCAGCGGAGACGAGCGATTAACCAATGCTGATTGGAGATGTGCCAGTTTCTCCATCATTGTATTCAGTTCTTCACAGTACACATCTGCAGTAATGCAGATCACCCAGTAACGCAGAGAATCACCCCATTTGGTAAGAAGCTGTGATGAATCACACCGGCGCTAGACCACCAAACAGTGACCAACACTTTTCTAGGGGTAAGTTTTCGTTTAGAGCATTGTTTGGGTACTGAACCAGGATCCAACCAACTTGCTGAGCGCTTGCGGTTATCAAACAGAATCCATTTTTCATCGCAGGTAACAATGCGGTTCAAAATTCCTTCCACAATCGCCTTTAATTCGACATTGTCGACCAAAGTCTTCGGACGACCGCGAGGTTGGTTTGTAGTGTTAGCTCCGTAAACGTCGTTGATGTTGCGTGCCGCTTGTGCCGCGTTGCTGCCACGACGGTACTCATATTCCATAATTACTCGAATTTTTAACGTATCCATGATGACGAAAAAGATTGAAATGCGATGAAAATGTAACACTAATCATTAAACAAATGACTTCTTCTGAAAAAAGAATTCCATGTTTTTTAAATAAAATTAATTTGAAATTAGAATTCTTAGCCAAACAAAAATTATTTTGATTTGAAATGGCCAGTACTGCATAACTAAAGTTCAAAGAATATTTGCTCGCTCCTGAAATTGCCTAAAATAATTTTCGTTTATATGTATTTGAAGTGAAATTATAGCAAGTACAATTCAACACGGTATAATGAATCCAATAGGCACTATCTTCAATGCAACATAAATTAATAAAGAAAACAAAACTATTAAACATGCAATATACAATAATAAAATGCTAACATTATCAGAAGCACCGACATGAACTGGCGACTTCTTCGGAGCAGTGCACTCTGAAAAAGTGTTGACACTAGATAACGCACTGACCTCTCGTAATACTGACACTTATTGTACCACTGTTATAGAAATTATCGGTACTTTGACTATTATGTTCATTCCGTTATATCACGTGAATCATTCGCTAAAATTAACAAGTCTGTTGTTCTGAAGCGAAAGCTGAATGTTGTGTTGAAAGAACTTATTTCGAAAATATTGGTCAGGTTGTGGTGCAAAATCTACAGCGAAATGTATAGGTTTAAATATAGTCCTATATCTAAAGCAATAAATTAGCTCAGCTATTGATCATATGATTACGGTAAATTACGATTAATCAATGTGTTTTTCTTTAGCGATTTCATGGTTGGGTCCTATAATAAAACTTGTTCATAATCATGAGTACAGTTAGCCCTCTATTTCAGTTAAATCTTGTATATAAAAATAATGAAGTATTATTTAATGAATGAAATATCTGAAGAATAAAGTACGGCCTTCCACTTCGTGATCTTACGTTGCATCAGTCTCGAAAATAACTCTTTGTGTAATCAGTTTATTGACAAAGCTTTCTCGAATTATTCCTAGCATAATACTACTGATAATTCGGTCGAACGATATCGTTTGTTTATATGATTTAAATGTGGCCTGTGACCTGATCGCGCTGGTCAGAGGGCAGATCGAATGCTGGGCGATAGCCTCTGCAATATTGTGCCTATTGTTGTAAAATGGTCAGAATAGATATGAAAAACTATATTTAGTGATGTGGGAATTTGTTGACGATAATATTCAAGCACTGACGAAGTGATATAAATGGCAAGCGTCAGTCCATAATAAGGTTCAGGTCTAATTATCACTAGCGAACATGTAACAGTAACTTAGCTTAGGCCTTTGATAGAGTAAGCTTTAGGCATCAATCATGTTTTGAAACAATCTTTCATGTACAATGTCAGTTTGCTTAAGCTTTATTTTGTTTTCGAAGAATGAGGTCAAAATCATAAATATATTTTGTTTTGTCTTAAATAGCATGTGGCGTGCCACAAGGGGCTATACTACGACCTACATTACTTTTTATAGTAGTAGCGTTTCTTATCAACCAGCATTAAAATAACGCCGTTTATCTTAAAACCTAATTATACATGTGTATAGTAAACATAGATAATAATATAATTCTCTTAAAATTATTTATCGCTATAATATGTGGAGATAAGTATCTACTGATAAAGCTGACGATCAAAATGGATCCGGTTATAATTGCTGTGCCGACGTTATCAGTGAAAAAATTTAGTGAAAGATTTGATTTTGATAAAATCGCTTCACACCTTTTTATCCAGTTTTTTTCGCATTATCAACGTTACTGGGTACATGTTTTATCAACAATATTTTTTATTATATGCTTTATAACTTTTATAATGAGATTGTAGTTATTTTCTTTTCAACCTGAATTGTCCCACTGCTGGGCAAAGCTCTGGCCTCCCACAGCTTTCCACTGTACGTTGTCTCCACCGACCAACCTCGCATAAAGCCTTCTAAGTAATCACGCCACCGTTTCCTAGGTCTCTCTCGGCGACGATGCCAGTCTTCTGGCACCCAATGCGTGAAGACGAAAAGGGATTAAAAATATTGGTGTTTTTAAAAAACACAAGGGACACGTATACTCGTGTAGTTCTCTAGTTTAAAAAGAAATAAAAATTCTATAGATAATTCAAAAACGAGACATCTACACTTATAAAGGTCATGAGAACAATTCAAAATGAAATATTGACATAATACAATTATGTAATTTAAATTAACATGCTTAAACATGTTCTTAACCAAACAAATGAAGTAATGTCGGTGCCAGGTGCCAGGTATGGTGTGAAAATGGAGTTCTCATATACATTTAACTCAACGAATTTTGATGACTTTCCTACTAAAATCATCATCACTATCATTTTTGTCAGTATCAACCATGTCGGCACAAGCTATACGGATAGCCCGTAATTTAAATCGTTCAAAATCAAGTCGCAATTTCATCTGACCGATAATCATTGTCGAAAACTTGTCAAAAATATTGGTAAATTATAGTAATTTTTGACAGATTGAGATAAAAATACTGGACTCGCCCCTTAGACCACGGTGCGGTGAACTTGTTTGAGTATTTTGGTAGGTCTTTTAGCGGCAGCATTCTGTGACATCATTCATTGCTTACTAGTCTGTGTAGCGTATCGTAGTATTTACCCGACGCGGTCGATCGGAGATGATAACCTTATGATGAGTGCGTGATGACATGCACGTGGTTCTAGGACGGCATGAGTCTTGAGCGAATGTTCTAGAATGAGCTTTGGGAAACTGAATAAAAACCTTTTGGACACACCAGAACCATTGGTAAAATATTTGACGTTGATCTAAAACTTTACTTAGATCTTATGTGTCTTTTATTTGTGTTAAAAACAACTTGATTTTATGACTTCAAATCAAAATTATCTGACTGATGAGCGATGACTGATGACTTAATGTTGCGTAGATTAAGATGACTCAAGAACTTAACCTTTCCTTGACTTTTCAAGAAGTACTAAGTTAAGATAAGTCTTAATGCTATGTAACCTTTTCAACCCAATTAATAAGGTAAACTGATATCCAAAGGGGAACCTTGACTGTTAGAAAATGCCTATGGCTTTAAGTCCGCTTCTGTACATTTGTGTGCTTAGAGTATTAAATAAATAATCTGTGGTACTAAAGTCAGTTAATTCACTATAAATAGTCTCATGACACAACTAATTTAGGATACTACAATCGTAGGTCTGTAGTATCGTAAGAATATTGCTTTTGTACTAACTTCAGCTTATTCAACAAAACCATCCCCCTTGTTACAGATGCGAGCCGTCCCGGCGAACGAGCGAGTATACACATTACGGACCCGGCCGCCCTCCCTCCTCCCCCCCTCCCCTCTTAGCCTCGCCAGTTCCGGCGACAAATCCTTAGTAGCCCACACACATTCTCCTTCCCTAGAGCGGCCGGCAAGTCAGCCATCCGCGCCTTCAACCACCGCTAGCTTCGTCTGTTACGTATGTGGGGTCAGTGCCCCCAGCTCGCAACTAAGACTGGTCTACTGCTGTCCTAACCCCGAAAGAGAACCTTATTACCCTTTTATAACGACGCTCAAACCTCATCCGGATGCCAGTCCTATTAGTCCACAAGGTGAGTCGAAGTCTCATTGTTTTAGGTGATACCGACATTTTGTAGTAAGGAAGCAACGGAACTTTCTCGATGGCTGCTGATTAGTTTATTTTGTTGTTGGTCATTTCAATAGGTGTAGTCGTCTAAAGAACAAGCTGCTTTGTGCTCCTAATGTCACTTCCTAATCCTTGGGCACTGAAAAGCTGATCAAGTGCCTGATTTGTAAAACTATCAGATCGCATGGCAGCTGTTTTGATTGGCTGGCTGTAAAAAAAAAACAATCAAATCTATTGTCAAGAGATTTGGTAATTTAAAATTTAAGTATAGGATTTCAGAACCCAGCGGTTAATCTATTTTTTACAAGTATTATATCGATATTGTGTATCATTTCAGGCATGGTACAAATATGTGCGTCGTGTTACAAAAGTATCCCCCACAAGTACCCGGCGTACGGCGAGAACGGCGAGCCGAACGCCGCGCACAACAACACACACACCAACAATATTAGGTAAGTACATACAATATTAGGTAAGTATATAACGAAAGATGTAAGATTTTTGACTGACATATGATCTCAACACAAAAGGAAGGGAACCAAAATCCTACAGAAACATGCAGCCACTACTCGCAATTCTTGTGTCAAAGTTAGATAGTGCGCTCTTGATATTTTATGTTCAAAAGCTTTTCCCATTTTCGAGATTCTTGAACATAAAGTTTTTAACCAGAAAAAGTGGAAAAATGCGTCAAAAATGCATGTTCATTTAATACTTAAAATTCTGGTTAAAAATGAGCTATCAAGTGCTAATTTTTTCTTTCCGAATTCAAAGTAGTTCTGTCGGTTTTATGCAGTATCAATGATACACAATCTCTTCTCTTGCAGATTTAAGCCATACGATATCAAATCCAGTTCAAGTCAGTCGAGTAAGCGGCCGTCGAACGCGTTGTCCAGCAGTCCGCAGAGCCAGATCGTGTCGGGAGAGAATGGCATGGGACTGTACAGGTTTTTTCAGCTTTGTGAACATCTGCAGGATGGAAGGAAGGAAAGACGGGCTTTGCGTCTTTCCTTCCTTCCATTTATCTTTATCTACTGTCTGTCATAGTAAAATCAACTTAGGCCAAATGTCCATAAGGTTGATATTAGTGTTAGTCGTTTTGTTACCTTAGGCTGGCGATGACCTTATTTTCGAACACATAGAAGAGAAGATCTTGAAGATTTTATGGTTTAATTTGGAAGTACCATGTTTTGCAACAATACCTGAACAGCGGTGGTCTTGTGAAGGTTATCTGAATTGAGATAGGACTGATAGGGAGAGGCCTATATCCCAGTAGTGGGCGAATATCGGTCCATATGGTGATGCAAATCATTCCTTTAGAAATCGAAATGTAATTTATAATGCTCGTTTCAGATGTTACGTGTGCGCGGGCCTGTTCCCGCAGCAGTCCATGGAGTGGCTGTCGACGTCGGCGGAGTACATGAACTCGCACGCGATGCACTTCCCGTGCCTCGCGAGCGGCGGCGCGCGCGGCGGCCGCGTGCTGGCGTGCAGTCGCTGCGTGCGGCACCTGGCGCGCCAGTGGGAGCTGCTGGACGCCGAGCGCGTGCCGCTGGAGCACAGGAGGTGCGTGCGGCCGCCCGACGTGCTGGCCTAGTACTGTTTGCGAGTTAGACTTGACGAAAAAAAAAATGGGTGAATTATAAATCACTAATGTTGCCTATCATGAAAACGGTAAATAGTAACTTCACAAAAACCAAAACCCTCTTTTTGGCTCTACTGCAGTCGGGTAAAAAGAACTAGGCTTAACACATTCAACAAGATTGTACTCGCTCGCTTCGCGTGTAATATGACGCGTTTTTGAATGAGAGAACAAAAGACAGTCGACTTAAAAACGTCAAGCTAAAACTCTAATTTCCTAAAGCCAATCTAGTACCGATACTTATAAAACATTGTTTGTTTCAGATATAATATCCCGTCGCCCTTACCGGCGAACTCGTCTATGAACGGCGAGCGAGTCATCCCCACCCCACCGTCGACCACGTCCGACCGGACGGTCGCTAGTAATAATGGTGAGATCATTTTCGTATTTAACATGACATAAGATTATCAACCTTGCCACGTCGGAATAAAGTCGGAAATAAAGAAACGTAACTGCGTAGTTCAGTTAACTTTGATACTCTCGCGGAATAAGCCTGGTTAAAGTCCAACGAACTTTTACTGACTGTACATTCCCCATAATTTTCCCGATGATCACGTGAAATTTGCTTGAAGATGAACCGCCCCTAAATTCCGTGAAGTGCACTAGTGGCCTATTGCTCGGAAATGTCATTTATAAAAATGTTCAGGCATCTAACAATACATCCGACACGGCATCATCATCACACACAACCCGCGCGCAATAACACGGCACCTGGCTCCGTCAGTACCTGTCGCCGCGGGCGGAGCTTTGCGTCCTGAGCGAGGTGCCGTGTTAATGCGCACGGGTTCTACTGTAACGACCACTGCTGGACACTGGTGGCCTTCTCATAAAATCGCCTTAAACGAATGATAGACAGATGACAATCTGCCTGAGTTGCTATACCACATACAACGCAGATCTATCCCTCCGAATGGTACTTATTTCCCCCTGCCGATCTATTCTTTAAAATATCAGCGTGAAAACTTAGGTGAAGTAAACTAGCTCAATCCCTAGCATTAAGTGGAATGACAGCTCACTTCACCTAAGTTTTC
This sequence comes from Lithophane semibrunnea, assembly GCA_947363905.1. Lineage (NCBI taxonomy): Eukaryota > Metazoa > Arthropoda > Insecta > Lepidoptera > Noctuidae > Lithophane > Lithophane semibrunnea. The sequence goes on along the minus strand of OX376208.1, from coordinate 14,988,249 downwards.
ACGGTGAGATTTTTACAGAATACAACGGCTGTCGTTGTTGTTGTTGACGGTTGTCGATATGTTTGTCCTGCAGCGTGCACGTCGATCTACTGCTTCCTGTGCGGCCTGCACTCGGACTTCACGCTGGCGCGCATCCTGTACGGCCAGCCGCAGGGCAACGCGCCGTACTTCCCGTGTCTGCTCACGCATCAGGTGGGATATGTACATTTTTATTAAACCCTAGCTAATGCCCGTGGATTCGTCCTTGTGGATGTTGTTTATTATAAACTAAAACCTTACTCGAGAACCACTCTATCCATTGGTGAAAACAGCATGAAAATCGGTGCAGTAGTTTTTTAATTTATCGCGAACAGGACGACGGACAGACGCGGCAGAGGACTTTGTTTTATAATATGTAAGGACTAGCTTTTGCCCGTGGATTCGTCAGTGTGTACGTAGGAAAAAGACAAAAAGTACGCTTAAAGTATCCAACGGTATACGTTCCACTTACGGACTTACAAGTTGAACAGTTAATAAAGTATCTGGTATATAATACAATGTTAATAAATTGTAAAATACTTTGATACATACCTGCAAAAATAATCAGATATTTTGTAGCGTTATCTGTTATAAATAACCTGATATACATAGATTTCTATATTCGTGCTAGAAGTTCTAGCACGAAAGTATTTGAGACCAGTTAGTCAATTGATCAGAAGGTGCTTCTAAACAGTGCATCTCAGCAACCCGCGCGAATCACACATTTCGACGCCGTCGCTTACACGATGCATGTGACCTGCGCAAGTTCCACAACATGCATACATTACTCGCGCCGTGTACAAGCACCAACATTGGTCCGATTTGTTGGGACCAAAGAGCTTTGTTTGCCAAAATAATATTAATGTTGTGAATTTGTCGA